>BCLG01000229.1:233164-254953 GCA_001602295.1 Zoysia matrella
GCGAGGCACGGCAACGGCTCGAGAGATGGCCGGAGGCAGGCGGCGCGAGGCGCGACGACGGAGGCACGCGGCGGCAAGCGATCGGCGGTGAACAGCGGCAAGGCTGTCGGCTCAAAGGCGCACGGGATTGAAGTGAAGAACAAAGAACTCCAACGTGCGGTTAGTTAAAAACAGATCGACGGCTTGGATTGAAAACAATGATCGAGATCTCGCCGAAATCGCCAAACACCGGACTGTCCGCTCCTTAATATTTGTTCGGTGACTATAAAAGTCCAGACTGTTTGGTGTCTAGAGAATTTTGATTTCAGAGAAGCAACCGCTTCATCTTCCAATCAACGAACTGTCCGGTGAACCCGACGAAATGTTCGATGACTGTCCAAATCTGCAGGTCACTCGGTTAAAATATAATCGCCGGACTGTCTAGTGATGGCACCGAAATGTCCGATGACTTGAAGGAATTGCAGAACCAAAGAATTTTTCTAGACATTAAGTGTCCTCACCAAAGAACCAAATAAACACCACACTTATCTAGAAAGAGAACTCTCAAACACTCTTTTGCAAATAGATAACTCATGAAGAGTTTAGCATTTTTGTAAATTGCAATTAAGATCGAGTGATAAAAACCAAAGCGAGAAGGGCTCCAAAAAGGAAATGTATGAATCCTTAGTTCACAATCCACGTAAATGGGTGTTAGAGACCGTTAAGCATAGGGTTCAATGAGCATGAAGCTCAACAATTGCTTTGGTCACTTTCTCGAAAGAGTAACACGCCTCCTCTTTAGTTCCTATATGCAATGCATGCAAAGAAGCTAGTCTAATGCAAGAGAATTTAAAGCATGCCATGTAGACGCAAGCAAATTAAAGACATTGCATAAAGAAACCTATCCGGTGCCAAGTTTGACCTATCTCAAGTTTATTCACCATATGCTCGCTGCTTTGCCTTGAGATAGCCAAACGACTTTCTCAAGCTCTTCCCCATGCATATGGATATCTTAAGGTGGTTAGACACCAATCTAATTTTTTGTTCTTTTCTTTTATCTTTTTACACATGATGCATGATAATGCAAACATCTAGTCCATGGAGTAGTCTTGACTACCATGCAATGCAAGAAAAGAAATCTACTCTACTATGTACAAAAATAACCTCTTTGTAGAGTATATTGATGTTGTAGCTCGATCGACAGCTTCACGATCCACCACGTAGGCCCCCTCACTTCTTCTTGGGAACCCAAGAGAGTTTAGGCTTCTTCTCTCGGTCCATGATCATCTTGGGGACTCAAATCTTCTTGATTGTCCTCTTGTCATTTGGCGGTCTGAGTGGCTTGGCCTTCACTTTTTCATCTCTGTCCCTAAAAAGCTTGGGACAATCCTTGGAGCGGTGACCATCAAAGCAACACTTCTCACAATAGTAGTCATCATCTATGAGCGGGACTATCCATTCGGGGATCTCATCTTGGTTACCAATGATGTTAATAGAGGAAAGATATGATCTTAAGCCCTTGTGATTGTGGTTGTTGATGAGGTTCTTGCTTAGGATTTCCTTTTGAATTTGCCTTTCGCTAGTAAGCTGCTGAAATGCATCCTTCACGGCCTCTCACTCCTCTTTGAGCTTCATGTATTCCTTCAAAATAGATGGCTAAGAGTAGTTCTCTCCTTAGAGAGGGTTAGATTGCAAGAAGTAGAAGCTTCATTAAAATAATTAGGAGAGTTAAAGAAAGAGTCACGATCAAGGGCTTCATGAGAGTGCACCAATGCCTCATGCTTCTCACTTAGATCTACGTGCTTCTCTTTGAGAGCCTCATAAAACTCATGTAAAACACCATAAGAATGCTTGAGTGCATTGAGCTCCCCCTCAAGCTCTCAAACTCAGAATACCATCACTTCATGCTCCATAGTCACCGCCTCGATCTTCTTCGTCTTCTTGATGATGGTCTTGTTGGCCTTCTTAAGGAAGAAGACAAGATCATTGTAGCTCGATCCATCATATTCATCATCATAGCTCTCCTCTTCTTACTCAAGATCATCATCCTCGTCAATGAAGCCCTCACAACTTCGGGCCATCAAGCAAAGTGGAGGTGGTGAAAGCTCATTGGTGGAACTTGTCATGGTAATACCCGCGAGCTCTTCTTCACTAGAAGATGAAGAGTCTAAATCATTATCGGTGAGCCACTCACCAACAATATAAGCTTTGTGCGAGGACTTCTTCTTTTTGCTCTTGCTCTCCTTCTTGACAAAGAATTTCTTCTTGAGTTTCCTCTTTGTCTTCTGTTCTTCATCACTCTCACTAGATGCTTTCTTCTTGCTCTCTTTTTGGGCTTGGGACACTCCTTAGTGAAATGACATTTCTTGCCACAATTGAAGCACCCGAAGTTCCTCTTGTAAGATGAGGGTCTCCTCTTGCAAAATAGCTTTTTCATCAAGAGCGCAAGGTCCTCATTATCACTTTTCTCATCCTCATCTTTCTGCACCTTCTTCTTCTCCTTGTTTTTGCCATTGGGAGATTCTTGATCAACTTGAAGGGCAAGATTTTTTGGCAATTGAGAGTCGGTGGAGCTGCCCAACATGTATTCCTCATAGGCTGTGAGCTTGTCGAGCATAACATCAACGGTGAGAGTAGCCTAGTTGGCTTGAAAGAGACACGTGACGATGGAGTTGTAGCTTGACGGTAACATCATCAAGGGCTTCCTCATGATCTCAACATCATCAATTTTGTCCTTGAGGCCCAAGGCATTGATCTCCTTCACCACTACATGCAAACGAGAATAAACATCATTAGTTTTTTCATGTGGTAGCATGATGATGAAATCATATTTGTTCTTGAGAACATAGTAACGCTCTTCTTTAGCCTCGGAGCAGCCCTCATGAATGTTTTACAATTGGATCCATATCTCATGCACGGTAGATGATGCATTAATTCTAGTAAAAACATTTTTAGAAATGCATCAAACATGGCATTCTTGGCTTTTGCATTTAATTTAATAAAAATGGGATCAAGTCTCTTATTCTCATTCATAGCATTCTTAGTAACATGCCATACTTTCCCGTCGATTGACTCTAGATAGACTTAAATGCAAGCCTTTCTATACGAGTAATCGTTTCCATCGAATACAGGCGGAGTCTCCATTCCGTTCGGCATCCTTACTCAAGGCGGTGAAGCCCGAAAATGAGCACTTGACTCTGACACCACTTCTAAGGATCAAGGACACCGAGAAGGGGGTTCAATCGGTGGACTTATAGCACTAATTTTGCTACGAACTAAAACTATAAAACTCGATCGCAACGGAAGCAAAACTAAGCAATTCTAGTAGGCCAAGACCTCTAACAATGCTAGTGTAAAGATAATAACAATAAGCAAGCACTAGCACGATAGTCACCAAGAGGAATCAAAGAACAACCTATCACACTACTCAAACTATAAGTAAATGCGGTAAGTAAAAAGAGTGAGATAGAGAATGCTTAGTGATTTTTTTTGTCTCAAAAGGTAGGTGCCTTCCCTTGATCCTCGTTGAATCACTTCTGTCAAAGTCTTGGTTCCTCCCGTCGTTCCCGGAACAATGCTCACAAGGGTACGTTTCACTCTCGGAGTGAAGTCACCGGCGGCCCGGCTGTTGCACATAATACTCACGCGCTAAAGCAAGCCTCCATGGCTCGGGCACTCTCTCTTGGTGTCCCTTTCGAGCGAGGGACCCGAAACTACGTACAAACTTGGTGACATCTTCCACAATCTCCTCAGAAACTCGATCACCGAATCCTAGCCAGTCTAGGCTACCCACATCAAGAGTACTAGGCAAAGATCACTCCTCTCAAGCCCTACAAGCTCTAGAAGTGTATGAATGCTCCCTACCACTTTCCTACTAGCACAAAAAACCTCTAATCTTGCAATGTGCTCTCTTGGTTGTGTCCCTTGGCCTCTCACAAGTTGGCTCTAGCTTCTCAGACCACAGGCACGCAGAAAAAGTCTCCCTCCATGGTTTAAATAGGATCTAAGCCAAAAAACAACCGTTCGAACGTGATGTCATAAAGCTGACTGTTTTATGCAATCACAGGACTGTCCGGTGACTGGACCTCCGGACTTTCCAGTGACCTTTCTTCCTCCTCCACAAGGGAAACACCCTCTCTGGAATTCATTCCATAGGACACCGGACTATCCGGTGCATAACTTCATCGAACTATCCGGTGACTTTCACTTTTGGATTCTTAGAGATATCTTCTGTGGACTTCAGCTTCGACCTCACTGGACTGTCCGGTGACTGTCACACTGGACTGTTTGGTGTCTCCTTTGCAGCAACTCTAAAGAGTACCTCTCTCTGGACTTTGAAGCCCTCGCTCACCGGACTGTCCCGTGACATCACCGTATTGTTCGGTGACTCTGTCTTCGACTGAATCTGAACTTCAGTCTTCGTCTTCGCTTTCTCTGCCATCTTTAGTGCTTTTTGAGGATCTAAGAAGCATTCGCACCCTCTAACACTTGTATAACAGGAGACAAATGACCTTACCCCCTTAATAGTACCGGCGTTCCAATAGACTCTCTAGCTGTTCCTTAGCCTTGGTCTTCTGATGCACGGAAACTCCTCTTCTGGGCTTCACTCCTGTCATCTACCGAGGAAGCTCACTATGTTGATGTAAAATTAGTGGGGTGGTACCTACAAACACAACCGTTATCTATGATGTCTACTCAATCACCAAAATCTATTCATACCTTTTAAGGGACTTCAAAGGTAATGAAGCTAATAATAATAAATAAATTTAATTGTCATATGTATGTGGGACTTATAGACACATTATATTTCTATCCAATATATGAACAATCACGTATCATATTTATAAAAAAATTTAGACCAAATGCAAAGAGCTTGACAATTCATTAAGGATACATATATTTTAAACGTCATCTACATTATCATAGGTAAGTTGATAGAGCTTTAACACCATGTAATGCCAGATGTGACACTCATACACATCATTTTGTGATCACAAATCATGGTTACATTACACTTTTACGTGTGATCCCATAGTCATCACTAACAATACGTTAAGTGAACGTATATTCTGCTACATCCATTGCTACTTTGTTATAGAGCTTGTATATGTAATGCCACATGTGAGATGTATATCTTATGTACACTTATCGATAGTCATGTCACATTTCTTACATCACAATATTTTTTTATCACATAGCACGTTATTTTCCTTTGGTTACATAATACGTATCCGTTAAAAACATGACCATGTTCCGGTTTCAATTTTTTTAAATTTGAATCTAAGTAAATTTGACTAGTTTCCAGTGGTTTGACTAATTTACTGACCCGGATTCCAATTTTCATATTTTAAAATTTTTATTTTTTCAAACCTAAACAAACGATCATTGACTGTTGGCCATGTGTTCGTTGACCGGCTGTGTAAGCCACTGGTTGTATCTACATGTTATCCGTAAAAAAATGCAACCATGTTCCGGTTTCAATTTTTTGAATTTTGAATCCAAATCAATTTGACTAATTTCCAGTTGGTTTGACTATTTTACCGACCAGTTTGACCGGATTCCAATTTTCATTTTTAAAATGTTTATTTTTTTCAAACTTAAAAAAAGGATCATTGACCATTGGCCATGTGTCTGTTGACTAGCTGTGTAAGCTACTGGTTGTACCTATCATGTTATCCGTAAAAAAATGTAATCAATTTTTTGAATTTTGAATCCAAATCAATTTGATAGTTTCTCCGATTTATCGGCCAATTTTAAGATTTTAATTTTCATTTCTTTAAATTTTTTAGTTTTTTCCAAGCCTTTTTTTTTTTAAAATGATCATTGACCGATGACTATGTGTTTGTTGACTGGCTGTGTAAGCCACTGGTTGTACCTATCACGTTATCTGTGAAATATGTGACTATGTTTTGGTTTCAATTTGAATTTTGAATCCAAATCAATTTGATCGGCTATCAGGTTCACTTGCGAGTATAAGAATGTTTCACATAAGTTGACCGGCTGTCACGTTACTAGAAAAAAATAGTAAGAACAAGCTGTTCATTACCTACTTTAACGCACATGCAACCTTCCAAATATATCAATGCATTTATTTTCAAAACTGAAAGATTATGTTTCCTTAACTGTTGCATGCGTCACTTTCCATAATTTGATGATTTCTTTCCGATTTAAATTTTTATTAATTATTAATTATTTTAGTTCTTTTACCACCTAAAAAGTAAAAGAACTATTTTTTCTTCGAGATCCGTATAAATAGACGGCTCATATGCATTTGAGTCTACTCAAAATTTTGCCTTTTATAATATATAGTACAACACTTTATATTAGAAATTATTTAAATTTGTAGATATTACTAGTCATTGTTAGAATTTTATTTTGACTAAATTTAGAAACTCTTAAGGATAGTACAAGAGGAGCAGGCATTTTGCGTGCTTTGACTATAGAAATACTATGCTGTGCTCCCCTTGATAGCAATCTCGCTAGCTACAAGTTGCTTTGACAAGGAAATGCATCATTTTCTCGTAAATTATCTTCTCCAGCTCCGAGGAACCAGAAAACCATGGGCGCCTCCTACGCTACGAGCCGGCGGCTGAACAGATAGATAGAATTCAGAGTAAACTAAACGAAACCATGGGCCCGTCTTAGCTGGACGGATTAAGACAAACCAGCCACGTAACACTCGCGCTCAATTATTGCAGCTAAATTCATCCTCTTTCGACGCAACAGTGTGCGTCAAGGCAGATCATGTTCACCAGCTCCAGCGCTCGTTCTCGTTGCCGTCGGCATCGGTCGCCGACGGCAGCTGGGAGTAGAAGTCGTACTCCAAATCCTCTCTGCTCTTTCTGGCCTTGCCGCCGTAGTAGTGGTGTGCCAGGGCTGCTCCCCCGAGGACGGCGAGCGTGAGGGCCTGCGCGTGCATCCTGGCGTGGATGAGCCGCAGGCTCGTCGCCCTCTGCGGCGTCCTCCGCCGGCTGTAGGCCACCGAAGCGCCCACCGCTGCCGCCCACACGCCTCCTGAATATTGTCATCGATGAGTTTCAGCAGAAGATTAACTGGTGAGTTTTCCACTAGTCCAAGAGTTAAGAAATTCAGAGGGCACGGATTGATTGATTGATTGGTTGGTTGGTTGCTCAACTCACCGATGGTGGTGAGCTTGTGATCCTCCACCCAAGACTGCACCGACGAGCTCACCCTCTCCTTCGTCGACTCCATAGAAGAGGAAGAAAGCAGGCTTCCTGATGTGCTTGGTGTGGTGCAGACGAAACTAGCGGAGACTGCAAAGTACAACGATGGATAGGATCAGGACGTCAGTTTGGTGCCGTTCTTATAGCTGACCTGAGGAGTGAGGACTGTGAGTGTGGGCGCATCAGCCCACTGGTTGCCAATAAACAAGTGGCCCTGCCTCTTGTTTCTCTCTCTTCTGTTCCCCTGGTTTTTGATTCAGGTTGGTTGGTGGGCACCCAAGGTTTTCATTTCGGCTCATCTTATCCGTTAAAAATTAATTTAAATGTGTAAAATTATAAGTTGTGATTCAAATATCTTTATTTATAATAAAATATACTCAATCTGTTCTTAAATTGATGTTTTTGTTGACTTGTAACATTATTTTTGATTATTTGTCTTATTTAAATAATTAGTTCAAATGTGTAAAATTGTAAGCCGTCTTACAATCACTTTTGATGATAAAGATAATTATAACAAAATATACGAAATTTATCAAAAAAATTAAATAAGACACATAGTTAAAGTTGATGTTAGAAGTCAACGGTGACAACAATTTAGAAGTAGATGAAGTATAATTTTTATCATACTTTTTAATAAGATAAATAGTCAAAGTTAATGCTAATTAAAAATTAATAATTTAAGAAACGAAAGGAGTATGCTTCCTCTTGCCTCAGTCAGACAGAGGGTCATGTAAAAAGGTTCGGAGCCCATGTCAAGTGACACAGGTAGGTATATGGGCCGCAACTTGCCGTGATTGATTAACATGTAAGCACCAAAAAGGCTCGGTCCAATTATTCAACTTCGTTGGAGTACTTTCTGGAAACATATTACTCCCTTCGACATTAAAATATTGACATCGTTGACTTTTAACATCAACTTTGATCATCTGTTTTATTTGAAAAATTTATTCAAATATGAATTTTTTTTCATTTATTTACTTTATCATTAGTGGTATTTAAAAGATGACTAATAATTTTAGACATTTGAACAAATTTTTTGAATAAGACGAGTGATCAAAGTTGATGTTAAAAATTAACGATGTCAATAATTTAAAACCGGAGGGAGTATTTCTCTCTATCATGAAAACCTAATATCTTGGAGGGAAATAATAATAAATTGAAAGACAACACATTCCTGTATTTAGGACAACGATATAGACTTGGGTTTTTTTAGCTCAATACAAACTTGGGTTGGGTCAGGCACAAAGCAAAGCCGTGCACACGATGATCCTTATTCGCCATGGATAGATGTCTAAACAGGTGGCCTAGCCCGGCACGGCCCAGGTACAAACGAAAGTCTAGCCTATTTAATTTCAGGTTGGTACAACCTGCTCCACTATCGAGCCATATCGTGACAGTTCACAGACTCAAGCTCTAGCCCACGACATGGCATGAAACTGCTTACCCATGTCGGGCGGGTCCGATTGGCACGACAGCATATCTGGTTTGGTATCCTATTTAGGCCCTTGTTCGGTTGATGGTGAGATCGGAGTGGAATAAGTAGGATTGAATATACACCTGACTAGAAATAGATTCAATTCTCTCTGATCCACCCCTAATTCATATGGAATGAGAGAAATCGAACAGTCTTTTAGGCCTTGTTCGGTTCCTAGCCAAGAACCATTCCCAACCGGTTTGTTTTCTGGTATGGAACGAGTCAATCTATGCCAATCATTTAATTCTTATTTATGAAAAATTCTATTAAAATAGGAATAAGATCCGGTTTATATCCACTTTTTCTTTTTTCAACAACCCGGAATGAAAACGCACCTCCTGCTCTACGGAATGAAGCCGGGTCACAAAAGATGGAAGATAAGTATAGACTAAGTTTCATTCCTATCCTAATGGATTTTTTGTGAAAGTAATTCACATGTATTACTTAATCCATGTCAGGAATGATTCCAATCCAACCGAACAAGGCCTTTACAATAAAATTGTGCTAAATGAGGCAAAATAAATATGGAAAGTAGAAATCGAGCTAACAACCGAAAGATATTGACGCACCTAAGAACACAACTTATCCGATTTCATATAAAAATATAAAGCGAATGTATGGCATGTACGTTGCACTTGATGGCGGCTGTACTAGGGTGGTCCGTGAATAGAATAACAAATACACATTCAACATGACAAATGAAGTGAGTCTTATCTACGAATACAATAACAAATACAGATTCAACTGACATCAAAATCTCGCAAAATATTCATCTTCCTAATGATTGTCCATGGTCAGTTGCCGTCTTTTTTTTTTTGTGTGTGTGTATATGACATCTAGGTCTCGTGTTGCATCAATTATGCCTCAGCAATTTCTGTCTTTGCAGTATTAAAGCGTTGTCTGTTCTACCATATTTTTTCAATTAGGGACGTACTTGACGTATAATCTGCATACATAGAAATTTTAAAGTTCTTCAAGCTTTTTAATGCATATTTTTTCCAATGTCATACACGACAGCCATTTGAATTCTACCCCTTCTTATATGATATATTCTTATAATGTATTTATCTTTTTATTTAACAAAAATTTCAAATGAAATCATTTTCCAAGTTTAAAATACGATACTAAGCTCCACACCTGTCAAAAGATGTTTTATCTATTCCCAAAAATGAAGAATCTGTGCTGAAACTAAATAATTAAGCAAAAGTTCGTATGCCAGATTGTACTCTCTCTGTCCTGAAACAAATGATGTTCTAGGATTCAATATTTATTCCACAAATTTTATTCTGACTTCTGATTTCTATATGCAACCCTCTATCTCTCATCTTGTACTATCCTCATTTCCAGTGCACTCCATTTTTCCATCCCTCAAGCTACATGCTCAAGCCCTAAAACTTCGCTTTTCATGGGACAGAGGAAGTATGTTTGAAAGTCTGAAACCACTAGCAGACAGCAATCTTGAAGGCCACAAAACCACTGAATGCTACATTTTTTCAGGCTATGTAGACTATATTTCTCTGAATGTCACATCATTATTTCAGGCAAGTACAAATTATTCTCACTCGATGCAGCTGCAAGCATCTACAGGGCAGTACCTGAAGTATGTCTGATATATTATGCTGATACAATTTTCCAATGCCGTATTGACTGATGAGCACAAACTCCATGACAACCATAATTGATCATAATAAGTTTAACAATTCCTACTTTAACAGCTCAGAAGAAAATAAAGCACCAAAACTAGCAGCTCTGCACGAAGCCGAACTCAAAAAGTCAAAAGCGTCCATTTTGCATTCCCCTTCTGTGCATCAGTAAATCATAGATCAGTGAGTCCTCACAAGTGATGGCAATGTGACAGGATCTGAAAAGATATACCATAAACACAAGACAAAACGGACTGTCCAAATCAGCTGTTACGCTATGATAAGCTATGACGATCGAGGAGTAGAATTCCCACTGGGGCAGTGGGCAGTGGGCAGTGAGCCATGTGGGGTGAAGCGTCATTGGCCATGTGGGTCTGTGGGCAGTCGGGCGGGGCGAGGTGGGGGCCCGAATAGACACACACACTCAAGCCGAAACAATACGACCATGTGAAGAGCAATAAATACATTGCGATACCTCTGGCTAAGTTAAAAGAATATCTCATATCGCACGCCATCAGCTCTACCGTTCAGTTCAGAGGAAACAATTTTGACACCTCAAGCCTCCAATACAGGCCATCGGCTCTACATGTACCAGGTCATAAGCATATAGACTTTTAACATTAACTTTGATCATTCCTCTTATTTAAAAAGTTTGTTCCAATGTGTAAAATTATTAGTTGTGATTTAAATTCTACTTAATGATGAATTAAATAGTAACACAATTTTAAATATTTGAACAAATTTTTTAAATAAGACAAATACTCAAAGTTGATGTTTAAAACTGGAGGGAGTAGAAAGGAAGTTTGGGCCATTCCTGGAAACAAGCAACTGGGCCATGACGTCCTAATGGCCTGGCCTCATCATGGTCGTGTTGGCATTCAGTATACTACAAACTGTAACATTACTAACTCTCAAAAGTATGAAAGTGCTACCTTACATCCCTCTTAAATAAATGTAGTCAAACTAAGTGGCATATCAAATTTTCCTAGAAAGAAACAACATAAGAGTATACATAATTTAGATCCATGTATCTGAGCCAAGCATTGAACAAACAGTAACATAATTTTCTTCATGTGTTAAAACTGATACAATTTGCCGACTAGAGAACTTAAGGCCAGCACCCTTCATACATAAAACTGGTCAACCGAAAGAAGCAGCGTAGTACTCGTAGCTCAGGAGGAACCCGACAGCCTTATCATTTGAAGAGACTCGATATTCATCATCCATTTTGCAGGGTCCTGTTAGGTGGCAAACTAGAGATCACTGAGTATATGCCAGCAACGAGAGACTGGCACGCCCTGAAAATATACAAAACTCATTAGCAACAGTTCAGTTCAACGTTTACAGTTCGATGAGCAATGTAGTAGTACTAATTTCTAAGGTTTACTAAGCTCATTATAAATAAAATGTGAGCCGGTAACGGGTTAATAATGGCTTCCAACAATTCATGGTCCCAGTCCTTATTCCC
The DNA here is from genome assembly GCA_001602295.1 of Zoysia matrella. Taxonomy (NCBI): domain Eukaryota; kingdom Viridiplantae; phylum Streptophyta; class Magnoliopsida; order Poales; family Poaceae; genus Zoysia; species Zoysia matrella. Next base: position 244,913 of record BCLG01000229.1, read on the forward strand.
TATAAGTCACAATGTCCAGCTCCAACCTCGGAACCATCTGTCAAGCTCTGCATTTCAACTTTGAAGAGCTACGTACTAGAGAAGATTTCAAAGGAACCAATACTAGCTTTTGCAAACGCGAGTTTTATCTATGCTACAAAACTGCAAAATATCTTTTAACTAAAATCTGAAAAAAAGGATGGAAAATACTAGATCAACATGTTTTCAATAGTTCCACGAATGCATTGTCCTAAAATGTAAATTTCAGATGTCAAATTTAGTTAATTTTCAATGCTTATTAGCTTTCTCCCGCGTACTCATTGTTTTTGCAATATCTACATGTGAATATACCAAAGATTATTAACATTACGAATAGCAGAATAAGGCAAGCGAACATAAATAAACTTGATAGAGTACGTTAAGGAAAGGCTACTACAGTACCAGGAGTATAGAAGCTCATGTAGGGTAAGAAGCTAAAGTAGTCCTCAGGCTCATGAACATTCCTTACTCGCCCTGACTTGAGCTCAAAGGAAAATAAGCCAGCATCTGTGCTCACGAAGATGACACCCACATCCTATGCAGAACCAACCACAATTGCTTCATCATCAGGACCAGCAATGGGTATAATTCCTTTCAGTTCAATGGCCCGGGATTGCACCCACTCTGCAATTCCTTCTGAACTCCCTTTCCTAGACCACAGATAAAGGTTCCAACCTATAATGTAGGAAAATCCCAGAACAAAGTCTTCCATCTCCATAAGGGCAAAGAAGTGCGCATTGCATGACGCTGGCTTAATCACAGACAAGCAATTCTGGCCCAAATAATACTTGATGATTGTGTTCGGTCGCCGGAGTGAAAAGTAAAGTTCATCTCTGATGAGGGCAACTCGCCTAGGCTGGATATAGGGTGACAACACCAATTCAATTCCGACCCGGGGCGGGAGACAGGATTCGGCAAGAGATACAGGAGCAATCCAGGCACCCGTCTCTGAGGAGTACACGATCGTCTTAATGAGTCCGTTTTCGTCGGTGGCCAAAAGGACAACTCGGAAGGGGCTTCCATGGCAATCGAGGTGGTCACAGCCACTCACGGAACATAAAACAGCAGCAATGTAGATGATCACATCGATGTCAATCGCCGGCACACGCTGGTGGTCACCCGTGACGGGGTCCCAGACTAGTAAAGAGCCACCGTCGCCATCCACCTGGAGGAGGACGCGGCCATGGCGGCAGTCGAGGCCCGGCGGAAGGCGGGGATGGCGGTGAGGGGTACCGCCGTGGTGGGAATGAGGCGGGGTACCTTGCATGACTCGGCGCCTCTGGATGCAACCGAGCAGGGGCGGCGTCCGGTGGAAGGCGCGGTAGCGGCGAAGGAAATCCGCGTCAGTGAGCAGGCGCATCCACGGCTTGCAGACGAGGGAGGTGCGGAAGAGGTGCTCGGGCTCATCCGGCGGGAGGCGGAGGAAGATCTCGGCAGTGACGTCTTCGATCAGCTCCGTAGGCGGCAACATGGTGGGTGGCTCCTGGTCGGTGGAGCTCCGGTGGTGGCGGCAAGGTTTTTTTCGACGATGGCGAGTTTTTTTTTTTTAACAAACGACGGCGAGGTTTGGTTTTTGGGGGAACGATCGATCGGGAGGACAAGCGGCGCACAACACGTGACTGGTTGCCTTCTCCAAGGAGTACTCGAGGAGAAAAAGAGAAATATAGATACGGATGTATTCAAAATAAAGAAAATTATATTGAGGAACAAGATGATAAGTCAAAGAAAAAATTTGTGAGCTCTAAAATGACAATGAATTGAGACGGAATGAGTACTACTTTGGTGGGTGAGGACTGTGAAGTTTGATCACACCGAGCCATAAACACGGTCCGATTGAACCAAACATTGCATCTGAGTATATACTTCCCTATGAACACAGTTAGTTAGAGTATGCACAATCCACAAACAGACGACGGTTGTCTCTACAAGTTTAAAATCTAATATTCCCTCCATCGGGTTTACCTTTGTCCAATGCATTTGAAAGGTGTGAAGACAATAAATGAGAGTAGTTTGATAGGTGTGAATTTTTTTATAATAAAAGTACAGGTATGATTTTCACTCAACGCTTATTTTGTATTGAAAAACCTAGAAATCTTATATTCTTGTATGGAGGAAGTATACAGATAGGTAAAACGACAGATCCTACAATGACTGTCTATTTCACTATCTTCAAGTAATTTACTCCCTCTGTCTTTTTTACAAGTTGTTTTGGATCCGAGCTCGGGAATTAAAAAAATTAGAAAATGTGAGATGTTATGAAAATAAAGATGAGAGAGATAGAGTGAAAATGTATTAGGAAGAAAAAATTGTCTCGTGAATTGAGAACGACTTTTAATTTGATAAAGAAGGTAGAGTTCACCCCTACTCATTAGGACAACATAACGGTGTTAAATATGATTTAATGTGATTTTATCCATGTTTTTTTGAGAAGTTTATGATTTTACTCCTATTTTATATGAACATTGATAATATTTAGACTGATAGAATTTTAATAACAGTTTGACAATATTTAAAGTAAACTTTTGTACAATATTTGTATAAAATATTTGTACTACAAAACTTAGACAACTTGAACCATATCTTTATAAAATTTAAGCAGTTACTTCTGAAGAGGAAATCTAAAAAAAATCAACAATAATTAGACGCATAGCAGGGTTTTAATTGTGTAAATCAAACGTAGTTTTTGAGTCCCCGTTCAACTCTGTGCATTCGAAACTTTTTTTATTCAATTCAGCTACACCATCACATATAACAATACGTTGCATCTAAAATAACAGCGCAAATGAAGCACGTAGCCCGGGAAAACATTCAAGTTTGAAACAAAATCTCAAACATAGGCATATATTCGCTGAACATTAAAAGTGCGGCAAAACAAGCGTATCTCGCTATCTCTGGTCGGCAGCGCAGCAACCTCTCCTGTCCAATCATGGCTTCATTCTACTTCAGCAGGCCTTTCCAGCCAGCTTCACTACTCCAACTTCATCAGCTACTGATCCTCGCAACTGCTCGGCTGCACGCGCTTGCCTGCCGATCCTGAAAAGTTTAATCTTTTCAGAAAAAGCGCAACGTTTTTTAAAATTATTAATCCGAGATTTAACCAATGGAACTGACATGAGGGTAAACGGTGGCTTAAATTTTGAAAATTAGGGGTAAAATCACAAAATCTAAAACATAGGGTTAAAATACATTTGGACTTCAGAGTACTGGTAAAATCACAATTGTCCCTTTTATTAAATTCAATCTTTATACTCCCTAGGAACCTATGGCTGTTATGGTTTTTTCTTCCTGCAGAGGTGCAGTCAAACACAGCATTCAACAAAATAATATCTGTCAAAATCAACTGCACAAACATATCGATATAAACAGCATATGAAAAAGGTAAAACATTGAATTTTAACTTTTAAAAAAAAGCATACTCCACCTGGTTTCATAATTCAAGTCATTTTGGATACTACTTTTGTTAAACATTGAAAAACATAAATTACGAATAATTTTAACTTGTTAAGTTTGGACATATGAAAGTCACATGATTAAATTTGTCTTAAAAAGTGCTTTTCACAAATGTGTAAATATGTCATTTTCAATAAATTTTTTTATAAAAATATTACATTTTGGAGGTTGTGTCGTTGTTCAAAACGACCTGAATTATGAAACCCAATGTAATAAGAATAAACTCCGCGATGCAATCTGGCTTGTAACCCCATCTTTCAATTAATGAAAAGGCCACTCAATCAAAATACTATCTCCGGTTTTAAAATATTGACACCGTTGACTTCTAACATCTACTTTGGCCATTCGTCTTATTAAAAAAAATTCAAATGTGTAAAGTTTTGTTATTATTTGATTTATCATTAAAGAAATTTATATCACGACTAATAATTTGACACATTGAAATAAATTTTTTGAATAAGACGAATAGTCAAAGTTGATGTTAGAAGTCAATGGTGTCAATATTTAAAACAGGAGGGAGTATAACATTAGACGGGACATCCGTTTCCCCACAGCCATGGAGTGAGGACAGTGGACAAATGTCGTGGTCTGTTCAACTAAATTAGGACAGTGCAACCTTGAATGCCGCAAATACGGAGTTGTTGCTGCTTGCTTTTTGATACAATTTTGCTATGCTTTCATAGTTCTTTTAGCTACTCATAAATGATTTAAAATTTTAAAATTTATTCTCAAATATAAAGAATTTTATATATAGATTGGACAACATGAGCAATTAATTTAGTTAATGGGAAGTTGGAAAGTAGGCTAAAGTAAAAGGTAAAAATATATTTTCCCTTTTACTATTTTAATGTTTGAATATGAATAATTTTTAAAAGGATGGAGGAGAGTAAAAAAAATTGATGTTTAACTGTAGATATTGACTGTGCCTTGCAGGCTTAAATTTTGTAGATAATGGAACAAGTCCCCCCCCCCCCCACCACCACCCCCCCCTACATCTTTTAAGCGATGTACGTAGTGAACAAAGCAAATCAAGAGCTCTTAGTCAGACCTTACAAAAGGTAGAAAAAATATCACACTGAAAAGATAACTGAAAAGAAACAAGTCTAAGTTGTGACTCTATTTGTGAACCTCCAACCAAACTTCGCAAAGACCTCTGTGTTCACCATCTCTAGAAGTTGGCAGCCGTTCATCATCACTCATCACGCTTCCTCTTCATTATGCAGAAGCGACCGCATTGGAACCCAATATGTTATCCTTAAAATTACCTACATAAAGGTATTAGATTTGGTATTATTGAATCCCATATTATTTCTATTCAATCAAATAGCCAACATAGAGCTGCAGTTCCTACTAATATATCTGGTTCCTTAGTTTTTGTGGTGTACCAAGAAGCCAAGAACCAAATATTTCTGAAAAGTTGGATGGGGATTGAATTCCAAAGGTGATATCCAGTGTTCCAATTAAAATGAGCAAAATGGCAATCGAAGAACAAATGCTGTCTAGTCTCTATAGAACTACAAAAACAGCACTGTAGACTACCCTGCCAATTTCTTTTTGCAAGATTATCTTTTGTCAAGGTTACACACTTCCAAAGGCACAAAAAAATTTAATTTCCTGTGGTACCTTAAATTTTCCATTTGGGACACTTAGAAGGTACTACACCATCTTTTAATGTGGAATTATACATTGAGCATACAGTGAAAACATCATTACCATGTAAATTCCAAATGAACATATCCTTTTCACTTGAGAATTTAATATGCACAACTTTTAGCACCAGTTCATGCCAAGAATGTAAATTATCATCTTTTAAAGCCCTTCGAAAGGAAGTGTTCAACAGTTTAGTACTTGAGATAGTGTTGCATCCCTTCTCATGAGTGTGTATTGCACCTTTAGAGGCTTGACACATATCAAGTGTCCTCCCAAAAACGAATTTCATACCATTATGAACTCGAAAGAAACCTCTTGCTTGGAATTGGTCTTTAACTTCATTAGCCTTGACAAAAAGTGAGAATATCCTAGCTTTTTCCTTACATGAGTTGATGTTTTTATTGGACAAGCATTTCCTTTTTAAAAGGTCTTGCCAAACCCCTACCCCTTCCTCATTAATGAGTTTAAACAACCATATATTTAGGAGATTCTTGTTCTAGATGTCTTAATTAAGCCACCATAGTCTTTTGGTGTGAATAGGATCCTCCACTTCGTGAGCCTATACTTTTTCTTATGCTCCTCGGCATGCCAGAAAAATCTAGATCGATAGTAACCTAGTTTTTGAAGAACTCATCTAGGGACTTCTAAAAAGGATAGCATATACTTCACGAAGTTAGTCAACACTGAGTTAATCAAGGCTAGCCGTTCTCCTGTTGAGAGAAGCTTTCCTTTCCAACTAGATAGCTTTTTTTTTAAAAAAAATGTATCCTCTAAGACAACACAATCACTATTGAATAATCTTCTATGGTTCATTGGAATGCCAAGATATCTGAATGGTGTACTCCCTGTTTTACATCTGAAAAGGATTGCATAGTCATAAAATCGATGTTTACTTACCCCGTAACAAAAAAGCTTACTTTTATGACAGTTGATTTTTAAACCCAATAGTTGCTCAAATGTGCTTAAGACACCATGTCAATTTCCATTATCCTTGACTCTTTCAGTGCGGATAACCAACATATCAGCCATTAGATGAAAAAGGGATGGTGGGAGAGGATCTCTGTTTCATAATCCTTTCTTTGACTGAAACTAATGACCAAAATCATCAAACACCTTGATGCTAACACTTCCCCCGTGTACTGCATGGTCAATCCACTTAGACCATTGTGGTGAGAAGCCTTCTATCCTCAACATTTGTTGCAGGAAAGACCAATTGACCTTGTCATGTGCTTTCTCGAAATCTAGCTTCAAAATGACACCATCCATCTTTTTTCTATGCATCTCATGAATCGTCTCATGTAAAAATCACTATGCCCTCCTTAATATTCCGCCCAGACTTGAAAGCTGTTTGAGAAGGTCTTATGATCTTCTGGGCTACTAGAGGTACTCTATTTGTCAGTAGCTTGGTGAAAATTTTTAAGTTAGCATTTAACAAACAAATTGGTTGAAACTGTTGAATCTGTTTTGCTTCCTTTTCTTTTGGTAAGAGAGTAATAATATGAAAGCAAAGTCTAAACAAAGGTAGCTCTTCTTTGTGGAATTCATGAAAAAGCGCCATGAGGTCACCTCTAATGAACTCCCAAAAGATTTGGTAAAACTCTAAGAAGAAGCCATCTAGCCTCGGTGCTTTGTTGTGTTCTATTTGAAAAATTACAGCTTTAACTTTTTGTTCAGTTAATTTACAAGTTAAGATGCCATTTCCACATTTGACACCTGTGGAATATCCTCCATGTAAGCCTCAATTAAACTAAAATTATTTTTTCAGGGGCACCAAAGACATTTTTATAGTAGATGGTTATTTAGTTATTTAGCTTTTAAGCTTTTCTTCTCCCATCACAATCCCTTCTTCTTGTTCCAGCTGAAAGATCCTTGTCTTCATATGTTTTCCATTAGCCACCAAGTGGAAATACTTGGTACTACAATCTCAAGGCAACAACTTAGTTGTTTTGGTTCGTTGATACTGTTTCAATTCCTCGGTAGTAGGCCTGATAGTGGGTTGGGTGGAAATGGGTTTAATGGTTGGGTTATTATATGTGTTTAATTTGGATGGATGAGGATGGGTTTTAATAGCTACTGGGTTGGGTTGGATTGGGTTTGCTGTAAAGGCGGGTTGGATTAGGTTAGAATGGGTACTCGAAAGCGGGTTAAAATGGGTTGGAAACCCATGGTTCAAGTTTGGAAATTTTTCATGCGGGTGAGGGATAGGAGCAGCGCTACGTTCGTGAGGCAGGAGCTCGAGTTCTGGGCACTAGACATTGCATCCGCCGAACAGCGGATGGCATGCCTCATTAGATTTTTCAAAATAGTGAAAATGGATCCAGTTATTGTGCTTTTCGGTGAAACCAGACCGGACCGGTTTCATCGGATGACTGGTTTTCAGTTTAACATTTTCAAAAATTTAAAAAATATTGTAAATCTGAAAAACTGGTCAATAAACCAGAAAAACCGGTGGAAAGCCGGTCAAACAGAATTGTTTCAAATTACAAAATTCAAAACTGGAAAAATAGATCGGGAAATTGAAAATACCGAGAGGTAAGCTAGAAAAACCTACCAGTTTTCGCTCGAAAATTTTATTTTCACGTTTGTCCAGGTTTTGCAGTTTACTAGTGCTGGCCGATTTTCGCAGTTCAAATGAAATAAAAAACCATGTGCCTCATACCCATTTGATGGGTAATGTTAACCCTGGTCACGTTGCATATACATGACCAAGTAGGCTAGGCCAAATGGGCCTGCTTGAGGCTTAGCCATTTCGCATATACATGACCAAGTAGGTTGGAGGAGGAAGATATCTGGCTGCCGGGTGGGCCAATTTTGCTGGGCCACGGGGAAAAGAGGAAGGAAGGGGCGGTCTGCGCGGGAAGAGGCTGAAATGAAGGTGGGAATTGGGCCGCGCGGAGATGAGCCGAGAAAGGGGAGGAGGAAAAGGTTTCGGCTCTGTAGGAAAATTGAAATTTGAATATTTATGTAATTTGAATGATTGGATTCAAAATTCACTTAGGATTCAAATGAATTTGGCAAAATAAAATCCAAAAAAATAAAAGAAAGAGTCAAGCACTTGTCACTCTCATATTTTATTATGAGGAAATTTTTGGTTGAGATAAGTTCTAATTTAAATGAGATTTTATCTTTTGAATAAGAAGGACGAGAGAAAAAGAAGAAAAATGTTAGGGTTTTGTACAAAATTTTGAATTTCAATTTTTTATATTTTGGGCTAAAATTTGGGATATCACAGACCTGTCCCGCTTAAAAGGAGTCTTATCCTCGAGATTCATACGACAGCCATGGTAATATCAATGATTTGGTGAGTGCGGCGGGTCTGGGTGGCAGCGCGGCAGGAGGTGGACGGCGGAGCGGGTAGCGGGCAGCGGGCCTCTGCAGGGATTTTTTTTTTAATTGGATCGGTAATTTTCCCTACGGGATTTGGTCTCCTAGGGAAAGCCCGGCTTTCCCTAGAGTTCCCCGTCGAATTTGTCCCGACAAAATGTTCCCTAGAGGAGCTCCTAGGAAATATTTTCCCTATGAGATTTCAGTGTTTCTCTAGGGAAACATGTGAATTCCGGTAGTGACTTATGGGATAATCAAGGCAAGCTTCTCTGAAATATCATCATCATTGCATCTCCCACGGGTCAAAAAATATCAGGCTTCTATGATGCAAGGAGGGAACTATCGTCCTCCTTCACCTCAATAAGTAAGGGCCTCTAATGCTCTAAACTAGCACCATGGTTAAGGTTCTCGGCCCTCACAACTGCAGATTTCATAGAGGACAAGAAAAGGTTCTTACCAGTGCTACAACTATGGCCGAATGGGGCATTTTGCTATGGTACGTAAGATAAGATGCACCATTTACAGTGATAACAAAAAACATAAGACGGGAATGGCTAATTACTAACTTAATTGTACACCGTAGTAGTAGAAAGACAAGTAATCCGCACTTCTTTATGACATTTGTAATTCCATTTCATGTATTAGGATATGTGCTGGGGCATTATTATATTTCTATTGTCCATGTCTATTCAAATTTGATTGTATTATCCTTAGAATTTTAATCTCTTGCGTACTATATTTCAAACCTTTTAGGTTTGTCATGACTACAGAATCGACCACTAAGTCACCGCCTTGATTTTTCAATGGTACCAAGTTACTTAATCTTTACTTGCGATAACATCTATACAAAATCAAACAAAATATGTCCTCCATCGGTAAATAATTCAAAAAAATTTGCATGTCAAAAAATATATATTTTTAAATATTGTCGAATGTTCGACCTAGGAAATATGCTCGAAGACTATATTGTCAACTGTTGGTTACATTACAACTCTAAAACCATGTACTGAGTACACGACTACCTTATTATGAATACCCAGTGTTTGACAAAGAGCTTTTTTGGGCTTCCAATGTTCGACACCTATGAAATCGTGTATTGGGCGCACGACAGTGTGTTCGCTTTGAAATTTCTCCATTTCCAGTTCCATTTTTGTAATTCTTGGAAAAATATTATATTTAAAAAACTTCATGTGTCGATGCTGACTTGCTGATTGCCTAATAATAGCTGAGCCTGATGCAAAATTACGGACAAAATTCACCGTAAGTAATTTCTTTATTTTTGGCTGCACAAAATGTTCTTCCTTGTTGGATCAGAAATACCGAAGTCTTTATTTTTTGGCTGCACAAAATTTTCTTCGTGATGGATCAGAAATACCGAAGTCTCAATTTCTGGGCCCACCACCGGCCAAAGGATGTAAGCATAGATGCTAAGACTAAAATGCACGGTTCATGCTGCCATTGTCCCATCGTGAACCTAGCAGTGTACAATTTTTGCATCTATTCCTTACCTATGGTCACACGCAAAGCAAGCATATGCAGACAGACAAAGTTGCTGGTCCTGCTGCATTTGTCTTTAGGACCAGAAGCATAATACCTCCA
>BCLG01000230.1:5570-28614 GCA_001602295.1 Zoysia matrella
AATGCTCCAGAATCATTTTGATTTATTCTAAAATATACCTTTTATAATACAATACCCCAAAGAAGATACAGTTGGATAAGACTCCCATCCAAATTATCGAGACTGGATGAGACGGTCTAATTTTTTTGTTTGGTTCGCTAGGGCTAGCTAAATGATCCAATTTTTCTGACCACTTTACAAATGATGTAAAAAATGGGATGTAGTGTTGTGTCTTTTGCCACTTCACAATGCATGAAGAGTAACATATGGAGACAGGAGAATTGATCCAAGACTTATCGCATGATATTTGTCGATGTTTTGTTCACCGGCACAATATAATTTACTATACGGAGAATGATTTGTGCGCTCTTCTTATTAAAATGGTTTAGTCTATGTAAGACTCAGAGACTAACTGGCTTGAGTCACAATAGAGATGTAACACTACGTCCAGAGAGAGTGGATCGTATAAGCTTCAAAAGAGGTTACAATGGTGATAGAGTCACTGTGCGAGCAAAAACCTAGAAAACGTATGAGAGATGTGTGTACAATGGCTTGAATTCTAAAAACCTACTGTCTCAAGCTCTCGGTACCCCTTTATATATGGGTCGAACCGAAGTTATAAAACTTGAGCCTACGAAACCGAACAACTCTTTGTCAAGTGGGGCTGCGAGTATCTTCAAAGTTTATTCTCTGACATCCTCTGACGCCAGATCATCCTGTTGATGTCCTACTGCACAACAGTGTCAATAATCTATGTGCTTGTCGAGGGTTGGTTACTTAAGTCGGTGGCTGACCCTCGAGGTTGGGCTCGTAAGATGGTTCCTCGACTGTTGATTGGTCGATTTTGTCATCATCCAACCTCGACCCTATGATCAGGCCGATGTCTTCGGGCACTTCTAGCTATCGAGGGCCAGATAATGTCTTTGGTAATCCCGACTCTCTTCCGAGCTTGACATAATAAAATCCTTGTAGGCTGTTGCTTGGCTCATGGGCCGCGATTCGTGGCTAGACCTTTGTATTTATACTGTATCCATAGGTACTTAGGGTATATAATCCTGATAATATTAATGATCATCAATCAATCGTTGAATTCAATTGATTTAAGTTGCTAGAAATATTTGTAATTTATTCACTATTTTGATTGATTCGATTGAAATCTCAGAAATGACAAAATCGTTATCTCGACGTAATAAAACAAAGTCTAGTGTATATCACTCTTGTACATATAAGCATGTCACACATCACAAATCACATGATTTTTCGCATGAAAAAGCACGCACATGTCATGCTCGGCTCGATGCGTACGTGTGGCACCCCGGCCCCTTCCTTTCTCAATTTCTCAATTGGTGCACAACTGTTTACCTATTTAAATTGGTCAAGGTTCTAGCTACTCAGTTATCCATTTGACTAACTAATTTAACTATCCCGCAATTGAAGTCAGCCTTGAAATTATACAGATTAATTGGCAGTGTCATAGCCCAATTGTTCCAACGGTTCAGATAACGGCATAAATTCCAAACCTCTCCTGCCCAGTGCCCACTACAGTGCATATAGTCAACTAGTTGATTTCCCGGTGCATTGCTCCGGAATTTATGGATGATTAGATGATGATATTAAATTACAATTCTAACTTTACATAACTAATCCTTGCTGTAGGAATGTAAATGATGCTTTCAGACAATTATTACATGAACAAAAGCCAAAACAGGGTAAATGGGCAAATCACATGTTGGAACTATATAACTCCTTAGTAGTTTATGATGCAAATGTATTAAAGGATATAAGTAGGTTTAACCTATAAAATTGTAAGTAAATACATAAGTTCAAAATAAAGTTTCACAGCTAGAAGTGTTGGAGAAGCCATGCAAGGCAGTTGCTAAAAAAAACATGCCACACAATAGAGGATTAATATTTACAATTCCTAAAGCTGAAAGAATATTCTGAACTGAAGAAATTCTCTTTCCCAAAACTTGCTACTGCTGCATTTCGCTTTTTTGTTGACTTAGCTTCAAACTTTCGGTGCATCCAAAGAACTGAAGACTAAGATGGTTTCTTTTTGGAGGCTACAACATTTCATGCTTGCCGGAGCCTCAGAGATGCATAGCAGGCTCCTAGTCCTATGCAAGGCATGTTATCTGGCTGGGAAGACATGATCACTCAAGGCTTGAACAAACAAAAGTTTCTGGGATTTTGCTTTGTAAACTCTTAAAATTTCAGAGTACCAACAACTACAGCACATACCGGCAGTGACATGGCTAAACAGGAAACAGTCAAAGTACCTCTGTGTGCCTACTGAGTGGTTCTGAGTAACCAGTGAGTAGAGGGAAAGGTGCACCAAAACAGAAGCATGTCATCTGAACCACTGATTACCTAGTCAAAGGAGGGATAAAATTGACTTGTTGCACCAGCTTGTGGGGCAAGAAAAAAAAAACATGAACTGAAAAGCTAACATACCACGAAGGAAGCCCATGACAGAAGCTTTGTAGTATTTGAAAGATCCATGCAAAAATAGATTCCCACGCTTTCAAAAGCGCAAAACTGGTAAATTTCTAAACCATGATAGTAATGCATCTTATGTTCTCTCCCCCCCCCCGGGTAAACTGCTGCTGGGTAACTCCCCCAGGTTCACCTTTAAAAAAATTCTAGCTACCATTATGCAGCAGCAATATTTATTGTAATGAATAACTGATTTCAGTGATAACAGATGAGGTTGTGACAAATAAAAACTGAAGAATGGGAAAATTGTAAAATTGTACAATACAAATGAGTCTAATAACTATTAACGCGTTACGTGCTCAAAAAATTATATACAGATGTTATGATGTGTAATATGAACATATGTGATTAATAATTTTGGAGGTACAAATAAAAATAAATACCTCAATAGGAGACACATTTGTCTAGCATGAATGTCCAATAGTTTGGTTCACTTATGAATGTCCAACTGTGTGGCAACGGGCAACACGAAGGTGCACAGCTATAGCAATGACTGACTTGAAGGATTAGTGAAAAACCACCAATGATGAATTCCAAAATTATAAATATCTTTTTTTGGCTCCCCAAAGCCTGCACACAACAGAATGAACAGTATTAGGTTGTAAAAAACAAAAGTTGACAGAATAATATATTAAACAGTTTTTTTTTGGCACAGAGAAGCGAGATGACGGTGTAATCCATGTGGTTGAACCACATTGGTATGCCTTAGAAGATTCATTATGGATTTTTCTTTCTTAATAAGGACGAAAAGAAAGACAATTCGTAAGCATTATAGACCATCAATCATTCAGCTCGCTTATGCAGATGTCAATCGCAAAGCTTTTACAGCTAATACTATTTTAGAAAAATCCCAGACCACGTCATCAACCCTAAGAATCTAAGTAAAAATGATCTGTGGACCTACAACCCAGATAAGGAGGGTAGAAGACGAAAAAGAAAAAGAGGTCACTTGTTTGGCCATCTTTTGCTTGATGATGGAGGACCGATTGAGCACCTTCATGGCGATGCTCTCCCCGGTCTTGGTGTTCTGGTAGACCTTGGCAAAGGAACCCCCCCGACGGTCCACCCACCTCGAACTTAACCATCCGCTGCACAGCGCCAAGCCCCCGCCGCCAACCTATGTTTTTAAGGCGTCGCCTAGGCGATAAGGTGCAACTGAGTTGCCACGGGAGAAAGGCGTCGCCTTATCGCCTTACGAGCATAATGCACCCGCTCGATTTTGGCTAATTCCAAGCTAAATTTGTTAGTAAATCGCTCTATTATGTCATTGCCCTCTCAATTCCACCTCCTCTCTGCTTGATTTCATCATCTCTGCCTTAAAAACCTAACTGTTGTATTGGTCTATTCAAAGAATCGGCAATAAGTACATAAGTTTCTACATAATTTTTGGTGCAATTTCGCCATAGGATGTGTGATAAGGCGTTGCCTCGCCGCACGCCTTAAGCGCCTAGGTGGCTGGAAGGGGGTGAAATGCCGCGTCTCGCCTTACCGCCTTCAAAACATAGCCGCCAACCCCTGCCACCTCTAATCCTATGGCTTCCTCTACATCATGTATTAACCACAAATCTGATAATTACCTTCTGCTCCTCCAATAACCTGTAAGCCAAGAACTTTTTGAAACAGGACATAGCTGCCACAGATTTAAATAGAATGATAGTGCAGAACAAAGGGCTTACATGCTTGATGATAAAAACTCGATCTTCAATCTCTAGGTATATATATTCCGATAGTTGTACCTTCTGCTCCTCCAATAACCTGGAAGCCAAGAAATTTTTGAAATAGGAATAGCTGATACAGATTGAAATAGAATGATAGTGCAGAACAAAGGACTTACATGCTTGTTGATAAAAAATGGATCTTCAATCTCTAGGTATATATATATTCCAACTGTTATACCTGCATCTAGAGTAGTTGAGATGATTTCTTCATGTGATGATTGAATACATGCCTGCATAATAAAAATGATGCGATAGTAGTAGCTCGTAGAGAATCAACCTAAACTACATGGCTGTACAACTAAATATATATTGGGTCTGAAAGATAGAATACATTCTTCAAATAATAAACCTATTCCAAATCAACAAAGTGCCAGAAAGTACCAGCTAGTGAAGAAATATAACTAAGAAAACTCAAACGTGAGTCTCATGAGCTTTCTAGTAGAAACATATGCCCTCTAATGAAGATATGTTATTTTGCAGTGAATAGAAACAGATTAGCCTCCTCACCTCCCGCACCTTAGGCCGTTCTGCTGCTGCTCTACACGAAGGGCATGGCAGCGCGGCGTGGGAGCAGGGCGGCGCGTAGGAGGTGAGATTCCAGGGAAGGCCGCCGTGTGGGGGATGACCATTGAGGTGGGTGGTGCTGCATCGGAGGGGGTGGGCGGCGGGCACGAATTCGGGGAGGTGCAGCCGCACCCTGCGAAGCAGAGGAGTCAGACGCGAGGAGAGGAGGGGAGGCAGGGCTGGTCCGAGGCGCGGCCATGGAGGTGGCTTTGGGCCATTTAGGCGGCGGCCCTGTGGGGGATGGCCATGGAGGTGGCTTTGGGCACTGGGAGAGGGCTGGTCCGAGGCGCGGCCGCACTTGGTGAGGCAGAGGAAGGATTGAAGGCGGCGGCGGGCGCAAGGAGTGGAGGGGAGGCGGGCGGACGCGAGGAACTGAGGCGGCGGCGCGCGTGAGGAGTGGAGGGGAGGCGGGCGGACGCGAGGAACTGAGGCGGCGGAGGCGGCTTCAGTCTTCGGGTGCGGGGGAGACGACGGGTTGGTGGTGGACGCGAGTAGAGGAGAGCAGCGGGTGGACATGGGGAGGGGAGAAGACAGGAGGCAAAATCGGCGCGACATAGTGCTACGAACGGACGGACGGTCAAGAGTATGTTTCAATGTATCGAACAGATGAGGGGAATAAAAATGATGTGGCTCAGGAGAGGTTTGATTTGACCTGTCAGTGAGGGATGATTATATAAATATTATAGATAAGTGATACAAATCTACTTTAAAGTAGTATTATATTTTAAAGTGATACTCTATTTGTTTTTAAACTATTGTTGCCATTGACTTTTAATATCAATTTTAACCATTTGTCTTATTTGAAAAATGTGAAAAACTATAACTCATAGTTCATATATATATATATTCAAGTATGGCCTAAAATCACATAATATTTCCATAGGAACGCAGGGTCTATACATCTAAATATATTAATTCTCAAGTATGGCCTAAAATCACATAATATTTCCATAGAAACGCAGGGTCTAGACATCTAAATATATTTAGATTGACATGATTATAGTGACTTGATATTATAGTTGCTCCTATTAAAATACTATATCTTAAGAGTCTAAATAAAGATAGAACTCTACTTATTATTTACCATAAAAAAGTTCTATGTATCTTAATATCCATAAACTAAAAAAAACATATTCAAAACTATAAGATCGCGTTGTCCACTGGGGGCGGACATTCCTGTAGCTAGCCATGCCAACTGCCGAGTCAAGCATAGCTGCTATATTTCCGTAGAAATCTACTTTCTCCGTTCTTTAATTGTTGTCGCTGTTGACTTTTAATCTCAACTTTGATCATTCGTCTTATTAAAAAAATAAATTTAAATGTATAAAATTATAAGTTGTGATTAAAATATTTTTAATAATAAACTAAATTATAATAAAATATATAATATTCATCAAACTTTTTTGAATAAGACGAATAGTCAAAGTTGAAATTAAAAGTCAACGACGACAACAATTAACGAACGGAGTACGTATTTACTTTATAAATATAGTCTAACCCCTGTAGAAATTCACTGTTCCAACATCATTGACCCAAAGCGGCAATATTAATAGCTTCATCCATGGTAACCACCGCCTAAAGAAATGCTAATGCAAAGGATCAGTGTGTCAAATTATCGAAACTCAATCAAATGAGTCCTAAATAGAAATTATCAAAAGGCTTAAAGAAGACATTGTTGACAATGTCAACAAGAAGAAAGACAGTCTCAGCAAGAAGATATGTGATACTGGTTGTGGACTTCGCTCATAGTCCATTCAGCGCACATGATCCCGATCCAAAAACCACCGCTTGCGCAATGCTGTCAGAAATTGATGGCCGCGCTTATCCTTATTTCTTTGTTCCCGAGCCAGAAAATTGATGAAAAAAAAGAGGAGGATGCAGGTGCTCCTCCTGTTGCTGCCGTTGGACGTGGCCATGGGCACGGACACCTCCATTCATCTACGATAGCTTAGTCGTTGATCTGTATTGTAATCATATATCAATCTATAATCATGATTTTAAATAATTATATGGAGCAAAAAATATTATTTTTTTATAACTATAGGTAAAATCTAATATTATTTTATGTGGTTAATTTGTTTAAAAAATAGTGTCTTTTGGTCAAAACTTGTGATTTAGTTTAACATCGTAGCTCGAGTTTGTTTGACCACCTAAATTTTAAATCTGAGTCCGTCAAATCTAAATCTAAGTGGCCTTCAAGTGCGTCCTCCTTTTACTTGTCCTTCTCGATATGTTTAGGTATCCTCGAGCATACCCAAAAAACTTCGAGTACTATCCTATCAGATGGTCTTGATAAGAGTGTACCTACTAAGGCCTCATTTGAAATGTAGGAATTTCATTAAAAAATTATAAAAATTTTATATAAATCAATTCAATTTCACAGAAAAAAACATAGAAAAAAATTTCTTCCATTACAAACAGGACACATAAAAAAAAGAAAATTTTCTCCATTCCAAACAGGTCCTAGACTTTCTACCTCCCTCATCCTCTTCTTCAAAGTTGAGGGTGACATTTCAAAGTACTTACTTTACTGTTGCAAATAAAGCATACATAGGAACTGTATCTTCTCCACTCCGTCCTTCAAGCCGATGGTAACACATTTCATGTTAGACCAAGGCTGCAAGGAAAGCTGATGCTATGTACCATCACAAAGCAACTCTATTTCTTCATCAAGTCGGCTATCATGTCTGCACTTCGTGTCTCCAGACTCCAGCCAGCTCCTAGACCCAGAGCTCCTGGAAACAGTGTGATCTTGATGCGAGATTTTCCTATGGTTTCACTATAAGAGGCGTCAATGGATGTACAATTTTACACCTTCTGTCTGAGAATAGTAGCATTTTAAGCTTCAAATGCTACTATTCTAGGAGAGAGGGAGTAAAATTTAGCTTTGCCACAGCTCGAGAATCTTCCCTGATGCTTAGGCTGACGTGCACCCATCTCTCCTCGCGCTTGGTTAGATTTTGAGCTTGTTTTCTTTTGTGCGCGTGTCAGATGGGTTGAGATGATGGACTGCTTTCTGAGTTTTCTTTTTTTCTAATTTCTATCCATTTTATTAAAAGAAGCTTTTATTTTTTCTTTGCTTTATAATTTTCTAATTTCTTGCCACCCATTTTACTTTTTATATTTTCCTTTTTACCTTTTTCTTTCTTTCTTCTCTAATGCATTCATCCAGTGAATTTTAGTGTGCTTATGATGCATCCTTTGAAATACTTAGAGAATGTTATTTTTTTATTATGGAAACAAATGATTCTAGTATTGAACCGACTAATTTTACTACTATAATAATTTATTTTATTTTTAGAATAGTTTATTTTTTATTACTAAATGGAACAATAGACTTTTACTGTTGCAAAAATTTATCATTACCCTTGGAACCATTGAATCTTACTAGTAGAACATTAGTTTCATTAAAGACTGAACATCCCCAAAAAATACATTTTAAATTATATTTATTATAATCTTTTTTTATTAATTCTAAGAAATATGATGTGTCAAACGGATTCTTAAAAAGGTTATTATTTTAGAAAAAATCAATTCAAAGTTTAAAATATCAACTAATCCTATTAAAATGGTTGTGAGCACCGTCTGGTGGTGACACGTGGCCCACTAGCACGTGTCGCCTGCATCTATATTGTGTGGCTGTGTTTATAAAAGCAATCTATAAAAAATATGCGTCAGCTTTACACGCGTCTTCCTATGCGTCAGGTAATAGGACCCACCATAACTTTGTGTCCCCTAGCTAGTGGACGAGTCACTGGATTGGACTTTCAAAGCAACAGAGGTAAAAGAAACATGTGCTCTTGTTTATTGAAGTGATAGGCCACCCAGTCGCAGCCACGTCCGAAGCCCAGTCTGGCCGTCGCCACCGCCGCGCCAAGGGCCCCCAGGGAAAGAGCTCATCCATTGGACCTTCATCGCCACCACCTTCAACCCGGTCGTCATCACCCTTGACCCTGCCGTTGCTGCTCACCTCATTTTCATCAGCCACGCTCCTCGTCGAGCTCCAAGGCTTGCTACGCTTGGCGTCTAGATCCATGCCGATGGGGAAGGAGCCGAGCTCGCCCCAGGTGGGGGCGCGGACTCCAAGTAGGGCGATCCTTGCTGGTTGGGGCAGGGTCGCTGGCGACCTCCTCAATGGCCAGCGCTTGGTTTCAGCCCACCGCCGCCATGGCCAAGCCTCCCCTGGATCCCATCCTATGCCGCCTCCACCTTGCGCACAGGGAGCCCTATCCCGTTGCTCCGGCCAGTGCTCCTCGTCGGGCGCTCCTCATTGGGCCTGTCACCGCGGCCATCGCTGTTGCCTAGTGCTTGCTTTATTTTTTTATTGGGAAAGGATTGGACGAGGGTGGGTTTGAAAAAAGAATGGACGGATGTTGCAGACCATTGAAGATATTGAGAAGCTGTGGGTCCTATCAAACACATAAGATCACTTTTTTCATGGACATTTTTCAAACTTCAGAGCGTCACTCTTTCGAGCCCGAAGGGTGTAATATATTTTAAAATAAATTAAAATTTAGTAATAACATTAAATTTGTTTCTAAGAGCAAACTGCACACGCGCATACTTATACACCGTGAGACAAACTCATAGCAACTGCAAGCAATAGAACAGAACATTCATGCACGTGGTCAACCTAAGCATGTGGCATAAAAGGCTGAAGGCTGACTTAGGGCTGGTAATGGGGTGGGTTCATTTTGGTTTAATGGGTGAGGTTTTAGTTTAGAGTCTTATCGGTGGGTTGAAGTGGGTTAGAGTTTAAATTGGATTGGGTTGGGGACTTTTGACATGCATATTGGTTTGGATTAGGTGAAAATCCATGGTTGATGGCGGGTTGAACCCAATTGGTAACTGGCTGGTTGGATCATTAATTATCACTGATCAGATTCCATTGTTTCTGCACGGAATGAGAACGAGCAATCACTTTCTAATCTCCACTACCGTGTTCACCAACCTAAGCATCACTTGAGACAAAACCATGCTCGTGAATAAAAAAAAGTTTGGGAAAAGAACATGGCAGATAATAAAAAAGGAAAACAATAGAACATATAAATACTATTCAAGTCCCATTACTTATAATCGTAAATTTCATATTTTCTTAGTTTACTTGTCTTCCTCACTTTCTAATAATTTTTTATCTTCAATACATCTATGTCCATGTATAACGTATAAAAAAATACAATGGTAAAATTAAATTGATAGTGTGGAGTTCCTGCATTTCAAATGGGTCTAAGGAGATGTGGGAAAGATGAGATTATGTACTATAAACAAAGAAGAGACACGTAGAGATAAATATATAATGTTATTAATAAAGAAAGATATACTAGGAAGGAGGGATGATAATGCTTGTTTAGAACATGTGAAAGCTTTCTAATTTATTGAAAAATAGAAAAAATATATTAGACTCCATTTGAATTGAAGGATATTTTTTACTGTATTTTTCTTATGAAATTGAACTGATTCTTATGAAATTCTTATAAAATTTCTGTGGAATTCTTGAGTTTTAAATAGGACGAGGATTACAAGCAAGTTAGAAAAATATTAAGTCCTACTTTGAAAAGCAAAAATTTTATGGGAATCACATATAATTTTCAAAAGAATCAGTTCAATTTCATAGTGAAAAACATAGCAAACAAAAAAATCGCGTGTTCTAAACGAGGCCTAAAATTTAGACCCCTTTGGAACGTAAAAATTTCTCATAAATCACACAGAAATTTTATAATAATCAGTTCAATTTCATAAGAGTAGTAAAAATATAGGAAACAAAAAATTACCATGTTTCAAATGAGACCTTAGAGTGATACTTAGTATAAAATATGGGACTAGCTAGAAGATATTTTTAACATTCTGCTATTTTTTATTATCTACCTATCTTATATTTTTAATCGAATTTTTTTCACAAGCTTAAAATTTAACTGTTGTGTTTTTTATCAAACGAAACGACACATCACTGTTGGAGACGAACACGTACAAGAATGAACAATACAAGCATTGTTGTGCTATAGTTTACATGATAAAATACTTATCTATCAAATGGATAAACGTGTAAAAAAACTATAGCAAATCTACGGATTCAACCCGCATTGTGAGTTAAAATAGGTTAATCAAACTTATGAATTGGGTTTATGGGTAGGGTGGAGTTAGATTATTTTGCTGAATTTATTTGAATTGAGGTGGATGTGAGATGAGTTTAAAAGTCTAAGCTGATCACGTACAACAACCAATCAGCTTTTAAATAAATATATTTTTAATATTTATAGATTATTAGTTATAACAAATTTAATCAATATATAATATTGTTATTATTATTAATACTTATATTATTTTTATTTTAATATATTTATAACATAACAATATTTATTTATTTGAAGATAATAATGTTTAAAAACTCTCTCCGGTTGAAACGCCGTGTTGAGTACGTCTCCCGGGTTAACAGGCGTAAACCAAGCACAACATACGGGATACGGCTACTTCGACGAAGCCGGCAGCTGCTCCTGCTGCCTGCCACCGCAGACGGCGGCGGCGGAGCGGACCTCGCTGCTACCCACCCCACTCCCCCCTTCCTCCGCGCGTGAAAGAACCGGTGGAGGAGGAACCGCCAAAAATATCTCTCGCGTCCGCGCGCGCCTCCAAGGCCCCTGTTATGGGGAAGACCTCGTCGGGGGCCGCCGCCATGTCGTCCCTGGCGTGCGCACAGCCGGATGAAGGAGGGGATCGGCCGTGGCAGTCTTACCACACCGCCTATACTAACGCCAAAGCGGGTACACCCACTTTCTCGCTCTATTCATCTAAGGTTGGTTTGACCCGGCGTAACGGCATGGATCAGTAAAATGTTTCTTGTAACCGATGTAATGGTCTCTCAACTTCTCTGGAGGTCCATAAAAGTCCGGCCCCGTAACGTTGGAACTGACTCGGGGCTTATCTTTCACTCCATCAGATTTGTTAACAAGTCCCAACTGTCGCTGACACTAGAATAGCTCAATTTGTGTCCTTGAGTTACTCGAAAAACTCAGTTAATTGATGAAATCGAAAAGGCAAAATTGTAACACATTTCAACATCACAAAAGTTATGTATTTGTCTGTTTACACATTTTAATATTAATTTTGTTGGGAGCTACCTTGAAGGGCTGTTGGAAGAGATCAATAGTGTGATGTGTACCTTTTCTTTCTTATCAGAGTTGGCCTATACATACTTTGTTAGCCTTGCCACGGTAACCATATTAGTAATCCCATTTGTAAATACAGGAATGGAGGGAGTTGACAAAGAGAAGGTGCAAAAGATAATCTATGAAATGAGTAAAGGTTCAAAGTATTTCGAAAATGAGAAGAGGAAGGAGGCATTGACTAAACAAAAGATTGAGCATCTGCGCGCGCAATGTGCAAAGCTGACTGATAATGACATATCGCAGTTTCAGAAGGTATGGATTAACACGTTCGGAAGCTGTATTTTGTATCAGTTATATAATTTGTACCCCAGGCTTTATTCCCTTGTTGAGCTAATTTTTGCCTTTATGCCCTTACCACCTCTGATTGGTTGCTAATCATAAAGAAACTAGAATACAATGTGCATTCTGAGTTGTATCAAATGATCATCGATCAATTTCAACTTTTATATCAGTGCTCCCTAGAGATACTGGATCGCTGATATCATATTTGAAGCCTCATTTGAGCTGTGATCCATGAGTTTAATAGCTACTTGATTCATAATTATCACTGAGCTGTAATGAATATAATGCTATGTGCCATATTTTACTCCCCCATTTTATTTTTCCTTTCTATTCTGGTTGTTATTTGTGTCTAACAATATAGTTTCAGATTGCAGAAAAGAAAATGTTAGAGTTGGAAGCTTCACGAGATATTTCAAAAATATGGCTTCACACTGACATGGATGCGTTTTATGCTGCTGTTGAAACATTGGAGAATCCATCCTTGAAGGGAAAGCCATTGGCAGTCGGTAGCATGTCTATGATAGCTACTGCCAGTTATGAGGTAGCACTGAAAAATTCTCTCCACATCTTTTTGTTTATATTCCCTAGTTGAGAATTAATTCAAACCTTGTAATGTATTTTGTTGTCTCCTTATTTTAAAATGATATCTGACTTCAGATTTTGGGATTTCCTTAAATTACAGATTGGCTGGATCAAATAATAGTAGATTTTTTTCTGAGTCATACATTAAAGCTACAATCAGCACATGGACTTATCTAATGTGGACTATAATTTGTTTACTGATGCAGGCACGGAAGTTTGGAGTTCGTGCAGCAATGCCTGGGTTTATTGGATGTAAACTGTGTCCTGGATTAGTTTTTGTTCCACCAAACTTTGAGAGATACAATCATTATAGTGAACTGACCAGAGAAGGTTTGTAACATGATACTCACTTATTGATTAAGGAAAACAATTTCAAACATATAATTTGTTGGGAAGAACTGATGATCAATGTATTGGTGGCCTTAGTTTTTCGTAGATATGATCCCAATTTCATTGCAACAAGTCTAGATGAAGCTTATCTGAATGTTACTGATATCTGCATGGAGAGAGGCATTTCAGGCGAGGAGGTAAGCTTATAATTTTCACATTGCCTCATTTTCTAGTTTACTTCCCTGGATATTTGACTTATTTTCTTTTCATGAGTTATATTGTTGTTCCAACATGCTAATACTTCATGACTTTGTCTGCTGTGCATCATTGGTTTGCTTAGGTTGCTACTGAACTTAGGAATGCCATTCACCAGGAAACTGGTTTAACATGTAGTGCTGGTGTCGCTCCAAACCGCATGATTGCAAAGGTCAGTGGATGAAGTTTTTGTTTACTTCTGTACCTTGTTCAAGTTATATCTCTGTGGGGGCAAAGATATTCTCCTCTTTTGTGTCCTTCCTTCACCATATGTAAAAAACACGTTTTATTAATTGATTCTTACTGAGTTTGTTTTCCTATTGAAATGATGTTTTTCACACGACTCAAGGTCATTTTTGGATGACTCATCTTATACAGTTCTTTCAAGTAGTCTTATGCTCTTACTTATCTTGGTTTACAAGGTTCTTTTTTGGTGACGTGCTATTTTTTGCCAGGTTTGCTCTGATATCAACAAGCCCAATGGACAATTTATTTTACCAAATTACAGGGAAGCTGTATTGACATTTGTATCAACATTGCCTATAAGAAAGGTACTCAATTTTTGCTGTATAGAACCTAATGGGGAAAGGGTTTGGGGATGTTCCTGTTGTTATGATTCTGTTTTACCAGCATATTTGCTCTTATTTGTCTTCACACTGGCTCGTTCATGTCTTGGTTAACCTGTTAATTATGTGGCCAGTTTACCAACTTTTTGGAGTTCTGACAAAATTTTCTGATCCAAGTCCTGATATTTTTTTTTTGAGGAATGTCCAGCAAGGGGAACCCCTAATTTGTCTTGAATTCTTTTAGCTCTAAGCAATTACTAACTATATTTTGTGTTTGATTGAGATGCAAAAGTACCTTTCTTTCAATATATTTATAAATAGAAAAAACTGATTTGGCATTTGAAGATATCATATGCAGATAGGTGGTATCGGTAAGGTGACAGAACAGATGTTACATCATGTTCTTGGAATCAGTACGTGCCAGGATATGCTGCAAAAGGCTGCTTTCTTATGTGCTCTTTTTTCTGAATGCTCAGCTGGTCAGTATGCTAATGACACTATGAGTTGTTCTGTTTCAAGCTTTTAGTAATCTATATTATATTAAATGTATTCGAATTTGATTTTTCAGAATTCTTTCTTTCGGTTGGTCTTGGATTAGGAGGTACAGAAACTCCTGAACTAAGGCAAAGGAAAAGTGTCAGTTGCGAGCGAACTTTCACTGCAACAAATGATTCTTGTTTGCTTTTTGAGAAATTAGGTAACCATACTTCATTACTTATTTCTGTAAAAAAGGGACTACATGATTTATCTCAAATGTAGGCATCTTGTTGACAAGCACCTTGGATTTGTTCCATATCTTTTTTTTTTCTTTTTTTTATGACAGTAATTTTCTCTTGCTTACAACATACTAACAGTATGCATATATATGCAGTGAAAAAGATCAATAGAGTCTTTTTGCTATGCATATCAAAGTATTAGATGTATTTATGGCAGCTGCACTAATCAGTTTGATTGGTGCATCTGTTTCCTTGACAAAGACTGCTAACAACTTTATACATAGAAGAAGAAGTTAAAGCACCATTTTGTTCTTTCTATTGCGCCACACTAAATTATGTAATATATATATATATATATTTGTATCCAACTGGCACTTGGCAGGTGTGGTAGTGATACCACGGTAAATCATCTGGTTATGCGGGACATGCCAACACACCATTATTTTGAGTTTAGGATTACAATAATTACATTCCTTCATGTCTTTCAGATAAATATCTTTGCATTAGGGATAAGTTTCCTTATTTGATATCATTCTCGAACAAGGGCAGCACTTTAATCATAAGAATAATTTCTCAACCTGTTATAGGCTGTGGCGCTCCAGCCCAAGGAGGCGCACAAGAGACTGTTTTAGGGTTTGTTAGCTTAAAGATTAGGTTGTTTAGGGTTTGTTAGGTTAAATATTAGGTTGTTTAGGGTTTGTTAGGATAAAGATTAGGTTGTTTAGGTTTTGTTTAAGTTGTTTAGCCCTGTTGCCTATATAAAGCAGGTAGGAGACCCATTGACGGTAAGCAGAAAAGAAGTTAATCTTTTCACGAGGGGAAGATTACCTTCAGCTGTAGCCGTGACCGAGAACGTGTCCCAGCCCGGTGGATGCTCTACCACAACAATTGGTATCCAGAGACCAACACCGGCGCATCGCCTCAATGGCCTACGCCGTTGATCCTGTGGCCACAACCATAATGTCTTCAAAGCTCGATCTCCTCATCGCCATGATGGAGAGCATCTCGAGTTACGCTGAACATCGCATTACAGCGATAGAGAAGAGCCAGATCGCGCTGCCGCATGCAGTGCCATCACCGATTAACATGGAGGTGCCGGCATCACACACGAAGACAAAAATCGTCATTGATATGGTGTCGCCACCAATAATCAGCACCACCACCACTGTTCCAGATGTCTCTCCAACTATTAGGGCCAATCTGTGCAGATCGATCCCGAATGTCCCCATCAAGACGTCATCGCCATCTGCACCACATCTTCTTCTTCCGGCTGCGGCAACGAAAGCAAAGAGGCGCGTATAACTACTGCAGTTCCCAAACGCCGACTCTTGAAGTACGATGCCGTCGACAGGGCCCAAATGACGCGCACCAGTAGAATCAGGGACGCGCACAGAGGTGGCAGCCACATCATCGACACTATCACCAACGTCGTGACCCTCACCAGCAGCCCTGCTGGCATCTTCATCCTCAGGGGCGTCATCTTTCCCATCTGCAGGTCATGCAATTGCATCGTGATGGCTATCAGGTGCCAGCTCGTAGAGGGCAGCAGCAGCACTGGCAAGGCGAGCAGCTGCGCCGACTTCATCTCATGCAGAAACTACAACCTGCACCTGCACATGGGCAGATTGGGCCTCCTACACATGTCACTCCCTGGGTTGATAATACGCTTCTTTGACAGTTACAGCCCTGGCCTGGATGGGTTTTAAAGTGCACTTCTATCCTCAATTGCTACAGCGGGAGCTGTTTGTTGGGGAGGAGGGAAATGTTATGGGTTGTGGCGTCCCAGCCTAAGGAGGCGCACAAGAGGCTGTTTTAGGGTTTGTTAGCTTTCAGATTAGGTTTTTTAGGGTTTGTTAGCTTAAAAATTAGGTTGTTTAGGGTTTGTTAGATTAAAGATTAGGTTGTTTAGGGTTTGTTAGGATAAAGATTATGATGTTTAGGGTTTGTTTAGGATTGTTTAGCCCTGCTGTCTATATAAAGCTGGTAGGAGACCCATTGAGGATAAGCAGAAAAGAAGTTGATCTTTCCACGGGGGGAAGATTACCTTCAGCTGTAGCCGTAGCCGGGAATATGTCCCAGCCTGATGGATCCTCTACCACAACACAACCTAGTAGCGCTTGTTTCTTGGAACTGGCGATGCCAGGATCTGGAATATTCTGTGAAAGTGGGCTAGTTCAGATGCATAAGTCATAAATTTATTCTTGATCTTTCAGCATATATGAAAAATACGAAATCCAAATAACAAATAATAATCTTAAAAGACAGCTGGATCTGATGAAACGAAAGGCTGATGGCAATCATCAACCAATTAGGATCCAGTTTATTTTAAAAAAAAAGGATCTGAATTCCAAAATGCCAAATAAATGGTGCACATATCATAAAAGTTTCAACAATATAGCTATTCTAGTCTTTTTTTAATGCAAAGAGTCAGTAAAAAGTATTTTTTATTTCTACCTCATTCATATTATTTAAAAAGTATTTTCCTCATTCATATTATTTAAAAAATTGTTCAAATGTGTAAAATTATTAGTTATTTTTAGTAACTACAATGATAAAGCAAATTATGAGAAAATATATGATATTTTTATTTCTACGTCCCTAAATATATTTAAAGTCATTTTTCTATTCATCTTATTTCAAAAATTAGTTCAAATGTGCAAAATTATAAGTCATTTTTAAGTGTCTTTAATGAAAAAGTAAATTATAACAAAATATATGATATTTACCCTATTTTTTCAAATAATAAAAATAATCATAAAATTCTTAATTTCCCAAATATTTATATATAAGAGCTAGTCAGTACAAGCATGGACTGAGCTAGAGTCTTGGTAGAGCTGAAAAAGACATTCCAGCTACATTGCACTCTCTAAATTAATCATAAAATCCTCGATTTCCCAAACATTTATATAAGAGCTAGTCAGTACATGCATGGACCGAGCTGGAGTCTTTGCAGGGCTGCAAAAGAGATTCCAACTACATTGCACTCTAGAGGATTTTATGATTATTTTTATTATTTGAAAAAATATATTTATATATAAGAGCTAGTCAGTACAAGCATGGACTGAGCTAGAGTCTTGGTAAGGCTGAAAAAGACATTCCAGCTACATTGCGCTCTCTAAATTAATCATGAAATCCTCGATTTCCCATATATTTATATAAGAGCTAGTCAGTACATGCATGGACCGAGCTAGAGTCTTCGCAGGGCTGCAAAAGAGATTCCAACTAAATTGCACTCTAGAGGATTTTATGATTATTTTTATTGTTTGAAAAATAGGGTAAATATCATATTTTGTTATAATTTACTTTTTCATTAAAGGTACTTCAAAATGACTTATAATTTTGCACATCTGAACTAATTTTTGAAATAAGATGAATAGAAAAATGACTTTAAATATATTTAGGGAGGTAGAAATAAAAATATCATATATTTTATTATAATTTGCTTTATCATTGAAGTTACTAAAAATAACTTATAATTTTACACATTTGAACAATTTTTTGAATAATATGAATGGGGAAAAATGCTTTTTAAATATATTAAGGAGCCAGAAATGCAAAATAAGAGTTTAGGGACCTAGATGAGACCGAGGCAATAGTTTAGGGTGCCAAAAATAAGTTTAGGGACCTAGATGAGACGGGGGCAATAGTTTAGGGTGCCAGAAATGCAAAATTAAAGTTTAGAGACCCAGATGAAACCACCCAACTAGTTGGAGGGCCGCTGGTGCATTTTACTCTTAATTTATTGTGGTACTGAACCTATGTGACGGGTTAACATTTTTTTATTCATGACTGACCATGTTCTCTATTTCAGCTAATCTTGCAGAAAATTTAGCTGATGATTTGCAAAAGGAAGGCTTAAAGGGAAAGACACTAACACTCAAACTGAAGACTGCAGACTTTGAGGTAGTAGTTTCCCATAACCATAAATATTGGGTAATTTTCTGTAATGATTAGGGCAGCGCCAATGTTGTTTCTAAGAGGGTGCTATGGAAGAGAGAAAGGGAACACATGGTGCTATACATTGGAGCATGGGTACTATACTAGCAAATACTAGCACCAGGAGCTTCACTTTGCACCAGGTGCTTTGAATAAAGAAAATAGTATCCAATGCTTGCTTTGAATAATGGATTGAGAGAAGCAAGTTAAAAACTAATTTATTTATTTATGTATGGGACCCACTATGGATGGTGCTAGAGGATTTATAAATTGGGGTAAACTTTGCTAGGGTAGCTCCAGTGACATGGCAATAAGTTAGCACCCCTCCTGATTTATACGTTGGAGCTGCACTTAGTCTCATATCAGCAAGATATTTTTTTTCATTTGATTGTTGCACATATTACTAGATTAATCAATTGTCTGAATCAGGTTCGGACAAGAGCAGCAACTGCACGAAACTACATCAACTCTAAGGAAGATATCCTAATCTATGCTACAAAGTTGCTCAAAACTGAGCTGCCTCTTTCTTTGAGATTGATGGGTAAGTGTTTACGTCTTAAATATTTTATTCGAAACAAGTTTAATGGTAGCCATTAGGTGGGTATTACAACAACAACAATAACAAAGCCTTTAGTCTCAAGCGAGTTGGGGTGGGCTAGAGATGAAACCTCCAAGAGCCAAAGCACGAGGATAAAAAAAGGAAGATGGAAAGGAAGAAAAAAGAGGCAAAGGGCAATAAGAAAACAGAAAAAGGGGAAAGAGGGGAATCGGAAAGGTTCTGCCACATGAATTGCTAGGTTCCACAGAACTTCAACAGATTGTTCTTTTTTACTCCTAGTCTTTTAACTTCAGTACTTATTTGTAAGAACTGGCATGACAAGCATTTGTCCCTGAATCTCATTGCCACTGAAGAATTTATTAATTCTTTTCGCTTTTCCGCAAGTTCATCCAGGTTCTTTTACAGTAAATGCTTGAAAATTCTGGCATACTGCATGTTCCGCTTGTACCTTATCAGTTGGACTGTAGTGACTTTATTGTTTGTGCACTATTTACATTTGGCATTTTTTTTTCTCCTGCGGACTAACAGTTATACTAACACAAACTAACAGGACTGAGGATGTCCCAGCTTTATGATGGAAAGGACAATTCATCTACTTCAACACAGAAGACACTTGATATTTTCTTTCGTTCGTCTCACAATAAGTCAAATTCTAATGGAATAAATGAACATAGTTCTTTTAGTTTGGAAACAAGGGATGTGTTTTTGGAACATGATGCTGGAAGTGATGATTCTGTGGATCAACAAGCATTCCTCTCACATGATGAGAGCCTTTATATACCAGAGCAAAGGAGTTCAATAAGCTGTAACAGCAATGATGTCTTAGGCAACCGCCTTATCTGTGAGGGCATAGGTGGAACAAACTCAGATGATGTTGGATTCGATGAGGTCTGTCTCATGCAGTTATATCATAGTTAAAGGAAAGTACGTAGCTTTATTTATTGGTCTTTGCACATAAAAAAAATTAGATTTTTTTCCTGAGTTTCCCATATGTATTATCATTAATGTATGAATCTTTCTTTTCATGCAGGTTTCACCTGCAGAAAAGATCGAGGTTGACCACTTGACAAGTCACGGACCTGCAGCTTCATCAAGTAAACCTAGCCAACAGTTCTGGATTGATGGCTATATTTGTTCACATTGTGGATTTGAACTGCCTCCAGGCTTTGAAGAGGAGAGACAAGAACATTCAGATTTTCACTTGGCTGAAATGCTGCAGCAGGAAGAAGCAGTAGACAGAACAAGGCCCACCAGTAACGAGAGGTATGTCTCTATGTTGACATGCTTGTAGCTTTCTTGGGATTGCACATTATCCCTCGTAGTTCAGTCCGAGTAAAATTAATATCTGATTTTATTCACATTGATGCCAATTGTGTTTGAACATTAATGAGTTGATATGAAACATCTACCAAGTGACAGCCTCTGTCGGTGATCTTGGTAGCAACATAGCCTCTCTGTGTAACTGTGTTTAAACATTCATGAGTTTAATATCTGTTTTTCAGTTATCTTTGTGTAATAGAGAGGTAAGAGGCGAGGTTAATAGATTTGTCAAACTTGACCGTTCCTTTTTGCATGCAGCAGGTTAGCAGAACGACCATGCTCTGCCACACCCACCTCAAAGAAAAAACTGAAGCCTTCGAAAGATGGAAAACATATTCCCATCGACGCTTTCTTCAAAAAGTCAGAGCCCCCTACGTAGCTTATGGCTAGGTGTTGACGGTGTTGTACTTGTAACATGGTTAAAAGATCGAGATAGAGAGCTTACCATGCTACGCTTGTAACGTGGTCCATCTAACTTCATTCTTCATGATACTAATCTGTAAATAATGGTCAACACTAGGCTGGTTAAAATAACGATAGGTTAGATTATCGTTAGGTAGCAAGATTTCTTGTTTTTGTTCTGTTTCCCCCCCTCAAGTTACGTTTTCGCGGCGTTAAGTTAGTCTTACAGATGGAGGGTGATTAGAATTAGGCGAAAGCCTCTTTTCTGGTATTTTTTTAAATATAATTTTTTTAGAATTACAGAAATAGTCCAAGGTTTTTTTTTAAAAAAAACATCTTATCATGTGCTAATACACGACTTCAGCTGTGTCGAACACTGGATATTTAAAATAAGATAGTCTACTCAATAAATAATTTTATAATTGTTGTATGTTGAAATTTTGACAATATTTTTAAAAATTGTGTTGAAATTCGAAATTATTTTTAAAAATTTGACATGCAATTTTTTGAATTGTTTACTGATGGAAGACCTATTTTATTTTATTATTTGACTAACACGAATGCTCAAAGATTGTGTTAAAAGTGATAACAATTTAAAAACAGAGTATATATCCCTACGAAGCAAAAGTGAATATTCATCTCTTCTGTATCTCATTTTGGATTTGAAACGGCTTTGGTTTTTCAGTTTCTCAAAAAGTTTCGTGACAGTACTCAATGTCGAAAAGTAGTATGCGGCAGCAAAATTATATGAGGTTTTGGACAAGGAGGCTCGTTGCACGTCTGAGAATAATTCTTCTGTTCTTTTTCAGTCTCAGAGCTTTCACCTCTTGATTCTCTATTTTTTTTTAAGTGATTCTGTGGCTGAATTTTTGATTCTTTTGTGAAGTGATTCTCTTTTATTTTTTAAAATAAAATTTTAAAATCAGGATAGGAGAAGCTATTTTTTTCAGCGCTCAACTTTTTAGTTCATTTTAAAGAATCACTTCACAGAATCAGACAAGAATCACTTTTTTTAAAAACAGTGTTTATTAGAGCTCCCTTAATTTTGACTAAATTTTGACTAAGAATCAGGAGCTGGAGGAGCCCTTAGTATCACCTAGCCTCTTTACTCAGTACTCTATTTCTTCTTCCTGTGGCGAAATGGGCACATTTTTCATGTGAGCGATCTTGAGATGGAATTTCAGTATCATTTGTAGGGTGTTAATAGGTGCACCTAAAATTAATCTGTGAACTTTTTTATTTAAAAAATGAACTAGTTTCTCTAAAGTGAAGGATATTTTGAAAAGTTAGTTCATTTTGTTAAACTAAAAGGTTTAAAGGGCAACTTAATTGTCTTTTCACCCCTAATCATTTGAAATTAGCAGTTCATGAAGATCACACATAGTAGGCAAAGTTGGGTAACGTTAACACTAACATGAAGGAGTGCTCTGTGCCATCTATCCTCATTACAATCAACGATTAGCAATCACGGTCCAAGCCTGCGTTCAAAGCTTCAGACCATTTCGTCAGGAGAAGCACGAATCTTGTAGTTGCTCCACACGTAGTCACACGCCTCTGCCACTGGTATATCTCGCAAAAGCATCCTCGCTCATGTGGTCGGGGTAGAGCTCGATCCTGAAATAACTCCAGCGCATGGTCTTGCTGCACATCTGCACTTCAAATTGATAACACAATAGCGGAATAGCCTAAGAGAGGTAGAACATCATAATCAGAATCGACGGAAAATGTTTGTGGAGAGCCCAATAAGAGCAACGGCTGTAACACTAAATCATTTTAATTTTGGTGTTCATCAGAAGCACAAATATAGAATGTAAGAAACTGATCTGTCAGTGAAGCACAAATAAGATTAATGTAAAATGTAAGCCCAAACTATTTAGCAGGAGAGATTGTGAGAAACCGATCTGTGTCCTAGCTGTTGAAAATAAGAATCAGATATTGTAAGAAACTGATCTGTGTCCCAACTGGGTCTTTTAAGGCAGTAGAGAAATGTAGTTGACTAACAAAACTTAATCCTAGCTTGAACAAATAAAAATATCATATAAACATGTGGTTAGTCTCTTGTCATCGCATTTCTCACAACTATATCAGTGCCTATGTTAAGTACCATGATCTGTCAGTTGATAAAGAACTAATGTTCAGGGAAGTTTTCTTAAAAAATGGTCTGTAAGTATACTAA
>BCLG01000230.1:40379-50412 GCA_001602295.1 Zoysia matrella
AAAAAAAAAGAATTCAGTAGATTGAACTAAAGATATTTGTAGGTGAACCTAAGGATCACCTACTTTAACACCCTAATCTTGTATGTAGACGTCCTATTTCCTACTCCCCTTACTAATTCCCAAACATATCAGTACAACATATCCTAAACTAGATTATTGTTTTCTCTTGACGAAAGAGGGTATTATGAGGATGTTGAATGGTTGATCTGAACTATCTTTTGCTACTTTATCTGAAGTTTCAGATCTTCCAAAGCATTAGGTGTCGATGATATTTTTAATAATGATATAAAGAAATGTAGCTCTCCAATATGCTTTACTCCTGCTTCTGATAATACAAACTCTTTGATGGTAAAATTCTTGCTCCATAAAAATTGGGACAATTGCATCAGTAAAACCCAAGTTAACAAGCTAATTGTATGTTTAGCCCTAGCTTTTAAGGTTTGCATATTTGAACCTAATTTTTCAAAGTGAAGCCGTCGTTTGATCCTGATTTCTAACATTATTAGCAGCAAGATTTTTTAATGATTTAAAAAAAGAATAAGTCCTATTGATCTCTTTCAACTATTGCGGCCGTTCAGTTTTCTTCCCTCATCCAGAATACCAGATATTTTAACTCTCAACTTTTCAAACCATTCATTTTTCCTCTCTGGACGGTTTTATCCTACGTGGCAGGGTGATGTGGCGTTTTAGCTGACTCACTATCCCTGTGGCAACACGTGGCTATCCACGTGGCATTTTTCGTTGACATGGGCTACTAACGTGGCACAATATGTTGACATGAACTCTCGATTTGGTCTGATTTTATTTTAAATTAGAAAATAAAAACTTAACGACCTCAAAAAATTATAAAACTTTGCAGAGATTTAAATCATTTTACAAGGAACAACTTTTATTTTAAGACAAATTTCAAATTCGAAACACATTTTATTTTCCAAAAATTAAAAAGAGAAATTTGTATTCCAAAATTTGTATTTCGTTGTACCTCAAAAACATGACTTTTCAAACTTAGATGAATTTGAAACTTTGGATGATGATGTTGACACAAAATTTAGCAGGCTCAAAAATATGATATAAAGATTAATTCAAATGATAAAAAAAATAGAATATCCATTTTGAAAATTCATCCAAGACAAAAGTAAAAGAAATTTAATATTACTTCTCATGCACGATGCTGTTGTGAAACAAATAAAAGCGTCTGACAAGACGTGGGTAAACACATATGGTTCAATATTTGGACACTGAAAATAGAAATATTCTAAACTATGCATAGTTAAAAAATAATTATTTTCTCACGTATGTGTGCACCTCCTAGAGGTCTCGCCACTAAATCAAACGAGTACGTACGTATATATGCGGCCATTCATAAACATGGCAGAACACTAATGAATCACGTAATCAGCACACCTGGTTACGGCCCAAATAGCGGCGCGCATGTATGATCCGTAAGACCCAAAACGCTTACAACCGTTGCCGCTAAAGCTGTGGTTAGCGAATAAACAAATCATTTTCGAATGGAGGCAGGCCGAAGCAACCGACGCACGCCGGCGCAACCTGAGCACACTCCGCAGCAACTTGCACGAACCGCAGGACGTGCGCACGCGCTGCCGCTGGCCACGTCCAAATGCCCGCTAATCCAACCGCTGATGACCGCGCCCTATAAATACCAGAGCAGAAGGCCTCGGCAAAACCTCTCGCTCCCGAAAGAACTACGCCGCCAGGCTGCCGAAACAAATACGCGTACACAAAGCATCGCTGCGCTGCCAAGGAAAAAAAACATCGTGATGAGTGTCTTGTTTCTTCAGTTTGGTCTCTTGATACAGATCAAGAGCAAGTGCCGTCAAAGTCATGTTTAAAAATGTTAAAATTGCTGTAGTTGTCATCGTCAAAATTAGCTACTGATAGCACATGTAAATATCATGCCCAGAAACACTACGTCCCTGTGTGGGCTTTGCATCTAACTGTTTCTTCAATTATCTGTAATGCACGCTTGCCGAATCGGTGAAGCAAATTTGCATGCATCATGCGCATAGCTAAAATTGCATTAACCAACACCATATCGCCGGTATTATATCACTGGAAACAAACAAAATTAATGTTCTTATCCCATGCACATGCATACATGTCGGCTGACTAAAACGGGAATTCTGCCTGGCGGGATTATATTTATGGCATCCTCATTTCATCATACTTAGCATATAAGCATTTTAAAAAAAAAATCAGCTGGATATGCCGGCAGACGGCTAATCACAACAATAAAATAATATATGACAGGGTAGTGAAAAGGTCAAATGCTTTTGCATGTTGCATGCACACACACGTGATGTAATTTCATATTAGTTTGCACTGTGTCATCAAGAGATACAATTTTGTTTTATTAAACAAATGATTGATTAAATAAGCTACAACCAGTGCATCATACGGTCATATTACACTGCTAAAATCATTATATCATCACGGTGAGCACATAAGCTAAGAGCTTGTGTGTTAATCATGCAGGCTAGCTATGTTCTTGTGTCTACAAAGTGATTACTGATGTCCGAGTAATCAATCTGTCTTGGGTAGTAGAAAAGTAACCGCACATGTGTCGGGTGATCCAAATTAAGAAGTCTCATCCGGCCAGTTTACAGTTGTAACGTCATCTCGCAATGCTTAGCATATATGCTAGGTGTGGCTCCGTTCATCATATCTGCTCTCATAGGGATCTTCGGATTATATTTGCCGTAAGCATTGCAGTGATTTCTTGTTAAATAGTTTTTCCGTGCGTCATGTCACAATAATTAAATTTGTGAAGCCGACAAACTATAATTTCCGTAGGTCATATCCTGCACTTTTGTATAATAATTAGTTGCATGATCAGACCGCCAGTCCTCTCAGGAACAGGCAGAAACATCAGTGTGCATTAGTAAATAGTCTCTGCATATAGCAGTGTATTACATATTCATCTTCTCCAAATTTATCTCATGAACGATACTAGCATTAGCTTCGACAAAAAAAAAATTGCTAGCTTAAACATATTTACTAGCCCGCTTTGACGTGAACCTAAGTCAGGATATATAAAAAATTAAACATATGTGTCCTCGTCTAAATTTGGCACCGCATATCCCAAATGAACAAAAGATCCAATGTTCTATGCTGCTTTCAATACGCAGTTCCGGTAATACTATATCATAAGAAAAGTAATGCTAAATTTTTAAAAAAAATTCTCCATGCTAGTCGTGCTCTTCATACATGAACACTGCATCAACACTGATTTAGTCAGAACTCATAAACAATGACTATCATACTATGTCATTGCTATATAATTGAAATACTTTTTTCATGCACAAGGGGTATCACTAAACCAAATCTAGGTCATCATCACATATTGGTCATATATGCTAAGTCATCAAATTCAAATACCATTTGGCAATATACATCTATTACAGCTAGCTCGGATTTAAAATTGCTTAGCTGTAAGTATATATACCACAGAATGCCGTGCTTAAAGTGTGTCAAAGTAATTTGTGTACACCAATGTACACATATGTGTGTCATGTCTGAAAACAAAATGAACATGCCAAATCAAATAATGAATATATTGAGATACGATCCAACATATTTGGGTCAAGTTCAACTAAATGCTATGTCATAAACATATATCAAATAGTTCTTAAGTGAACAAATGTCAAAGGAGTTTGGTAATATGCCCAAGTAATATGCTCATATCCGCAAAAAAAAAAGTATAGTATGCATAAATCTCAAAAAAAGTTGTGCATCATATTGGCACATGAAATATGTTAAATCAAGTACTTCGTCAAGCATTCTTCTAAGGCGACAAGACTGAAGATTTATTTTCATTTTCTAGTTTTGTAATAGTAATATGCTGCAACCATCATGTAATTTTCTTTATTTGGAACTCTTAATCAGGAGTTTTCTCTTCGAAGATGTAATTAACATAATTTTTATGTAAATGTATGAATTATGGAAGTATGAACCCGCAAAACTTGAAATTTATTTTCTCTCATGTCTTAAATTTAAATTAAATTTAAACTTGTCTCTTTTGACGTGGAGGCGCGTCGTCCGCGACCGCGTTTAAATTCTTTCCCATCATCAGATGATAGATCCCTTCATGAAGAACAACTTTTGTTTTGGACTCATCCCTAAATTCGAAATATATCTATTTATACAAAATTTAAAAGACAGATTTATAAAGGGACGGTGACTTAGCAACAACCATCTGTTTTGGCTCAAAAACATGACTTTCCGAACTCAGATGAATTTGAAACTTTGGAGGATGATAGATATCTTCATTAGGAACAAATTTTATTTTGGACTCATATCCAAATTCGAAATAGATTTATTTATTCATAATTCGGAAGACAGATTCATAACGAAAAGGTGACTCAGCAGGCCATTTGTTTTGCCTCAAAAACATGACTTCCTAAACTCGAATGAATTTGAAACTTTAGAGGATGATAGATCTCTTCATTAGGGATAAGTTTGTTTTGGACTATTCTCCAATTTATTTATAAAGATTTATAACCAGAGAGTGACTCAGCTCCCTGTTTGAATTTTGAATTTAAAATCAAGTTCAAAATGTGAAATTTATAAATTTCTAAAGAAAATGGATGTGAAACAATAAAAGTACTTGGAATTATATGAATTAAGAAAATAAAATTTTATCCACTGATTTCATAGGTCTAAGTTATTTTTTATGGTTATTTCTCTTTCTAAATTTTTAAAATAAAATGTGTTTCGAAATTAAAATTGATCCTAAAACAAAATTTGTTCCTTGTAAAATGATTTAAATCTTTGCAAAGTTTTTAATTTTTTAGGTCGTTAAATATTTGTTTTCTAATTTAGAACGAAACTAGATCAAATTGGGTGTCCACATCGGTAGTTGTGCCACGTCAGCCGTGCATGTCCGCAAAAAATGCCACATAGAACAGGACCGCTCAGGAAGAAAAAACGAACAGGTTAAAAAGTTAAGGGAGTCAAAATATCTGATATTCTGGATGAGAGACGAAAACCGAACGGTTGCGATAGTTGAGAGAGATCAATATGACTTATTCTTTTTAAAAAAATAGAAAAAATCAATAGATAATGAAGATCATAGGAAAAGGATAGAACTACTTTTGCTGTTGAAATTTTAAAAAATAAAGTGTATTCAAAATGTTGTCAAAACATTCAAATTTTTACTTAAATTATATTCAAAATACATTTGATTATTGCTGAATTTTTCTATATGCTACTATTAGATTTTTTTTCTCTACAAAACAGATCAATTGTGCAAAACAAATGAAAAATAGGATCAATAGTGAAAGGAGAAACATGTTTTTTTTTTACATAAAACTCAACACAGTCATGTGAATATAACGAAGTAGGATCAGTCTCATTGTTCATTTTAAAAAAACTAGGGTCAAATATGCAACCCTAAAAATAAAGCCAAACATACAATTAGCTTCTCAACTAAAATCAGTTACGCAAATAACCTAAAAAATTATATGGCATAATCACATAGGAGTAGTACTACTATATAGTAATGCGATTCTCCACGGAAAAATCAACCAATTAAAGGGCGAACCGATATTTTAGCTTGATTGTGTCATGTGTAGCTTATGTATCCAGTACGAGTGTGTCCCATGTGCTTTGTTGTCCAGAATTGCACAGGGTAGGAACACAATTTCCCTGTATGCGCAGACCCAACAGCCTTGTCATCCCACTGCTCAATGTAAAAGTTCAGGTCACCAAACAGGAATCAAATCATCTGCTGTGGAGGACAAAATTGAGATGATGAACATTCCTCTCAACTAGGACATTGCCACAGCCCTCCGATCAAGAGTTGACACACATGCTTGATCCACACAATACCCAAAGAACAGTACTGTACCGCAGAGAAAATAAATCCCACCAAACATGCTAGATCCAGATACCGGATCGGTGAAAAGTCGCATTGATCCTTCCTCTTCCAGAAAAAAGGCTCTTGAACTGGACGGCACTGTCACTCAACCACCAGTCTCTGCAACGCGATCAAACCATGCTAATTAATAAAACCGGATTAAAACAATGCTGAAATGTAGAGTTACGACTTGCTACAGAGCAAGTACAACATCGTGAACAAGAGAATCACATGCAAGTAAGGGCCTGTTCGATTATTCCTAGTCTAGACTAGGATGGATATGGAATGGGGAAGATTCAATCCCCTCACAAACTAAGTCAGGATTTAATCCTCTATTCCTCTAATCCTCCTCAATCGCTGCCAACCGAAGAGTCCCTAAGACCTTGTTCGGTACTTACAGGAACCAAATCACTACAGGAACCAAACCGGACCAGGATTAAGTGAATCCAAGCGTCTCACTCATTGCAGGTGAGAACCTAATCCTCCTATGGAATCATTCCTTTTGTAAAAAATTAACTATTCGTTAGACAGGGAACCAATCCTAGACAAGTGAATCAAAACAAACATCCAATGTATTTACTCTCAAATGGAATACATGTTAAAGTCATGATCCTGTCACTCAATATACTTTTCCTCACAGCAAATAATTCTAATAAAATGAACTCTTGAACAAACTGATGTTTAATTGATCTTGTTCAGAGGAACAGAGGATCTTCCAAATAACTTCATTTTCTGGATATGGTCTGCAGGCAATACAAAAGGCAATATAAAAGGCTTTCTGAATGATGGCAGGCAATTCCTACACAACCAAAATACCAAGTCACTTGCTCTTGCAAGTTCTCCATGCTGGAAAATGTCACCAAGCACAAAAAGTCACCAGAAACTTAGCTGACTGATTCTTAGCCTGTGGATCTAATAGGTACAGAGAGGTGTAATAGCATATTTCGCAACTCTTCTTTCATGAACCCTTGCATTGTTTATCAAAGCTTCAATCAATCTTGCTTCAAACAATGCAGGCTGTTTAGCACTTGACAAAAGTGTAGCATGAAAACCGGATAGGAATGCCTACAAAAACTGATAGTGAATCATCAAAGAACAAGGAGTTGTGTCGGGGTTCTGACCACCGGCACAGTACAAATATACGATCGTGGAGGCGGTGTGCCTTCGTATTCGATGTGGCCTAGTCTAAGGAAAACTCAAAGGGGTTTTTTACCTGGTTCGGGCCACCTCGAGCGGTGTAATACTCTACGTTCAGGGAGCGGATTATCTCGATGATAATGTTACAAAGTCTGGATTCTCTCTTCGCGAGAGGATCCGGAACAGGTAGAGGGTGATTGGAATGTGGATGAGTGGGGGTGCTCGCCCGATGGGATGCGAGAACCCTGGGCTATAGCGGAGTTTGTTGGTTTGTTCTTTTGAATTTGCTATCTTGTGTCGTTTTTTTTTCTATCGCTCCCCGGGCTTCCCTTTATATAGGAGGGGAGTCCGGGGTTACAGATGGTGGGCCCTACGCGATCCTGCCGTCTCGCCGACAGATAGGCCCTTTCGCTGTCGTTGCCATCATTAGCTTTGCCCATGCGCGGTCGTGACCCGTCGCGTCGCACGCAGCGGTGGGCACTATAGCGCCTGTACGCCACTGTTGTGTCAGCCACAGTGCTACCGGGTCTTGTCCAGCAGCCGTTGCAGCTTTCTGCTGGAGTGTCGCCATGGTGAATCCCGTCCCGTCCCGTCAGGACGGATGGCGGTTGGCCACCGGAGTAAACGTGCCATTACGCGGCACCTACCCCCCCAGGGGTTGCTCCTCGGGGGTCGGCTCTCGGAGGTCGGAGTCTCCGTGCGTCTTAGCGCGGCTAAGACTTGGCTGTCGTAGATCGTCGCTTTGGGGGTCGGAGCTCGCTGCCGCCCGACCCTTAATTTGAGGCTTTACGCGTACGAGCACGGACTGT
The DNA here is from genome assembly GCA_001602295.1 of Zoysia matrella. NCBI lineage: Eukaryota > Viridiplantae > Streptophyta > Magnoliopsida > Poales > Poaceae > Zoysia > Zoysia matrella. The sequence goes on from BCLG01000230.1 coordinate 48,204, forward strand.
CAGGTACCCGGGGTACGTGATCCCGACAGAAACCCCAGAGCCTAGCGCCGTTTGTGACCTCCGGTTGAGGCGGCGCTAGACTGGTCATTGCCGAGGTTCGCTCTGCTCCCACGGGGGCGCGCGAGCGCGCCCGTAGGGCGCAGCCCCCGAGCCCTCGAGCGATCCGGAGGGTCGGTCGTGGGCTGAAACGTTGCGAGGACCATCATTCGTCGATGGTCGATTATTTCAGATGTGCTAGAATGCGCTCCATGGGCCTAGCCCTCGAGCCCGGAGGCGATCCGAGGGGTTGGTATGCGTTGTTCCGGTGGTTGAGGTCGGGCCGAGGTCGGTCTCGGTCTTTTTGTTTGGTAAGACGCCTAGGACGGGCCGGTTTTGACGCGGTCCTTATCCGTGATCAGCGTCGCGCCTAGGCCAAGGTCATGATCAACACCTAGGACGGGCCTCGGCTGTCGGTCAGCCGAACGTTGGGGGTTTCGTTTTGCGTGCACGCGTCGTTCCGAGCGTCGAGGTCGGGCCGAGGTCGTTCTCGGTCTTTCGTTCGGTGAGACGCCTAGGTCGGACCGGTTCGATGCGGTTCCTGCCTATGATCAGCGTCGCGCCTAGGCTTAGCCATGATTAGCGCCCGAACGTTCGGATTGGCCCGGTGGCCCCGGCTGTCGGTTAGCCGATCGTGGGGGGCTTCGTTCGCTTGCCTCCCTTTATTCGAATCCGCCGCGACGATTACGGGGATCGGGCGGCTTCCGTGCCTCCACGTGGAGGGCAATCGGACCGTTCGAGAATTTGAACCGCCGGTCGATCCGGGTTGATTTGAATTCGATCGGACGGTCGTCAGGGGCGCGGCGGTTCGCACGCCCGCGTCACATCGCCTGCCAGACGTGCTCTGGCAACCGTCTTGTCGGAGTAATCGTTACCGTCCTGTCCGCAGCGGAGGCGGCGAGGTGCGACCTAGGCCCGCTCGTCAGCGGGTCGGGCGCGGACCGCTCGGGTGCGCATCGGGGCGCGACCCCTCAATCGAGCAGTTACTCCCGTGATCGTGCAGTTACTCCGCGGCCGATCGTGGGGGCGCAGTAATCGCCCGAGCCCTTTAAAAGGAGGGGTGCGGTAACTTCGCGTTTTCACCCAGCTTCCTTGCTTCATCTTTGATCCTCTTGTCACGCGCGAGAGCTTGTTAGCTCTGCCTTCCGCCTTAGCGTCGTTAGGCCCAACAATAGCCGTCGTTTCCGTTCGCATTCTCATCACGCTCGTCGCCACCTGCAAAATGTCTGAGTGGGAGCCTTCATCCGTTGACGATGCTCTGCTCAAGAGGTGGAGCCTCGTTGGGATGGTCCCGCCGAAGGAGTCGGCGGGCTGTGGGGGCGGCGACGGCCACGTCGCGCCCGCGCCTCCGCCAGGGAAGATCGTTAGCTTCCTGGCATACCACGAGCGCGGGCTGAGGCTGCTCGTCTCCAGTTTCTTCAGGGGCGTGCTCAATTAGTACGGCGTCCGGCTCCATCAGTTGGCGCCGAACGGGATCCTCCACGCCGCCGTCTTTGTCACGCTTTGCGAAGTGTACCTGGGCATCCGGCCGAGCCTCCCGTTGTGGAGATATTTCTTCCTCGTCAGCCTCCAGACGTCGAAGGAGACCGGGGTCGGCAGACGCGTCGGCGGCGTCAGCATTATGCTCCGGACTCGGGAGTCGCAAAAGTACATCGAGGTCGACCTGAAGATCTCGTTGAAGGGTTGGCGGAAGTCATGGTTTTACGTCAACAACGCCGACCCCCAGCTGCCGCCCTTCGAAGATCTGGTGCCCCAAGTGACGGGGTCGTGAAAGTCGAAGCTCTCGACGGCCGAGGTCGAGAAGATTCGGCCACACCTGGAGGCGATCTGACACCTCCGGGACCAGGGTCTGACCGGGACGACGGTCTTCGGCGTCGCCATGCGGCGCCGAATCATGCCGTTGCGGCGCCGGGTCCACAGCATCGGTGAGTACGAGGGGCCGGACGACGAAACTTGCGAAGTTCGTGGTCGGCAACTCTCCGACAAAGGTGTGCTTGCGCGGACATCGGCGGTCTTCAAGGACGCCGAGGGCAGCCTCGGCCAGGGGCCTCGCCCCCTCGACCGAGAGCATCGTCAACTGGTAAGCGGGGGTCTTCTTGTTTTGTTTTTTAATGTAGCAATACGTGCCGCGCGAGGCTTACGTTTGGTGTTTTTCAGGGTCCGCCGGTGACCG
>BCLG01000230.1:74416-97575 GCA_001602295.1 Zoysia matrella
GCCGAGGCCCAGCGCGCGCCGCCGCCGCCACTGCCCCGTCGAAGCTGGCCACCGGCGCTCGCTCCTGCTCTCTCTCTTTCTCTCTTTCTCATTCATGGCCTCCATCGAGATCTCGGGCAGTAGCAGGTTTTAATGCGGGGCAGACTCGGGATTGGCTTTTTGGTGGACAGCCAGAATCAGATCTGGTTGTGTTTTCTCGGAACGAATCGAACGGCATCGCAGCTTATTGAGGGGCTAACGCGGATTGTCAGCATGGAACCGCATAGCCCGGCTGGCGATTGGCTCAAGCCACCGCTTGCAAAAAAATATTTAGTGCAGGCGGCTGACATAAATAATTTCTTTTGTGCAGGCGGTTGCTTATGTCAGCCACCTGCACTACGAATATTTCCACAGGCGGATGTTTATGTGGGGTACATCTTTTTACTAATGTAAGCGGTTTTAAATTGTGAACCACCTGTATTTGTTTTTGGGGGGTGTCAGAACAAATACTTTTTGTAGTAGTCCTCCATCTATAAAACAAGTCGTTATAGAGGTTAGACACATAAATTGAGGAAACCTAAAAAGTAATGAGCACACAGAAAACAAGAAATGGTGAGGAGGGATAGAGATGGAGTTTTATTGAAAAGGAAGAATGACATGTTTTGTGGGATAAATTTTGGACCCATAAGTGATATTTTTTTGGAGGGAATAGAAGCTATTTTTAGTTTTTAATACACATTTCTCTTTTTCCTCGTTTCCTTTGCATCATATCTTTTACACTTCTTCTTGACTCATATGCCTAGAGCTATAATAACAATTAAAAGTGAACATATAGAGTAGTTTGATTGAATGCACAATTCCATTCAATATGCTACTTCATCCTTCCCAAAATAAGTGTTACTCCTCCTCTATATGTCATTTTACGATTCAAAAAACGTCCAAAAAAATATCGTTCTAGCACTCCACACACTAGTCAGTAAGCATTCACTTCTTTGTTTGTCTCTCCCAGACGGCACCCAATGGAAGACAGCTCATTGCGGGAGGCAGTTTCATCGCACTGCAAATAGAGGCTCACCGACGCCAGCTAGTAGTACACAACATGATGTGTACATGGTTCTCGATCTTCTGTCAGATCGTAGTAACTCTCGATTTAGTGGAGATGCAACACACAATCGATCCGACCTCAGATCAACATGATTCGATGGTAGCGGTGTACGTGTGGTCGAAGAAGAAGGAAATGTCGATCGTGGAGAGTATGTATGGCTGCTGTTCTGGAGTTGTCGTCCCTGCAATTCTTTTTCTGCTAGCACATTAAGGTGAACCAACTGCTCGACAGAATCATAATCTTTATAATCAATTATGTCTTAAAATTTCACGACGCAACCCAGCATAAAAAAGACAGATAGTATCCTCAAAGTCCTCTTCTGTCCTACAACGCATCATTCCCTTTTCTAATTCAGCAAAATATTCTTGAATAGATTTATTAAGTTGTTCTAAGAGTTGCAATTTTTTACGCAAATCTTTTTGATAGGGAGGAATAAAACGGTTACGCATAGCATCTTTCAATCTATCCCAACTATCAGGTTGCAAATGCGCTTTGCAAAGATCAGTCCACCATAGTAAAGCAAAATTTCGAAACTCAATAGTAGCTTGTCTAACCTATGTTGTTTAAGAACTAAGTGAGATGTAAATTTTTGCTCTACAACTATCTCTCAATCAAGATAAGCCTCAGCATCATAATTACCAGAAAAGTGTGGGATGATAAACATAATCTTAGCGAAAGGTTCGTAAGAAGCACGATGTTCATTACCTCTCATACCTTAGCGGTTACGGTGTTGATGATCGCACAGTCAGTTTTGTTGTTCTCTATCATTGTCAACGTTATCCTCGAAATAGTTCTCATCATTAACTTTGTCTTCCTCTTCCTCTCTCTATTGTGGTCGACGTCTCTCGAAGGTTGGCATACAAGTTGAGAGACGCTTTAATTCCTGGTTCGTTGTCCGAAAGTGCATGTCTATGGCATTGAATTACTCGAACATCCTCTGATCGAACTTAGCAAGAGTGTCAGTAAGTTGATTTTGACCGACACATTCAGCGAAACCGTTTGAGGAGTTGGCAGCATTAGAAGGTTCACTCTTATCACTTCTAGACTTATCCTTTCCTGCCATGGTTAGAAAGCAACAAAGAAGCAAAGAAACACTACAGTGGTGTGGAATCTGTGGTGGCAGATCTGCAAAAGGAAACGACTTACCAAGTTCTTACACAGTTTTTACCAATGCAAGGCAAAGGATGATACAACCGATGGCAAAAGATTCCAGAGAGTCATAATTCCATAATTGTAGGGTCAAGTGCAGTGCTGATCCGAGGTGGATATGTGAAGCTTGGCGGGCTGAAATAATGATTAGTAGAACACAATTCTATAATAGATAGTAATACTGAATAAGTGTTCTAAGTATGTAATTCTAGTTGCTGGTCAAATCTTATGAAAATTTCAGATGTGAACAATGATAAGACACAAAGATCAGTAATCAGTATGGTATAGCATAAGACAGTGATGTCACCTCGATGATATCACTTTTTTCTTTTGAATTTTCACTTTTTTATTTTTGAGAGGCACAAAAATAGGAACATCAAAAAGTTTCAGACCGATCCAATGAAGGATGTGTTCTGTGAAAAATCACAAAGATGTCTGAAATTGAGCGTAAAATCTTGTAAATTCACAAAGGTCCACATCCAGGGGAATTTGCACTTGAAAATTTTTTCGAACCCTGACGAAGGTGGGGAGAGCCGAATGCATCTTTTCGTTATGAGAATTTGAAAAAAAATTCATCCGATTTTAAGTTCGTATGAGAATGTTATGCCCGTTTTACCGAAGGATGTTGAGAGACTTTTTGGAAGGTGTAAAACGCAATCGAGGGCAAATCGGGTGGCAATTTTGTGGAATGATTAAGCAGCGGATGATTTTAGAGAGGTGGATCTGTTTGTGATCCAAATAAAATTTTGATTAAAAAAAAACAAATAATAGATGTAAACACAGTAACAGATCTGAATGATGCAAACGATGAACGATGAAGGCAAACAACTGGATGCAAAAAGATTTCGAATCCAGCAACTAAAACACAAACTAGATACACAAACTCAACACTACGGACTCTGAAATAAAATTATGCAAAGGCTTAACATAGCTTGGACAGGCAAACACCTAACGATCTACTAATTTTTTCTTGTGTTGCGATTTTTCTGTGAACGATAGGATGAATGCAAAATAAATAAAGATAGATGTGAACCTGACGATATACCTGAAGCTCTGATTACCACTTGATGTGTACGTGGTTCTTGATCTTTCATCTGGTCGTGGTAACTTTCAATTTGGTGGAGATGCGACACACAATTGATACGGCCTCAAATTAACATGATTCGAACCTCGCAATCGCAGCCTCACTTCTTCTGGTTATCAACCGTTCTCACACGATTGACCTCTCTAAGAAGGCTAATCTCAGCCTACAAATCGAAGAACACAAGCAAGAACAAGAGAGAACGCAGCTCAATTACGAAATCTGAATTAAATCACGAAGTTAAAAAATCAATAAACCATCAAACGACGAAATTGTTTGATAACAGTGGCGGCTACTATTTATATAGAGTTTAAGACGAACTTAGAGGTAAACTCTAATATTAATGGACCTTAAAAAGATACACGACCCAAACGTTAAAAGATAGTGTCGCAGCACCTAGAGCAGTTTTTAGATGTCATTATGGCACAGGGTCGTTATGGTAAAAAGTGTATTTCGGATGAAAAATTCTGGTTAGAACATAAGATAAATTTATTTATGCGGTACTATCTTTACTTTTTTAACATTAAAATTTGTTATATTTTTATATATTGTGAAAAAACAGAAATACAATTAACTACAATTGTATTTTGGCTATGTAAAAATTTTAAATTTTAAAGCTCCATTTTATATTTCGCACTGGGCCCAGATACTTAGAGACGGAGTAGTATATAAAATGCACCAGCCGTAAATTTTCCTTTTAAAATTCAATTAACTCTCAGCAGCTCTTGATGGAAAAGCATGTCTGTACGTATATACATACGTACGTACGTAGCAGCCAGCAGCCCCAGCAAGCGCAAGGTCGCAGCTAGTAGCACATTACTGGTAATCGTCGATCGGACAAGTCTCCATCCCTGCATAGCTTGGTGCTTCAGGTCTCTCTATCTTTGATCAAAATAGTACCCTCTGACCGGCCGCTAAATGCTCCTCCTCATCTCGGTCGTTCGCCGGCGCCAGCATTTGGTCCCCTGTACATATCTGCGCGTACGTACGTACGTGCGTACCCAGGAGATCTGACACTGGCATTTTTTAAATACTACGTCTGCTAGATCTAGTCCACCGGCAGGATCAGGTCGACCGATGACGGTCACCAGCGGCGCTTCCTCTGGCTCAGTAGCTGGTCTTATTAATGTAATCAATTTTGACTCGGCGTCTTATTTAAAAAATGTAGAATCATAAAAGTAAAAAAGTACAAAACTATAAAGGATAAATTTGTCATTATGTATCAAAGTTAGCACCTTTTCTTACATAATGGAAAACATAATCCAGCTTTGGTCTTCAAAGAGATTACGACCATTATTACTTGATAATCTACTAGGAAGTCAAAGGAACAAATAAGAAGCCGTCAACCAAGGCAAACCGGAGAATTAGGTTGTAAGTCTATAACTAAATCTCCATTCAAAATTAGTGAAAACGTTCGTGGCACATGCTTCCATCTCCAGGCATGCACCTTGAATCATCTCCTTGTCTTTGTCGCTCCGCTGCAGTTATGTCCAAAAGCGTAGCCATTGGGTGTCTCTGAAAAACCTGCAAATATGTTTGTATTGAAATTTTGTCAAAAACAATATTGTTTCTACTTAGCCAAATTGCTCAACATAAATCAGATGCACCTATCCACTATACTATTTCCACCTTTTAACCACGCCAGCAAATGTAGCCACTATGTTGGTAGAGATGAGAATTGTCGACAGATAATCGAACGGAGATATTCTAAATATTTACCAACATGTTTTGCGTCGGCAATTTTATAGTTTTACCCACAGATCATTATCGGGAAAGATTGGAAATGGTATAGTGATCAACAAAAATTTCCTTATTTTTGATCCACATCCAACCAACCAATTACCAAACATGTGAGTAGAACTACAAGGTAGATAGAGATTAAAGGAAATATGTAAGATTCTTCGAAAGAACGTAGCAAAATGATATTTAAAAATAGATGCTTTATAGTTTCATCATGTGAACAAAAGCAATATTTTTTATAGCCCTTTAGTTTCTTTGCTAAATTGTCTTTAGTCAAAAGTTACCCTACGGAATAAATACCACATAAAAATTTTGATCATAAGAGGCATCTTTAGTCAAAGTTAACACCGGTAATAGAACTAAATGGACTTGTAGAAAAAAGTGTAATTCGGGTGAAAAAAGATATGGTTAAAACATAAAATTGAAAATGTAGAGGCTAGATTGTCTCGTAAGACTTTGGCGCCAGTCGTACATGAATCTAGCTTCAAGCAGCGTTGACGAAGTGGAGCTTGTTGGTGATAGGCCCAAAGCTGATTGGAGGCCTATGAAACTAGGGAAATTGTGTTTTTTTTAGGTTTGTAATTTTAGCCCTGCTATTTGAAAATGAACCATATTTTTACCCCTACTTTTTAACACCGGTAGCTTCGGTATCAAAAATAATTAAACAAAATAAAAAAATCAAATAAAATAGCAAATGATCATTGTATCTCTCCCTCTGTTATTGTCCGTAACTCAATACATTTATGATAATTTATATAAAATTATATTGAAATATATTAAATATTCTAAAATGGTCCAAATATTATCAAAATACTATTCAATATTATGTCAAAATATTATTAGTGTTAATACAACATAGGTAAAATTATAATCTCCAAAAAATAGGGGTAAATCAATGGTATTTTGTCTTATAAATATCACATTTAACACCATTAAATTGTTTTAATGGACTAGAGGTAAACTTCACCTTCACTTTTAAAAATTAGAGAAAAATCTCGAATCTAAAAAATGAGGGTAAAATCACAATTGAGCTTCAAAGTAGCAGTAAAAACACAATAGCCCCATAAAACTCTAACAGCATCTCTGGTCCACAAAATAATCCATATACCTCGATGTAGGCCTGTAACGAGCTGAAAACATGAACTACCTGTGGCAAGGGTATATAGAAAATGAACTGAAACGCACCCCGTTTCCGAGATGCACTGTGATACACGTATCAGTCCATGGATCAGTAGCTGATACGCACAACACAATAGAATGTATATCAAAAGCATATTTCGAAAGGAAAACTAACCTGAGACAGGACTTTTAGTGGCCACACCATGAGGATCTCTACGATCCTAGACCGGTTGACCAACTAAAAGCAGAGCAGGCAGCGAACACCAGGGCCCAAATCCACAAGCAGACTTGGGAAGCAGAACGAAACCAACACAATACGTACGCGATCCTCACTGCTTAAAACAACAAATGCAGGCGGGTGAGTACATAAGGTACTCAGCAAGCTCCAACACTAAGCAAAGGTATAAATACAGATACACATTGGTTATAGCAAGGATGAGGCAGCAAGGTCCATGTTGCAAAAAGACAGTTTTATGCAAGGTTCACTACAGAAGATTTCAAAAGGGAGTGAAAGCATTTATTATCCATATATTAATAAGTTGGACCTGGGGAAGTACAAACCGTTCCCGTCAGTTCCCTAATTTTTAACTGGAAGGGCCTCCACTATCCCCTCCAGACACTTTCCAAAGCACGGGTGGCTACACCCACTCACACTTCAAAGCAGTATAGAAAATCTAATCGTAGGGCGCCCGAACAGTAGCATGTCAATACCGTGACAACGGCCTATCCGGAAGGATTTTTAACTCTGCAGATGTTGTACACTGTACCCACAGGTTATGCTACTCCTGATCATTAGAGTTGCATAACGCTTATCCCACATCTACGCAGTTTTTCACAGATTCCACGCAAGGTGCAAACAGGGGTCATCCCTCGGGGTTTTCCAGGCCATCGATGACGCGTCAGTACATTCCCGGAGCCGGGTCGTGAATATCCACCGCATTCACGCCTTTTCCTGGTCCCCTCCAATCCCCGGGTATTACCAAACTAGGGGCTATATCCGCGGGCTTACGCTCCCGTAACGCGGGAAATTACCGTCGAAGGCCAGGCAGCGAGTCATCTCACGCCCTTCTCCTGTTCCCTTGTGTCTTCACTACCGACCCCCCAGTGGTTCGATGTGGAAAGAATACGTAGAGGGAATAAGTCCTGCCCAAAATGTACAGGTTCTATGGTTGCACGAGAATTACCAAGTCGAGGGCTAACGAACCAGTCCTTATATGGCAGGGGTGGCGGTCTCGTCCACAGCAGGTGTACCACAGCGAAGCCTACACACCTATCACCATCACCTCAGGTGAGCCCCACCCCACGGTCAGAAACATCCCCTCTTCACCTAGCACCAGTTGTTCTAATCCCGCCCCCTTTTATTTGTACTGACACCACCAAACTCTTTCAACTCATTTTGCAAATTAATGGTATATGGTGCGGCGGTGCGGAGCACCGTAAATGGGGTCCTAAGCAGATCTAGTACAAGGTAATATCCGTTCCGTAAAACTATTTAGGAACGAAATCTCTATGGCTATCAAGGACACTTCGTCAATGGTTTTCAAGGAAAGTATTCATATCTATACAGCAAGTTACTGACATAAATATAAATACCTAGGAACAAGTAAGATTATTACTAACACAATGTTTCAAACCAGAATATTATGCATAGCAGAAAAAATAGGCACTATGGGAGCGTTAGCAAATTATAGGTTCAGTATGAGGTTAGAGCTTGCCTGCAAATTCCTTAATCTTCAAGCTTGAGGTTGGAAGCTTCTTCTTCAAGATCTCAATCTTCAATCTCTGGCTTCACACCCAATCTACGAGCTTCTCTTCATACATAGACTTTCTGGTTACTCTTGAGGCTTGACTCTTCCTTACTCTCAGCGTTATTTACGCGAAAGGAAACACCTAATAAAACTACCGAAAAAGGAAACAAGGCTCGGGAAGAAGCAATAAAATCCAAAGAACTTCGAACAAGAACCAATTAAATTCTGCGAGGAAAACCTAAGGCAGGTTATGCATGATGCGGTGATTAGTTATTACGAGGAGCGGTGAGGCCCACTAGCATGGCTATTGGAGAGGCATGTGCATGTGTATGTCTGTGAACAATACTTCATTTTATGTAGACCTTAATTTAGGGCCATTCACTACTTGTTGGCCATTAGAGTTATTCGGATTGATACCTAGTGATTAAACTATATCATGAGTGCATTGTGCGTGCTTCTATGTCACGGCTCATGACCTGAGTTATCCGTGTATATCGTGCACTTGCACTTATCGTTGGCCTGTGCTTATATCTAGGTATCATGGTTTCGAATGTGAGCGCGACTTAAAACTGCACGTGTACCGGTGTGTATTGATGTAAAGTGAAATACATAAGTATTCTAATTAATTTATGCTCACTTTCTAACATGCCCGTAGGTGGTCGAGTATTTAGCTATTAACTATCTAGTTATGCTGCTAGTGCGAGTAGGTGACACATGCACCAACATGTGCTGATGTGTTGAACGTGCTTTCTGGTGACTAGTTCCTTGACTATATTATACAATTGAACTCCTACACTAAGTAGATGGTATTAATTTTGGTGCGGTGATGGGCATACTATCATCATTAACTATCTAGTTTGTACCCACCTGAGTGTAATTAAACTTTTAAAACTAGCAAGTGGTACATGTGTGGGTGAATGCAAGACAGAATGCTTATAGTCTGCCATCTAAGTAATCACTTACTTTCTAATATTTAGCTATTTGTATTTAACTATTAATCCTATGATTCTAACCTTAGACTAGATTACTTAGTGCTAACATGGGTATGCATACTAAGGTGTGTTAAATAATGAGGTTATGCTATGCTGTGGCGTGCTTTAGCTAGTATAATTCTACGCTTAGAATGCATCAAAGTTAAAGACTTGCACTAACAACGATAAAACAAAAGAAGGAACACGATTAAACTCAGCGAATAACTTACTATAGGAGCGAATCGGCGAGACCGGAGGTTGGCTGAGGTTTGGATGATTCGATGTGATGGAGCTTGAGATAATGATTCCAATGGCACCAAGATCACTGAAAACTTAGTTAAGGTGTAGCTGTGGTGAGGCGAACAGGGTATTCACGATGGAATATAGGAAATCCCCCTCGCGAACACGCTACCCGGCATGTGTCCACAGTTGTCGGGTGTGTGTGTAGGCGTGAAACAGGGGACGAACTTCGTGGTGATGTTGCCAGCTAGTCTGTGACCAAAAACTGGCAAAGGCTGTGTGGACACTTGGCTCGGCCTGTGTCCATGGCCTCTGGACTCACGGGTGCCCAGAATCGGGGATTTCTTCGTGGACACAGAGTTCTGTGACGTGTTCGTGGACACGTGAACATGTGAGCTGTGATCGTATCCGTGGACATGTGGACTGTGACCGTGTCCGTGGACACGTAGACTGTGACGTGTCCGTGGACATGTGAAAGTGAAAGTTCGGGGTTTTGTGGAAGTTCGGGGATTCGTGGACACGTGAGAGTGGAAGTTCGGGGATTCGTGGATACGGGAAAGTTCGGGGTTCACGGGAAGGTTCGGGGTTCACGGAAAAGTTCGGGGTTCGCGGAAAGTTCGGGGTTTTTCGTGGACACGGGAAAGTTCGGGGTTCACGGGAAAGTTCGGGGTTCATGGAAAAGTTCGGGGTTCGCGGAAAGTTCGGGGTTTTTCGTGGACACGGGAAAGTTCGGGGTTCACGGGAAAGTTCGGGGTTCACGGGAAAGTTCGGGGTTCACGGGAAAGTTCGGGGTTCACAGCAAGTTTGGGGTTTTTCGTGGACACGGGAAAGTTCGAGGTTTTTCGTGGACACGGGAAAGTTCGGGGTTCACGGGAAAGTTCGGGGTTTTTCGTGGACACGGGCAATCGTGACGTGTCCGTGGATACGTGAAAACTATGATCGTGTCCGTGGACACGTGAAAACTGTGACGTGTCTGTGGACACGGAAAAAACTGTGACGTGTCCGTGGACACGTGGACACGGGAACTGTGATCGTGTCTGTGTCTGTGGACACGTGACCAATGTTGTAATTACTAGGGGGCTTTCTGTAAAAGGCTTTACCATGCGGCTGGGTTGAAACTGTGGCTCCTGTTCATCGCTCGGCGGACATTGAAAAGTTCAGGGTCCTCCGTGTAAAATGGTAGGGGCTGATTTGGAATAATTGAAGGACCAGTAAGGACTTGAGTTAAACCTTGATATCAAAGAAACACGAGGGCTTTTTTGCAATAAGAGATTTTTACCAAGGGCTGCTTTTTTTCCCCAACAGATGAGCCATGGACCTCATCCACGGTCTGTGGACCGCACGGTCAAAGCCGGCCCAGGCGGTCGGCCGTGAGCGGCGATGGCAGCCAGGAGGCGGACGGCCGGAGGGCCTTGGGGCTCAGGCGGGGAGCAGAAGGGTGACCCGCTGAGCCGCTTCATGGGGCCAGCGCGCAGGAGCAGGGCCAGGGTGAGCCGCCGGCGGGCAAAGGCGGCACTCGGCGGCAAAGAACGGCGCCAGAGCGGCAACGGTGTCGGGGAAGCTCGACATCAGGCATAGGAGCGAGAGGGAAACGCGGTGGTCCTCTCTGGGGCGCTCGACGGGGTCCAAGAAGGCCTGTGGCGCGCTCTCGACGGAGGGCCGTACACGGCGGTAGCTGCGTCCGGCGCCAGCTCCTAGGACTGGTGAAGGCGGTTCGGGACTTGGTGCAGAAGCACGAGAGAGGTGCTGTGAAGCTCCCTCTGGTGTTCCTCACGTCGGACGAGGGTCGTGGATGGTCGGTGACGAGGGGCAGACCCACCATGGCGGCAGCGTCCGATGGAGCTCGGCTTCAATCGGATTCCACCAGGAATTGGTGAGGCTCGAGGGAAGGGGAAGCTTCGGAGATGGTGTATGCGACGCTGGGAGGGAGTGGCTGGCCAGGAAGCAGGGTCGCAGCGGAGTTCGGTGATCGGTGGCGGCCAGAGCTGAGGAGGAGGAAACCAATTCGTGTTTGATTGGGCGCAGTGAAGGTCGCGGAGGATGCAACCCGGAGCGCTGCGCAGGCGCTTGCGAGAAGGCTGGGCAGATGGATGGAGATGGCGGACAGCCGGGAGGGCGCGCACGGCGTGGTGGCCGACCTGGCGCTTGCGGTCACTGCCGGTTTCGGGAGCAGAGCGATAGTGAAACGACGCGAGGTTTTGAGTCCAACGTGAGAATGAAGCAGACGCGAAGAGGAAGACGTGGCAGGGGCGGAGGACACCTGAGCTGCGCGTGGCAGGGCGCGTGGCGCCGCGCGTGCCGACGACCGCTTCAGGCGGCGCGAGGAAGAAGACAAGAGAGGAGGAGATAGGGATGGAGAAAGGTGAAGATGCTTACAGGCGGGACCCGTGGATTTTTTCTATTTTCCAGATTTCCCGGAATTTCAGCAGCAGCCTTTGTTTTTCCTTCAAAAGGTCAACTTGCCGAGCTCCGATAAACGTGAAATTTTGCAGGGTTGAAGCATTTTTCAGGATGAACAACTTTTGTTTTGGGATCATCTTCAAATTCTGAATAGATTTTATTCTATGGAATTCGGGGTTTAAATGGCTATTTGAAAAGAGTAACTTAATTCGAACAGGGTCAAAAAGTTCAAAAGAATTAGATGTGTTTGGAATTCAAGGAATTCGATGGGCTCGAAAAATGATTGAGTTCGAAGGAACTGAGCGAACTTGAATTTCAGGATAATTGATTAAATTTAGGCTTTAGGGAATTGGAAACAAAAACGCTGGAAACGAACGGAAAGAAAAGAAGGCAAACGGAGTCATTCACTTGTCACACTTCAAATTTTAATATTGTGAAATTTTTAATTTAGATAAGTTTTAATTTAGTGGAGTTTTCGACATTTGAAATAGGAAAGAAAAGAAAAGGTGAAGTGAAAAGAAAAATTGTTAGGGTGAAAGTTAGAAAAATTTTGAATTACGTATTTTTAGACTTTTCCTAAAATTCGAGATGTCACATGAACTAACAGCAAATTTTCTTTCTAAAAAATTCAATTAACTCTGACCAGCTACTGATGGAAAAGCATGTCTGCACGACTGTACGTACGTACATACGCGAGCTGAAGGTAGCAGCAGCCCCTGCAAGAGCTCAAGGTCGCAGCACATTACGGGTAACCGTCGGATAAGTCTCGGTCCCTCCCTGTACTTGGTGCATGCTTCAGGCCTCTATCGTTGATCAAGTAGTACCCTCTGACCGGCCGCTAAATGCTCCTCCTCATCTCGGCCGTTCGCCAACGCCAGCATTTGGTCCACTGTACATGTACGCCCGTAAGTACTGTTCTTTAATCGCTGTCGTCGTTGACTTTTAACTTTTTAACTTCTAATTTTGACTATTCGTCTTATTTTAAAAAATTTAATAAATATTATATATTTTGTTATAATTTTATTTATCATTAGAGTTATTCGAATCATAACTTAAAATTTTACATATTTAAACTAATTTTTTAAATAAAATAAATAATTAAAGTTGAAATTAAAAGTCAACGACGATAACAATAAAAAAACGGAGGAGTACGCTATATCTAGTCCCGTAGTCCGCCGGCGGCAGGATCAGGTCGACCGATGTCGGTAGCCGGCAGCGCTTCCCTATGGCTCAGTAGCTCGTGCCCCCCTTCGTCAATCGTCAACGCCGCCGCGCCGCCGTATACGCCGGCTCCATGCATTGAGTCATAGGGGGAGAACGATCGTACGGTAGAGTCAAGATATGCTTAGTAGAACAAAGATATGTTAAACTAACTACTGCAAAGTCGTGGGTGAAGTTTCCACGACGATCGTGGGGTCAACGATCCGTACATGTCATCCCGTGTATATGTTTGACCCATTCAGTTGTTCGCACTGTCAACGTTCCGGCGCTATATCTGGATTTGTATGTATGGAGCGCATTTTTATAGTGCTCATACTCTCTGTGTGTGTGCGCAGTTACACGTATATACAGTGGCCAAGCCAGCGGTAGGATGATACGACTCCATTGAGTATACATGTAAGGGTCAAGGTGGTGCCTATATGGAAATGAGATGCCAAAGACTGAAATTTCGGATTTTCCGTGGTGCCATGGCACTCGGGTTTTTATGTACCTAGCTTCGCCTTAGAAAAAAATTCTGTGCCATGGGTATCAATATTACCTAATCAATACTTATATTAATCACTCATAATGTCATATAAACTAAAGTTAATCGATGTCACAATTTTTTTTCTTTGCCCCTGCGTATATACACAAGCTACATACTTATATACAGTATACTCCCTATGTACTTTTTTATTTGTTTTTGTCAATAGTGACAATGATTAAAAAACAGAGAGAGTAATTTTATTTCAACATAAACTAAGATTGTTTGTCGTCACACCAACATAATTTAAAAACCAAGGGAGTAGGACGGAGACAATGCACAGACGTGGTGGAGTTGTCAAACGCGACGCAGAAACAATTAAACCTTCCATATCTATGATCAAACAATCATCACATATATGTAATATATAGTTCTAGGATATCATGAACACGTTAATCAAGTCGTTTCGCCTTTGGCAGATACAACCATTAAGCAGTCACATATGACAACAGTTGCCACGTGATCGACGGCATATACTACAAATAAAACGGCGGACAAGAAGCCAGTTTAGCTTGATCCTAGGGTTTGACTTTATTTCTTAGCCACACATGTGGTACGTAGAGTGCATGCATCCGTTATCCTTCTGACTGATTTCCTTGGCTGATGAGAGAGTTTGACTTCAGAGCGATCTCACGCTGTAGTACAAGTGTTACCGACTATGCTCGTCCTCCAGCTCATGCATTTGAGTATTTGACTTTGCCATGCAATTGACATGTACAGACAGATGTAGCGTGTCCCTGAGCTAGCTTCCTGTCACCATCTTATGTTGATATACTATACAGATAATTAACAACTGCATTCGCAACACAGATAAGACAGACGGATTATTAGGATCATGGGCAGAGACAAAATACTACCGTTTTAAATGTTTGTATGGATCAGGCTTTCGTGCAAGCAACTATTTTTGAATAAATTATAAAAAAGAAAAGGTTACTTCAGCTGTAAGTCCTTTTATTTCAAATGGAAAATGTTCTATTCTACTTTCACAAGCAGCTATGCTAAGCAGTGGTGGAGACTGTCTAACCGGTCCTATGTTTACTTTTGGCTGTTAAATATAAGTAAATCTTAGCTAAACAGTAATGCTTATGTTTTACTTAATTTTACTTGATTTGGCACCTGTCCACATGCTTACCGTCAGGCGATAGTTAGTCTTAGCTCCGCCACTGATGTTAAGGAAGGGAACGAGGTAATCAAGACAGCAAGCTAGCCGGGGCGACAACTATGTTTGTTTGGTGACATGTTTTGAGTAAAACAACTCAGCCCACTTCATGCATGTAGCCAGGCAATTGATGGAAATTGATCTAGGGAGACAGAATGAATAAGGCCAGCTTGAGCTAAGGCTCCCTTCAGAATAATGCTTCTGAATAATCCTGCGTTTTTATTGTGAAACTGAGCTGGTTCCTACAAAATCATTCTCGTCCATGTATATCACATGCGAAAAAGCATGGAGAAGGAGATTGGAAAGTTCAATCCGTGTATGTAGCGACCGTACGTACGTGCGAGAAAGCATGCAAGGAGAAGGAGATTGGAAAGTTCGAATTTTGTCCTAATTTTCTCTGTCTTCCGTATTAGAAAGTCAGCTGTTTGTGAGACGCCAAGATCAGGGTGGTACGTACGTACATGAACTCTGGAGCTTACTTTTATACCAGTATTATAAACACCTCGACGACCAAATGAATTTGACTTTCATCGCTATTGTTGGCAGTATTTTTGTAGTATCAGTGCAAACTTGTATGGCGGCGCTTCACCGCAGGTGCATGAGACATGTTACATGCCTTGATCGAGCGCCTGGTGCCTGGCTGATATGCACATATGTTTGGCAAGAGTAGACATTCAGAACGACCCATATAAAAATTGAAAGAAGCTAGTACTAGATACAATTATACAAGGTCAGAACTCACATCGCCGGTCTCTAGGAAAAAAAATTCCGGGATAAAAAAATATCGGAGGTCATTAATAAATGTGATATTTCAGATATATCAGAAATTTCGATGAATTCATTTAAATACTTTGAAGACTAATTGACACAAACTCAAAAGGAATTTCCTTAAATCTATCAAACAGCATGGTTGTATATAAAAATAAAGTATTTTTCATTGATTAAGATACTAAATTATGAAATTTTGGTGAATAAAAAAAACATTGAACCTCACCGATAAAAGCGATATTTCTGATATATCAGTGAAATTGCCTGGTCTATGGTCGTATCTCTTGATAGCTATAGTCACTGATGAAAAAACAGTTTAGAATATCTCTCAATAAGAAATTTCAGGTCAGTGCAACGTACAGCCGTTAGTCGCACGCGCCTGCAACATGGGGAGTGTACTCTACGTCCTTTGAAATTTCAGGCATATCTGGTGAGTGCACGCAGAGTCAAACTTGGAAACCAGTGGCGTGCCAAAGTAAACGGTCGCAGCGCGAGCAACTTAATTATAGGAAAAAGGATAAAATGTGTCGGTCAATCAGGTTTTCAGAAGTAGATAAATGTTAAGGATCGATCCGGACAAGTTGCACCCAGTACTTTTCTAAGTTTGAATAAAGTTGAAATTTTTTAACTTCTACTAATAATATATAGAAAATTACATAATTTTTAATATAAAAATATAATTTTTATAAAAGTTTATTTAATGATGAATTTAAAAAATAATTTTTATTTGATAAAATATTATTAATTATAAATTATTAGAGGTAAAAGTGATAAAAATTTGATTTTGACTAAACTTAAAAATGTTTATATTTTGAAACGACGGGAGTACAAATTTAGAAGATCGCGTCGAGCTAGCCACCGATCTAGCAGCCGCCACAATGGCCTATAAAAGGCGCCATCTGGTGGCGAGCTACATACAATTGATGGAAATTGATCTAGGGAGACATAATGAATAAGGCGAGCTTGAGCTAAGGCTACCTTTAGAATAATGTTTCTGAATAATCCTGAACTGGTTCCTTCAAAATCATTCTCGTCCATGCATGCAGTTCACATCCGAAAAAGCATGGAGAAGGAGATTGGAAAGTTCAATCCGTGTATGTAGCGGCCATACGTACGTGCGAAAAAGCATGCATGGAGAAGGAGATTGGAAAGTTCGGAACTTTGTCCTAATTTTCTCTGTCTTCCGTATTAGAAAGCTGTTTGTGATACGCCAAGATCAGGGTGGTACTTATGAGATTTTCCGTTCATAAGGGAGGTACATGAACTCCACAGCTTACTTTTATACCAGTACTATAAACACGTCGACGACCAAATGAATTTGACTCATCACTACTGTTGGCAGTATCTTTGTGTAGTATCAGTAATAAGCTGCCAATAGAGGAAGTAATCTGGCAAACTTTTATGGCGCATGAGACATACCCGCTTCGTTTTTAAATTAATATCGCTGTTGACTTTTAATTTTACCTTTGACTATTTATTTTATTCAAAAAATTAGTTCAAATATGAAAATTTATAGATTGTGATTCAAATAACTTTAATAATAAAGCAAATTATAATAAAGTATATAAAATTCATAAAACATTTTCGAATAAGATGAATAGTTAAAGTTAATATTAAAAGTCAACAGTGACATCAATTTAAGAACGAAAGTATATAGTACATCGAGCACCTGGTGCTCGGCTGATATGCACATATGGTTGGCAAGAGTAGATATTCAGAACAACGCATATAGAAGTTAAAAGAAGCTATATACTAGATACAATTATACAAATCAGAATTCACGTCGCCGGTCTATGGTTGTATCTCTTGATAACTACAGTCACTGATGGAGAAAAAAACAGTTTAGAATATCTCTCAATAAGAAATTTCAAGTCAGTGCAACGTACAGCCGTTAGTCGCACGCGCCTGCAACATGGGGAGTGTACTCTACGTCCTTCGAAATTTTAGGCATATCCGGTGAGGGCATGCAGAGTCAAACATGGAAACCAGTGGCGTGCCAAAGTAAACGGTCGCAGCGTGAGCAACTTAATTATAGGAAAAAAGATAAATGTGTCGATCGATCAGGTTTTCAGAAGTAGATAACCGTTAAGGATCGAGCCGGACAAGTTGCAGCAAGTACAAATTTAGAAGATTACGTCGAGCTAGCCACCGATTTAACACCCGCCACAATGGCCTATAAAAGGCCCCATCTGGTCACAAGCTACACACAACACCACTACTACTGCATGTCAGCACAACACAAGTTAATCCAGGAAGGTAAGAGAGTGTTCCAGTTCTGAATCGTGATGGTTGGCACTGCCGATAAAGACTGCCACGAGCTTCATCAGGTCGTCGATGTCGAGAGCGGCGTTGCCGGAGCGGCCGTCATCGATCGGCAGGACTCCCTGTTCCGAGAAGCGGTGAGAGGCGGGCACCGTGGCGGTGCAGGCTACTCCGAGCAGGTTCGTGTGCACATGGTCCTTCTGCTTATATTTTCACACCGATCTGACACACGTGCCTGCGTGCATGAATTTTGACGACGTTGTAATTCTACGTTGGCTTCGGAATTCTGTGGTTTGCAGAATAGCTGGGGGAAGACGCTGATGCTGGCGGTGCAGTGCGTGGGGATATTGTTCGGCGACGTCGCGACGTCGCCGTTGTATGTGTACTCGACCACTTTTGAGCACGGCATTGGCCACCCGGACGACATCCTGGGAGTGCTCTCCCTCATCATCTACAGCTTCGTGCTCTTCACGGTCATCAAGATCGTTTTCGTTGCCCTCCATGCCAACGATGACGGAGACGGTCAGTACAGTACTGCAGCTGCTGTATAAGATTCACACAAAAGTAATAAGAAAACTAATAGCAAACTGGTTATTCCACAGGTGGAACCTTTGCACTCTACTCGCTGATTTCTCGATATGCGAAGGTCAGTCTTATTCCTAACGAGCAGGCGGAAGATGAACTGGTCTCACGGCTTGGCACACATGGGAAGCCGTCAGCCATGCTGAGGAGAGCTAGTTGGTTGAAGAACATGCTCGAGACGAGCAAATCAGTGAAGATTTCGCTCGTTGTCCTTACCATCCTCGCGATCGCAATGGTCATCAGCGACTCTGTTCTAACTCCTCCTATTTCAGGTACTAAAAAAAACTCGATCTTTGAGCAGTAGCATCTTTCGACGTTTTAACAATGTTAACTGACATTTTCTTTCTCAAAAATTAACTATTCAGTCCTCTCAGCTGTAAATGGCTTGAAAGAAAGGATGCCTCTGACAGAAGGTAAGAATTGCAATTTGTAATATTTAAATTAGAAAGGGTAGAGGACTTTTCATGGACATAAAAAGGTTGATTGAATATTAGAAGAGAATTGGCGGCACTTATGTGCCATAGTAAATTCTTATAATTTTCCCAATTCTTGACACAGATCAAATGGTATGGATCACCGTGGTAATTTTGATAGTGCTGTTTGCTATCCAAAGACTCGGAACCGATAAAGTTGGCTACTTGTTTGCACCGATCATCGTACTGTGGCTGATTCTGATAGGAGGGGTTGGGATGCATAACCTGATCAAGTACGATGTCGGTGTCTTGAGGGCATTCAATCCGAGATACATCGTGGATTACTTCCGAAGAAACAAGAAGGAAGGATGGGTCTCTCTTGGTGATATTCTCCTTGTCTTTACAGGTTGGTACGCATAGAAAACCAGTTAGACAAATAATAGTTTCTGTCACTATGAAGATCAAGGAACTTTAACTTTTGGCGACTTCACAATTGACTTGTTAATAAAGCATTGCTTATATCTGTAATAATAACATATACTTTTCGATGTTCATGTGATAGGAACGGAAGCTCTCTTTGCTAATCTGGGATACTTCAGCATTAAATCAATCCAGGTATCTACATAATCCTTTTGTTGATATATGAATATATAGATAGGTCATCAGCCAAAAAAAAAAATACAGATAGGTCATGTAATTTTGGTGATAATTTGTGGCAAAAGGTTGAGGTAGCAAGAATGTCAAACTAATGATGATAATCTCTTTCTAAACATGTTATATAAGTTTTTTTATTTTGTATTGACAATCACATGTTGAATAACCGTTGCTAAATATTTTCAGCTAAGTTTTAGCTTCGGATTGCTGCCATCTGTATTGCTCACCTACATCGGGCAAGCAGCGTACCTAAGGAAAAACCTAGGGGATTTTGGTGATCCTTTCTACAAATCAACTCCAGGTAAGCATATATTTGATATATTATAGGCATCTCATATAATTCAACATGTAACTGTTCAAAGAATTAACATAATAACTATTTAATGTCAATTCAGATTTTCTATTCTGGCCCACATTTGTCATGGCGATTGCTGCATCCATCATAGGAAGCCAAGGAATGATTTCGTGTGCCTTTGCAACTGTTTCACACTTGCAAACACTCAGTTGCTTCCCTAGGGTCAGAATACTGCACACATCAAAGCGATTTCAGGGCCAGCTCTACATCCCTGTAGTCAACTTATTGCTGTGCGTAGCTTCTTGTCTCGTGACTGTCGGTTTCAGGACAACCACCATCATTGGAAAAGCACATGGTAAGAACTGTGTTTAACAAATATTAAACGAACTTGAACTGATCTGATGATAACTTGCTGTGATCTGACGAGCGAATATATTGAAATATCACTAACTGCGTCTTCTTAATGGACTCGACAGAAATCTGTATCATCCTTGTGATGCTCATCACGACGCTACTGATGACCATAGTGATGCTTCTGGTGTGGAAGATCAGTATCTGGTGGATCGCTCTCTTCTTCCTCGTCTTCGTTCCGATAGAGTCTGTCTACCTATCATCGGTGTTATACAAGTTCACACATGGACCATACGTCCCGGTGGCTATGTCGGCAGTCCTTATGGTGGTGATGATGGTCTGGCATTACGTCCATGCAAAACGGTACAGATATGAACTGGAGCATGTCTCATCTCCCAGTAAGATTAAAGAACTGCTTAAGCGCCATGATCTGAAGAGGGTCCCAGGAGTTGGGCTTTTTTACACGGAGCTAGTGCAAGGCATCCCACCCATATTCCCTCACCTCATCGAGAAGATCCCAGCCATTCACTCGGTGCTTATCTTCGTCTCCATCAAACATCTGCATGTCCCACATGTCGACCCCTCCGAGCGATTCCTCTTCCGGCAAGTGGAGTTGAAGGACTACAAGATCTTCAGATGCGTGGCGCGATACGGGTACCGTGACTCCATTAACCAAGAGGCTGAGGACTTTGTATCTGCCCTTGTTGAGCAGCTCCAGTACTTCATAAGAGACGCCAACCTCTACTCTGTGGACGAGCTGCAAACTTTTAGCTACCCCATTTCTCGTTCTCATAGTTTATCTCGGGAAAAGCCTTCTGGGAGGCATGCCATTCATGCTGAGGAAATGATAACTCCAAGCCAGTCCTTTTCTGAGCTCACAACATTGCCAAATGGTGGAAGCAATCGTCTACCACAGTTCCAGGTAACATAGCAATGGAATATGCATGCGTAGCTCTGGAAATTAAGTCCTTGTTTTTCTCTGCACGCTACATATATAACTGATTGATAATTAAATAACAGGTGTCGACGATGAACATGAATGAGTTAGCAAAGATTGAAGAGGAGCAAAAATTCATCCAAAGAGAAAGGGAGAAAGGTGTGGTGTATATACTTGGAGAGAGTGAGGTGGTTGCAGATCCTCAGTCGTCACTCGTTAAGAAGATTGTCATCAACCACATATACTCCTTCCTGAGGAAGAACTTCATGCAAGGAGAGAAGATGTTATCTGTTCCCCATGGAAAACTGCTTAAAGTTGGGATCTCTTACGAGATTTAGATGTGGCTGAAGTAATGGACCGTAGATAGATTCTTATAGTTTTCAGTCACATTAGCTAGTCATATTGTCAAAAGGTTGCGACAGATGCAAGGATGTGGACCAGGAGTCCGAGCATATCCGGTACACTTTTGAAGGGGTCTGTTACCTGCAGTGATACAGCATCGGAACAAATTGTTCTCTAGGCTAGTATATGTGTTGTCATATGGAAACATATATATTCAGTTATCTACACATACTCCTATATAGTCCTGTTCAATCATTAAGAATTTATTTACAAAAGCCAAATCTTGGATGTGTTTGGTAGGGTTTAAATTTTATAAGAAATATTTCAGATCCAGTTAATTTATCTTTTGAAATATTTCTCCAGTGAATCAAAATCACATATTGAAACAGCTGTTTGGCACTCGCACAGAGGTGTTTCTGATTCTGGAAACAATTTATTTTAGTGAAAGCTTAAGAACGGAAGGAGTAATTATTAAGCTTTATATATAGGTATGATGTGTTTAAAATGACGAGGAATGAGATAATGTCACACCCGATTTTAAGGCTAAAACCGAATGATCCTTTATGTATGCCCAAGAATAAGTTTCATACATAAAGTGACTTTATAAATGGTAAAACAGAACAATGTCTCGAATAACTAGCTATTACAAAAAAAAAATAGACTAAAAGTCTTATCAAATTACAAACCAAACAGCGAAAACGAAACGAAAGCTTCTGGGCTCCACAGGCAGTTGACCGAATAGCTCGCCTAGACGTCGGCTCCAGGGTCTTCAAAGTTCTCTCAAGGTTCTCTCTCCATTGAGCAGCAATTTATAAAGGCAAGGTTGAGTACGGGTGTACTCAGCAAGTGTGGGAAGCATGTGACATGTGGTAATTATCAAGGAACAGCCAATATAGGTTTTAATTGCATAAGAGCACACATTAGAGACACACAACTCCTATTAAGCACCTAATTACTAAGTGAAAGATTCCGTACCTATGAACAGTAAGGTGAATAACAGCATTAAATCACAGTGTCTCACTGCGATTCACCAATCCAAACCAATACCAATACCATTACTAATCCCCGCTAATCATGTGAGGGTCCATGCAATGCTCGTGACCGTGAGCACGGCTGTCAAGACAGTTTTACACTCTGCAGAGGTTGTACAAATTTCTTCACGAGTAGTGATTTCATCCCCTGTTGCCAGGTGATTAAAAAGAATCTCCATTATGCCTGTGCCGTCGCACTCGCACACTTCCTTTGGTGTGAGGGCCAAGAGATCACTACAAGGCTTTTCCATGACTTTCGGCAGCTTGTACGTGCCCACTAAGGTTTCACCCGTCGGGCACTAACCAGAACCCGAGAGGCCCCCTCTTGTGCCGAATGGTTCCCGGGAGTAACTCTCCCTTCCCCACACATCTCTCTCCAGGCGGATCCAGGCGTAACCCGCTTTCCCCGCTCCACCAGCTGGCACGCACAGAACTGGTTTTCATCACTTACTACGCCAGGCCGCGCCCATTCTTGGCATCGTAGCTGTACGGAAACACATAGGTGGTCGCTCCACGAACCGGTCCTTAGATTTGGGAAGATAACTTACCAATGAACAGTGCCAGTAACCCTGCACACAGTCCTACAGCAACCATATCTCCCAAATCATCACTATCAAGTTGCTATTAATCTCCCATTAATCCTCGTGAAGCATGTATAATGATCCATTTAAATACACCCAACCCGACAGTAGCAATCTAAGCATGTGATCTACCCAACATTAAAGTAAACTAAGGTGACAAGGCATAATGTGGGAAGCTAGGAATTTCTATTAATAGGTACGTAATCAATTTGACACAAGCATGCAAACTACAAGATAGATGTTTTGAAAATAGGCGCAAGATGGTCAAGGACACTTGCCTTGCTGCTCTTGGGAGTAAAAGTCGGCGGTCTCGAACTCTTGTTGCTGGAAGTCTTCGACGAACTGCAGCTCCGGGACGAAGTCGCCTAACGCACAAGAACACAAACAATCAAACAAATGCAACAAAACAGAACAAAATCAGTATGATGATGTCATGAATGCATAGGTTATTCTGTTATGATCGTTTTGATATATTATTTGCTTAAATCGGAGTTACGGATCAAAAGTT
>BCLG01000230.1:109805-123848 GCA_001602295.1 Zoysia matrella
CGCTAGATCACTGTCTGAATAACCAGTGATTTCTTGTTCACAACCTCCTCTGCGATACACTAGTCCATAGTGAACACTTCCCTTTAGATATCTCAGAATGTGTTTCACTGCTTTTTGATGGATTATTGTTGGCTTTTCCATAAATCTACTAGCAACCCCAACAG
The DNA here is from genome assembly GCA_001602295.1 of Zoysia matrella. Classification (NCBI taxonomy): domain Eukaryota; kingdom Viridiplantae; phylum Streptophyta; class Magnoliopsida; order Poales; family Poaceae; genus Zoysia; species Zoysia matrella. The sequence goes on from BCLG01000230.1 coordinate 109,970, forward strand.
AGTAAGCAAGGTCAGGACGTGTATGTAGTAGATACCTGAGACATCCTATAATTCTTTGTAGTAGATACCTGAGACATCCTATAATTCTTCTGTATTCTGTGGCATCCACTGCCTGGCCTTCACTATCTTTGTGCAGCTGCACTCTTGGTTCCATGGGAATCTTGGTAGGGTTACAGTCCACCATTCCAAATTGCTTCAGAATTTTCAAGGCATAGCTGGACTGCTTGACAGTGATGCAATCTTGCTGCTGACATACCTCAATTCCTAAATAATATGACAGTAAACCAAGATCACTCATGTCAAATTCAGACATCATCTGCTTCTTGAAGACTGTAATCTCCTCTGGATCACAACCTGTAACGATGAGATCATCTACATAAACCCCAACAATAATTGCAGTTTTCTTTTCTCCTCTGATGTACACTGCTTGCTCCTGTGTACATCTTCTGAAACCAAGATTTTTCAGGCTTTTATCCAGCCTCATATTCCAGGCTCTTGGTGCCTGTTTCAGGCCATACAATGCTTTGCTTAATCTGAGCACAAGATGTTCCTTATCCTTAACTAGGAAGCCCTCTGGCTGAGATACATAGACTTCCTCCTCCAGATCTCCATTTAGGAAGGCAGATTTAACATCAAGATGATGAACTTCCCAACCATAGTTTGCAGCAAGTGCTAACATCAGTCTCATTGTATCTAGTCTAGCAACAGGTGCAAACACCTCATCATAATCAACTCCATGCTGTTGAACATATCCCTTGGCAACCAGCCTGGCTTTATGCTTGATCACTTCTCCTGCTGAATTCTTCTTTTTCTTGTACAGCCACTTCAACCCAATGGGTTTGTGGCCTTCTGGAAGTACAGTCAGTGACCAGGTGCCATTCTTCACAATTGATTCGATCTCCTTGTTCATAGCTGCTTTCCACTCTAAGCTGCTTGCTGCTTCACTATAACAGGTGGGTTCATCTGCATCAACTAACAGAGCTTCTTCACTGTAATCAAAGTCAATTACCTCTGAAGTGTTCTGATAAATATCATCCAACCCACGATACCGAAGTGGTTGCTCATCAGAAACACTGCCCTTAGAGAAATTTGGAGACTCCTGCTCCATGACTGACTTACCCACCGGCGTTCCTGTCGGTGATGCTTGCTGCTCATCAGAAGCTTCTTCTGCTTGTGCTGCTGCTTGGGCTCCGGTCACCACCCCGGATGCAGCCGGTTTATTACCAGCCTCTGCACCTGCCAGTGACCCTATCATCGTCCACGCCAAAGGATCAGCATGGACATCTTCTTCAACCTGAAAATCTGCAGGATCGCAAAACCCACTACCTTTGTTCCAATCCCACTCTAGATTTTCTTCAAATTTAACATCACGACTTACAGTGATATTCCCCCGGCATGGATCATAGAGCCTGTGTGCCTTGCTTCCTTCCTCAACACCGAAGTAAACCATCTGCTGGCTTCTGTCATCGAGCTTCTTCAAATGTGGTGCTGCTGGCCTGACATGTGCTGTGCACCCAAACACTCGAAGATGGGCCAGATGAGGCTTCCTACCATTCCAGGCTTCAAATGGAGTGCACTCCCCCATCGACTTGGTTGGCAGACAGTTTAGAAGATAAACCGCATGCCGTACTGCCTCACCCCAGAATTTTCCAGGGACACTCATGCTCTTGAGCAGAGCCCGTGCCATGGCCATCACCGTTCGGTTCCTGCGTTCCACCACGCCATTTTGCTGTGGCGTGTAGGGTGCAGTTAGATGACGCTGAATTCCTGCTTCCTCACACACCTTGGCAAAAGCTACAGCTAGGAACTCACCACCCCGGTCAGATCTCAGCGTCTTGATGCGATGCCCACTGGCATTTTCAGCTTCTGCCTTGAGCTTCATGAATTCAGTACAGGCCTGATCCTTGGTTCTCAAAACATGTACCCACATCCATCTTGAGAGATCATCAACAACCAACATGAAATGCCTGTTACCAGCCGGCGTCGCAGGAGTGATTGGACCACACAGATCAATGTGGAGCAGCTCAAGCACCTCCTGTGCTCGATAGTTTGCTGCCACCGGAAATGGATGCCTGCTCTGTTTCGCCACCAAACAACCATGACAGAGTTGATTTGGGTGAGAAATTTTTGGCACACCAGCAGCCATCTCCTTCTCCGCCAATAGCTTCAGTGAGTGGAAGTTGACATGACCTAGACGTGCATGCCAGAGCCACGCCGGGTCCTCAATCTTCACCATCAAGCACACTGGCTGAGCCTGCTTCAGTTCAATACGATACAACCGATTTGGTGTGCGCTTTACCTTTATAATCAGTCGAGGAGGCATTTTGTCGAACACTTCGAGTTCATCACCATCCATCACCACCCGATGGCCAATCTCTGTCAATTGTCCCAAACTTACTAAGTTGCTGCGGAGAGAGGGAATGAAATATACCTCCTGGAGCAACCACTGCTCTCCATTCTTGGCGTTGAAAAGAATTGATCCCTTCCCTTCAATCTGCACGGTTGAGCCATCACCGAACTTCACCCTTCCAGTGACGCCTTTGTCCAGCTCGTGGAATCTACGCCGGTCACCTGTCATGTGGTTGCTGGCGCCGTTGTCCAGATACCACATGTCTCTGGTCGCACATTCTCCTCGACGAGGTGGACAGCATGTCGCTGCCGTCTTTTTACTGTCTCGAGCGGCACCGGCTCCTCCGTTGCTGCGAGCAGTAGTGCAGGCTCGACGTCGTTGGCGCGCGTGAGATGCGCCTCGTCCTCCTTCTTCGGCGCTGTCTTGCACTGGTTCACATTGTGCCCATATTTGCCACAGTTAAAACACTCAATGTGACTCTTATCACGCGTACCTCCAGCGCTGGCCCCAGTAGCTTCTTTGTTTGGCGTGTTTCCGCGCCCGCACCGACCGCGTCCTCTGCCGCGCCCGCGACCACCCCGGCCACGGGAACTGCTCGCCGGCGCCTTGCCCTTTGCCGAGGACTCACCCACCTCCTTCTTCTGCCGTACCTCCCACTCCGCTCGAGTGAGCAGAAGCTGGCCATCTGCTGTTGCGCCGCCTGGGGCACGACGTGTGCGTTCCTCGATCGCCTTGAGTCGGCCCACCGCCTCCTCAAACGCCAAGAGGTTCAGATCATAGAACTGTTCGATGCCGGCGATGACGCTGATGAAGCGATCCGGCACGGTGTCGAACAGTTTCTTCACCAGAGCAGTGTCATCCAGAGAGCTGCCCAAATTTGCATACCTGGCCGCCATGCCTGCAAGTTTGCCGGCGTACCGATCCAGGGTCTCGTCCTCCTTCATCCGCAGGGCATCAAATTCGCTCCTCAACGTCTGCAGCCTTGCGGCCTTGACGCGATCTACCCCGACGAATCTTGTCTTGAGGAACTCCCAAACTTCCTTCGCCGTCTTCTTGGTTGCTACCTGCATCAAGAGATCTTCTGGCAGTGCTTGAAGAAGGTGCGCCCTCGCCTTCTTGTCCTTCTTCGTGTCAACAGCCGCGCCGGCCGCCGGCTCTACCGCCTCCCACACCTCCTGGTCTTCCATGATCGCTTGTACCCGAATCACCCAACTGGTGTAATTCGCCGCCGTCAACTGCGGGTACATGAGCGACCCACCGCCGCTCATCCGCGCTCCTTCGCAATGAGGAATGATCGACATTGGATTGAATTGTGGATACTTGGGCATGCAATTCTCTAACCAATGCTCTGGTACCAACTGAAGGAACTAAATCAGTGAGTTGCACACCCACTCGTGATCTGCAGGGAGAACACTAGAGAAACAGAGAGGATGCGGGAGTTTTTCTTGGCAGCTCTGAACAAGCTATGTTCTCTGATGTGTATTCAAGTGATTTTTTTCTCAAAAGACTATTACAACTGATATCTACTTATACTAGTAGTTAACGGACCCAGCAAGTAATGATCTGTATAAAAATCAACTACCACATGCATGCCACACGTTTTATTCTTGACTAGGCACTACCGATATTCTAGCCACGCCCAGCTACTGCTGATCAGCCGGAGACGTGCTCCACTTCCTGCATGTGCTCCTGTGGACACGCGCTGCTTCTTGATCAGGCTAACGGCCACGACCAGGATTATTTCCAACACGGTCGTCTGATGCAGCTGCTGGAGGTACGCCGTTTCGGCCGCAGTGGTGGCCACGGAGCCGCAGCCGGAGACGGCCATTTTCGCCGCCACCGTAGTCGCGATCGCGAGGTGGTGGTCGCTCTTGTAGTTGGCCTGCAGCTACGGCCCTAGCGACAGGGAAGAGGACTGCTGGTGCAGCGGAGCTTCTATCATTTGGCCTGACATTGTTTAGTACTCCTCTTGGTTGGCTGTTGTGTGCACGTGCTTGTGCACTTCTGCTTGCTGCTTTGGGATTTCAGCCAAATCAAATGGTGTGGTATATATAGGCGTGTGATGCGCTTATACGGCCAGAGATAGAGAGATGCTGGTTGCTGCGTGGTTGCTACGGATGGGTGACACAAGGCGGATGACGAGGTCAGGCTGCAGAGGAGAGCGAATTGAGTCTTAAGAATCAATTCAATTTTATAGTAAAATCACAGAAATAAAAAAATCTGCATTCAAATATGGTATGTCGGGATAATATACCCCGAGTACTTACCGATCCGGTCTCTACACAAAGGTCCATCTACAAACTACGACCTGCGACCTATCTACAGCTCACAAAGGATCACATCCCGTCAAGAACGTCCCGACCTCAGAGGTCGGAACTGCGCAAGTGAACGACAACAAAATTCAGTCCGCCAACGGCTCGAGGCCAATGCTCTAACCCGACCCCCGAGGGTCGGGCACCGCTTTAGCAACCAACCAGCCGCAGAGATTCTTACTAACGTACAACAGGTAAAGCAACCTTGCTGGGAGGTAAAACGTTCTAGAAGTTGGTAAATCAACCAAGTGATCGGTAAAGCAAGACGGAAAAGTGTCCTTTACACCGCACGACTAGGCAAAGAACATACGAAAGACACCGGTCAACTGCATCTGCGCCAGCGAACGCCAGGCGACCAACTCAGACGACAACCAAGGCCCCACTTGGCGGAGGACCTGCAGGTCCCGTAAGTGCCAAGTTGGTGCCTCCAGTCTGATCCCTATAAAAGAGGTACTATGGGGCATTAGACGAACAAGAAGACAAGTTAGCCAAGTTTATTCTATTGTAACCACATCCATCCATGCGTACTAGAGATCTTGGATTGAGCCAAGCCTCTTCCACATTGTACTCGTGTTCTTGAGTTCATACGATTTGATCTCTCTCGCCTTTGGACGTAGGGTATTACGCCTCTCGGTGGCCCGAACCAGGTTAATCTTTGAGTCTCTTTTATAGGCTAGGGTATTCCAATACGAAGAGCGCACGAACTCTCTCTCCAATTACGTAAATTTTACTTTTGCCGATGGTCAGAACATAGACACTTGGCGCGTCAGGAATGCGGTTTTCGTGGTGCGTTTTCACTTCACTTTTCGATGGCTTCGATAGACACTTGCCATCGCTCGTGATGGTCGACCGTGGAGCATCTCTACCTTCGCTGTTGGCGGGAGAGTCCTCAATCTCTCGCGTGCGTTTTGGGGGTTTGCGGTTGCCATCGCTCGTGATGGTCGACCGTGGAGCATCTCTACCTTCGCTGTTGGCCAGGCCTTCCACTTCGAAAGTCTGGATTTCGTTGCCGACAACGGCGGCGCGCTTCATCTTGAGGCCCGCCCAAGCGGCTTGCGCCTCGGCGTCGTTCGCCCCGCCGTCGTTCACCTCGTCGTCTACCTCACGATGTGTTGGGTCATGACCCATCCCGTGAGTGCTTCATGATACAGCCTAACAAGGCCGCCGAGGTCGATACCCCCGGCAAGGCTCTTAATGATGACCCTTCTCCGCACCGTCGCGCTCTTTCTGTCGTCGAGGACGCTCTCTGGCGCAAGCTTGTGACCGGGGGCGATGGTCAGGGCAAGGGTGCCGCTGCGACGAGCGGTGGCGCTCAAGCCCGAGCCCGGTCCACTTATCAGCAGATATTGGACGGTGGCACGCCCCTCTTTGACACGTCATACGAGAATCTGGTGGCGGCGGTGGCTTACGTCCTCTACGAGTCCGCCACGCCCGACAACCTCATGCTCAATGAAACCTACGACCGTCTACGTGTCTACCTCGACGCCGCGCTTCAACAACTTGAAGCATCACTTCATCAGCATTTCGAGGCGCATAGCTCTCACTGACCGAGCGCCGATCGACGGAGTTCGACCTGCGACAACCGTCGCGGTCGGACCGAGGCGCGTGATCCTTACCCTCTGACTGGCAATATTCGCCAGCGCCTTGGGGAGCACCGTGACGCTCCTCACACGATCGACGTGTGGAAGCAAGCCAGGAGCGAGCACTACGTCGAGTCCAGGCGGGAGCGGTCTCCCGACCGTTGCCGCCGTCGGCACAGCTACGATCACGTCTGAAGCCTTAGTCTTGATGAAGTCGGGCCCCGAGCGTTCGGATCCCACATCCGAAGAGCACCTTTTCCTCAGAGATTCCGCGCTGTCCGGTGGACATCGTCCGATACACTAGTGAGACCAACTCTGCCCACTGGCTCAAAGATTATCGTCTTGCGTGCAGAGCCGGTGGCATCGACAACCTGTTCGCCATTCAGTACCTGCCACACTTCCTGTCCGACTGGGCCAGGGGTGGCTCGAGCACCTTCCCAGAGACAGCATCAATGACTGGGCTGACCTTCGTCGCGGCGTCGTCGGCAACTTCTAGGGGACCTACACCCGCCCAGGTAACTCCTGGGACCTGAAGAACTGCAAGCAGAACCCCAACGAATCGCTCCGTGACTACATCCAGCGCTTTTCGCTCAAGCGGAACGAGCTGCCCGACGTGAGCAACGCCGACGTCATCAACGCCTTCACCTGCGGTACGACATCCAAGTCGCTCGTCCACAAGCTGGGGTGTAAAAACCATCGGATAGCGCGCGCCCTTCTCGACATCGCCACCACCTTCACCACCGGGGAAGAGACCGTTCAGGCCAACTTTGATCGGGATCGGGCCAAGGACACAGAGAAGTTCAAAGCCGACCGCAAGAACGACAACCGCTCCGACCGACGCTCCGACCGCAAGGATGGTCAGGACAGGAGCGGCTCGAGCAGCAAGAACAAGAAGAACCGCCGGCACGATGCAGAGTTTGTGGGCGTCACCGAGCGGCCGCCCTGACCCCAAGCGAAGAAGCCGGTCGACCACAACAACTATTTCAAAAAGATGCTCGACAAGATCTGCACCAACCATGCGACCCCCGTCAAGCATACCTTGCGGGACTGCCACCTTATACGAGCTTTCTACAGATGTCATTTCCGACCCGACTCCCGTCAGCCTCAAAATCCCGACCCTCCTGCGAAGGAGGCCGAGGGTAACGCCGACAATGTCTTTCCCGAGCCGAAGGACTGCCTGATGATCCTCGGCGGGCCAGTGGCTTACGAATCACAACGTCACCAGAGGCAGATGTGGCAAGAGGTCAATCTCACCGACCCCGCTGTGCCCACCTACCTCATGTGGTCGGAGGCCTCGATCACCTTCGACAGGTCCAACCACCCCGACTATGTGCCTCAACCGGGGCTCCTGCCGCTGGTGCTCGATCCGATCACCGGCACCACGCGTCTGACCAAGGTCTTCATGAACGGAGGCAATGACCTCAACATCCTCTACATCGACACCTATAAGGCCATGAAGCTCTCAGAGTCCGACCTCTGTCCGAGCCACGTCCCTTTCCACGGCATCATCCCCGAGGGTAGCGCGGTGCCTCTGGGTCGGATCACCCTGTCGGTCACCTTCGGCGACCGTGACATCTTCAGGACGGAGAAGCTCACCTTCGAAGTGGTCGATTTTTCAGCGGTCTACCACACCATCCTCGACCGACCCGTCTATGCCCAGTTCATGGCCGTTCCCAGCTATGTCTACCTCAAGCTCAAGATGCCGGGGCCTAAAGACGTCATCACTGTGACATCCCGTTTCAAGCACGCTCTCGCCTACGAGCAGGAAAGCTTCGAGCTGGCCGTCGCCCTCGCATGGTCGGCCCAACTGGAAGAGATCCGCAAGTCCCAGGTGCTGACTGCGACTCTCTACTCTAAGCCTTCAACCTCTACGTCCTTCGAGTCGGCCGACGACTCTAAGGAGATCCTCCTCAATAGCACCGACCCGACCAAGAAGGCCAGGATCAGGACGGCGCATTTCGACAAATAGGAAAGCGCGCTTGTCGACTTTCTCGTTTGGAATCGGGATGTTTTCGCCTAGGCACCATCTGATATGCCGGGCATCCCGAGGGAGGTCGCCGAGCACTCTCTGAACATCATCCCCGGCTCCCAACCGGTGAAGCAACGACTCCTACGCTTCGACGACAAGAAGCACTGCGCCATTGGGGAGGAGATTGCCAAGCTGCATGATGCAAAGTTCATCAAAGAGGTCTACCACCCTAAGTGGCTGGCCAACCTTGTAATGGTTAAAAAAAAGAATGAGAAATAGAGAATGTGCGTTGATTACATGAGTCTCAACAAAGCATGCTCAAAGGATCCGTTTCCTTTGCCGCGCATAGATCAGGTGGTCGATTCCATCGTCGGCTGCGAAACCCTTAGCTTTCTTGATGCGTACTCTGGGTACCATCAGATATCCATGCTAAAGCCTACGTCATCGTCGATGATGAGCTCTACAAGTGAAGTCCCAGCGGCGTTATCCAGCGCTGCATCCCTTAGGCGGAGGGTCTCCGTCTCCTCGACAACATCTACTTAGGCATTTGCGGGCATCACGCCGCTCCAAGGACCTTGGTCGAGAAAGTTTTTTTCCAAGGGTTTTACTGGCCAACGGCGGTCTCCGACGCCGAGAAACTTGTTCGCTCTTGCAGAGCCTGTCAGTTCTACGCCCGACAGACGCATCTGCCGGCCCAGAAGCTTCAGACGATTCCGATCACATGGCCCTTTGCGGTCTGGGGACTCGACGTCCTCGGGCCCTTCTAACCAGCACCCGGGGCTTCACCCACCTCTTCGTCGCTGTCGACAAGTTCACCAAGTAGATCGAGGTGAAGCCGACCCCTGCATCGGCTCTGCTCGGGCCGTCGAGTTCATCCGCGACATCATCTGCCGCTTTGGAGTGCCACACTCTATCGTCACCGACAGCGGTACATAATTTACTGGTCACATTTTCCAGAAATTTCGCGAGGAGTACCACATCCGGCTCGACTTTGCCTGCGTCGCCCATCCGAGGACCAACGGTCAGGTTGAGCGTGCCAATGGGATAGTGTTGCAAGAACTGAAGCCTTGGATCTACGACTCCGTCAGACAAGTGGTCGGGCGGTGGGTCAAAGAACTTCTATCCGTGTTGTGGGGCTTACGAACGACCCCAACAGAACTATGGGGTTTTCCCCCTTCTTCATGACCTTCGGAGTGAAGCTGTGCTGTCGACCGACCTCGACTACTACTCCTCGAGGGTCCGAGCCTACGATGAAGAAAGGTCGGAAGCGGCGCGGCAAGACGCCCAGGATCAACTGGACGAAGCACGCGACGTCGCCATTCTACGGTCGGTCAAGTACCAGCAGAGTCTGTGACGACTACACGCTTGGCGCGTCAAGAGTTGGGCCTTCAATGTCAGTGACCTTATGGTCAAGACAGTGCAAGACAAGACCGACCACCACAAACAATCACCCAATGGGAGGGTCCTTATGTAATCAAGCGAATTTTAAAGTCCGGCGCATACAAGTTAGCTACCGAGGGCGGCAGCGAGCTAGCCCATGCTTGGAACATCGAGAACTTACGTCATTTCAACGTATAATAAAATCAGCTAAGTTACTATGTATTCTCTTGTTTCATTAACTATATTTTGGCAGTGAAGCACAGCCGACTCGTCTACCCTTCACTACCCAGGGGCTAGTCTCAGTGTCCCTACTTGAGGGTCGGAACGATCGGCCCCTTCACATTTGACTCCTCAGGCCCCGCGCCTCGCTCCGATGTTCTAAGGCTCCGTGCCTTAGTCTCGACAAGGCTCCGGGTCTCATTCCTACGTTTTAAGGCTTTGTGTCTTAGTATCAAGAAAAGGCTCCGCGCCTCCCTTCGTTTCCTCGAGGCTCGACCCCTCGACCTGTGTCGAGTTGCCTCGCGAACAGCTTCCCGCAACGGGCCGTATAATTGAGGGGGGCTTTAAGGCTGTCAAATGAGGCTCGAGCTCACGAGCTATTCGAGTGCGGCTCGTTAAAAATTCGATTTGAGCTCGGCTCGAAAGTTAAACGAGTCGAACTCGAGCTCAACATAAAGCTCGCGAGCCTACCGAACTCGAGTTCGGTCAGGCTTGATAAGGCTCGTTAATGTGAATAATAATTATTTTTTATAGTTTGATTGTTAATTTATCAATTTATAGTTTAAAATAATCTTTTATAATTAATTTTTAATAATATTTATATAATTTTCCTGTTGTCGAGCCTAAATCGATCCGAGCTCGAACAGGCTCGAGCTCGAGCTCGTTTTGTAGATAGAAGTTTAAATCAGGCTCGCTCGAGCTAGGCTCGCTCGAGCTTGGCTCGAGTTGAACTCGAGTTCGAGCCTACGCCATCCAAGCTTGCTTCAATTCGGCTCTTTGACAGCCCTAGGGGGGCCCTTATGGCAGTGCTTGGCGGAGAGGCCCCCGGACTTCGGGGCTTGTGATTTTGTTTTGTCCCCGTCCATGACTGGGTCCGTCCCATTGCGAAGACCGTCGTGCCGATGCGTTCCTGTCAGTGCCCTGCACCCCGGACCAGCGACCACGACCAAGCCTCGCTCTGGCGTGCAGTCCTTCACCTACTCTACTCCTCCCTTTGGCATGAAGAAGGCAGGACCATCGGGCCAAGGCATGAAACGAGACTGGCGGCCGCCTTTGACGCGCCCAGTCACATCTCTGCCGCACTGTCGCGCCGGGACAATGGCAGCAACCGCCGCCGGCCGAACATCCGGCGTCGACTCCGATGCCGGCAGCTAGCACTGTGCGCTCTCACGTAGCCGGCCAGTTTGGTCACCACATCTAGATCTATCAATCACGCTGGGCAAGGTAGCTAGCATTACAACGCCGTGCACTGCTGGCCCTCCGTAAAGCCTTTTGTTGCATGGCACGCCGTCGACCGGGGCACGTAGCAGAAGATAGGTACCTGTGCGTTATTGCGCTGCTAGCACCTCTTGGTGCCTTGCGCTTGGAGCTGGACGCCGTTCCCATATTGCTGCCCGCCGCCAGGAAAGCATCGCGTGCCAACATAGTTCAAATTCTAGGTATTCAACAAATTGGAGTCCTATGTGATACAGTTTTTTTTTTTTTAAAGACGGTGCACTTGTTGTGTTAGTATCAAGATAGGAGAAGAGGAATACCCTACAAATATGTCCCTTCATGCGTTCCGTTTTAAAATATTATTGACTTCTAATATTAATTTAATTATTTATATTATTTTAAAAAACATAATAAATATAATATATTATGCTACAATTTATTTTATCATTAGTGGTATTTGAAACATGATTAATAATTTTACATATTTAAATAATTTTTTAATAAGTTGAATGATCAAAATTAATATTAAAAATCAATAGTTTCAATATTTTAAAATCGGAGATAGTACTAACTTCTCATTAACTAGACTCCGTCCCATTTTAACTCACGTTCTATGATCAAATCACAAAGGGCCAAGTGACCCTAGTTGAGAAGCTAATTGTATGTTTATGATGTACACATTTGACCCTAATTTTTTTAAAACCAACAATGAGATTGACCCCACTCCGTTATCTCTAGTTGATGGTGTTAAGTCTTATGTAAAAATAACATGTTTACCCTTTCACTATTGATCCTATTCTTCATTTGTTTTGCACGATTGATCTGTTTTATATAAAAAAAAATCTAATAGCATATAGAAAAAATTCAGCAATAATTAAATGTATTTTGAATGTAATTTAAGTAAATTTTTTTATATTTTGACAACATTTTGAATATACTTTATTTCTTAAAATTTCCACAGCAAGGGTAGTTCTGTCCTTTTTTCATGGTCTTCATGATGTATCGATTTTCGATTTTACCTTTTTTAATCATTAAAAAAATTCTACTAACATGTTAGAAATCATGGCTAAACAGGAACTTCACTTTGACAAATCAAGATCAAATGTGCAAACCATAAAAACTAAGGCCAAACTGATGCAATCATCCCAATCACAAAATTGTGTAGAAAAGAAAAGACTATCTTACCCTCACCAGCGCCTCCATCTCTAATCATCTCATCTCTAAGCTCACCAACTACAACTACAGATAAGACCTACCTAAAATGCCTACATATAGTTTCTTTCACGGCTGGAATCGATCGTTTTCCCTATGATGAAAACTTTAAGGAAAAGTTGAAATCCTAAGGAAACTGTATTCCTAGAAAAAACCTAGGGAAAGTATCCTAAGAAAAGGTTAACGAGAAAGAGAAGTTGCCATACCGTTTTTTTTTTAAATCGTAGGGAAAGGATTGGTGCCCTCGAAAACTTGTTCCTAGGGAAAGTTGTCAGATGGAGTTTAAAAAAAGAAAAATATTGCGGGGCCCGCCTGCTGCGCACTTCCCAAAACACACACCGACGGTCCGGATTGGGATCGTCGGCAGTCAATGCCCCAGCAGTCGCTGGGAGCAGTCGGCTCCTCCGACGTCCCATGCGAGCGACCTATCCGACAGCCAGGCTTGGCACCGTGGCTAAGGTTGAAAACCGTCGAAAAAATAACTCAACCATTTTCATTTTTATATTTACAACACTTAACAAAAACAGAAATAGAAAAGTCGACCTATAAATACAAAATTCGAAAACAAAATAAAACGGTCGATAACCGAAAAAGATGTCAAAAATATGAATAAAATAAATATCGAACATTCACCGTATGTTTAAGTCTTACAATATATATAATACAAGTTACAATTAAATTCATGACATATAACTCAACAACATGGGCCAATAGAGGTTGTTTGGTTCATAACGTTTAATTTTTATTTTTCATAAAACATGTTCATCTCATTACCGTAATCTGGGAAAAAGGTAAAAAAAAGGGAAAATTTTTGCTGAAAACCGAATTCCGCTGAAACGGTCAGAAAAAAACCATACCATTCTCGTTACCGGTTTCATTTTTCTCCACCTATCCAAAAACGGTACGAAAAAAAGGATAAAATAAAATGCAGTCGAAACGGAAAATTTTCGTACCATTTTCAGCCCTAATCGTAGCTTCTGCCCGAGTGGAAGCATGCCACGCTTGTTTTCTCATTTAAAAATAAAAAATATTCTGATGCTAAAAAAATCATACAACTCTTTTAGTAGAAGTATAAAAATATATGCAACTGTCCAAACTATAAAAATATATATTCTAATATGAGAAAGATGTTAGGAATAGAGAAGAGTATATTAGGATGTGAAAAATTTATGTTGGGAACAGAGAAAAATGTATTGGGAATCTGATATACTTTTCTCTCTTTCCAACAAAATTTTCTCACTTTCCAATTCACTTTTCTAATATAATTTTCTTTTTTCCAACAAAATTTTCTCATTTTTAAACACATTTTTATTTTTTTACCACAACTTTATCACTTACTAATATACTATTATCTCTTCTGCACCTTTGTCTCTTTCTAATACATTTTTCTTACTTCTCAATATATTTTTTCTTTTTTCAGTACAATTTTCTCACTTCCTAATATATTTTTTTTATCACTTCCCAATACATTTATCTATTCCCAATACACATTCCTAATACATTTATCTATTCCCAATACACATTTCTCAATTTAGTACTATTTTATCTCTTCCCCACGCAGGTTTCTCAATTTCAATTAATTTTTTCTCTCTTTTCACAACTTTCTCATTTCTCAATATATTTTTCACTTTTTAATATACTT
>BCLG01000230.1:124757-135582 GCA_001602295.1 Zoysia matrella
GCTGCAGCCGCCGTCCCGCTCGCCCATCGCCCGTCGCAGCCGCCGTCCACTCGATCGTTGCTGTAGCCGCCCCGCTCCCTCATCGTCGCAGCCACCCCGCTCATCCGCCGTCGGCACTGTCGACCGCGAGTCCGTGATTGCCGCCTGCGAGAGACAAGTGTTTGTGAGATATAGAGAAATAAAGATGCTGCCTGTGAGAGAGTAAGAGTTGGGAGCGAGAGAGATTTAAGATGGGAGAGAGAGAGAGAAGGGATTGGGGTGAGATTTGAATCGTGTCGCGCTATAGAGATTTCCCTAGCAATGGTAGAGATCCTAGGGAAAGTTTTCCTGTTACCTAGGAAATCTGTAAAGTGTAGGAAAAGTTTTAAATTTATGTAGAATTTAGATAGAATTGTAGTGAAAGAAAATTTTTTCCCTACGATTTTCAAGTCTACTCTAGAGAAATTATTTCCTTAGGGCACAAACTAAACTCTAGGAAATAAAAAAATTTCCTAGAGAAACTTGACGATTCCAACAGTGTTCGGACCTTCTAAAATTTTGAGGGATCACCCAAAACCTCTTGTTGTACCCAACTAAGGGCCCCCCACATATGCAACATGGATACACATTTCTCATTAGTGTAGTTTTAAATGAGATTAAGGTTTTGTTGCCTCTGAACATCGGCCTCACACCTAGGAAGCAGTACCAACGGGTCAGCCTCTAAACATCTACAGAATTTAAGCTTCCTAATGACACATGCAACCATCACAATAACCATAGAAACGGCTTGTGCACGGAGCAAGGAAGGGTGTGCATGGAAACCATCTAAAAAAACATGGATACAAAAGAAGGTTCAGCATATTAGCGCCAAATACTGTTCAACATCCAATGTCAATGGAGTTATAGGCACGCTGCGACACGCCCCGTCACGGCTGCTACAATAATGTGTAGCCACCCAGTGACGATGCGATAAACATTATCGATAAGAAATATTGAGCATATATTTACAGATCTACTGGCAAACAACATTAAATAGTACACAAAGGCAATGACCTGCACCATAACCGGGAGGAATGGTGACAAATACCTTCAACAAGTTTAGTGAAAGAGATAGTGGGAAGCAGATCCGAAGGGAGAGCAGGACGAGGATGCAGATCTGGATGGAGAGGAGGACGATGATGCATATCCAGATCAAGATGCGGATGAGGACGTAGATCCAAACGGAGACGCAAACGAGGACGCATATCTGGTCGGAAAAGACGAAGGGGTCATAGCTCCTCCTTGTTAAAGACGACGAAGGGGGATGGAGTATTGGTCGCCTTCTCCTTTCGACCGAGGAAGGTGGAAGTGAGCGTCTTACGGTGGTGGAGCAAGGGGAGGGGATGTGGTGGAGGTCACTTTTATAGAGCGACAACCCTAGGACATTTCCCCATTGGCGTGAGAGTGGGTGGGAGCCCGCGTGGTACACCTAAATCGGCTCAGCGGGTGCAGAAAAAATGCATGCCGCGTGCCCGCCTTGAGGAAAATGACCAATTTTGTCGCTCCTGCCGATGCGCCCAAAGTCGCTGCTGTCGCAACCACCCATGGTGGCCAATCAAGGATGACAAAGAATGGCACGTGCATGGGTTGGGCCTGGCTGGGTTGGCGGCCAGGCTACCAACTAGGTGTTCAATAATTTGGAGTCCTATGTAATGCAGTCTTTTTTTAAAGAATTGTTCACTTTTTGTGTTTTGTATCAAGAGAAGAGAAAAGGAATAGAAATATGACCTTCACGTGCTTCGGTTTTAAAATATTAATATTATTGACTTCTAGTATCAACTTTTATCTTTTGTCTTATTTTAAAAGGCATAATAAATATAATACATTATGCTACATGTTATTTTATTATTAGTGGTATTTGAAACAAAATTAATAATTTTACACATCTAAATACTTTTTAATAAGATGAATTATCAAAGTTATATTAGAAGTTAACAGTGTCAATATTTTAAATTGGAGAGAGTACTAACTAATCATCAACTGGAGTACTCCCTCCGTCCCATTTTAACTGACGTTTTGGGATCAAATCATGAAATAGTGTAGAGGATAAAAGACTATCCTACCATCACCAGCGCCTCCATCTCCATCATTACAACAGTCTTCGGAGCCAAAGGAGAAATACGAATCTCAAAATCCCCATGCGTGAGCTCACTAGTTGTAGAGACAGCGAGAGTGTCCCCACTCCATGGCGGCGGACCGCAAGTCCCTGCTCCCTGGTAGCGCAACACCGAGCTCCCCAGCGGCTCATACCGAGTGTGACTCACTGGCGCCTCTTCCCATTGAGCTCATGCACGAGCTCACCGGTGGCTCATGTTGAGCACGACCCAGCTGTGCCTCTTCCCGCCGAGCTCACCGACGGCTCAATCTGAGCGTGACCAAGCGGCACGACTTCCTGCCAAGCTCTCTGGATCATGCGATCATCACGGCCGAGCTCACCGATGTGATAGAGGAGGAAGAGGTGGAGGTGAAGGAAGCAGAGGGGAGAAGCGGGCAGGAGATTGTCATACGCGAGTTGTGCCATGTTGAGAACAATGAGATGAAAAAATAAAATTTTAATAGGTCAAACATTAGTAGGCATGGATTAGGCGATTGTGATGATCTTATTCATCATGAAAGTATTGGCCGTGGTTGGGCTTGGGCTATTCTGTGAGGATCTAGGAACGTCACGGATGTAATAATCTATGATAAAATGCGAGAGAACATCACCCAAGTTAATCTTTGATGCGAGATACATGATGAAACAATTTTTGGTCACAGATGCCATTTTGTGACAATTTTTCTTCAATATGAATGTCATTGATCACCATATTTCTTTTAGTGGATCGAGCCTAGTGGAGAGAAAAAAGCGAGGCTTGGGCGTGCGAGTTCGGTGGAGGCCAGAACGACACATATTTCAGGACATTTGAGTGGAGCCAGAATGACACTCATTTTGGGACGGACGGAGTAGTTACGACCAGTTGACCATCGCAATCCTGCTGCATAATCTAGCTGGTTCCACGGCCTTGTCCATAACCTCATGAGCCAAAGTTTGATGATTCCTAAAACTGTGGTCGTTGCGTTTGAGCCATAGTGTCTCAAGTACTAGAATGGCTAGGGAGTCAAAGGATTGGCACCTAACCTTAATCACACGCTTACGGCTGGCGAGCCACCACTTTACGATTCGCTCATGTGGATTTGGACACAAATGCCTGCCAACCGTAGTGCCATAGAGTTTGGAACTAGATTTCTCTAGTGAAGACACAAGAGAGGAGAAGGTGGTTGATTGTTTCTATCTCTTGACTGCATAATGTGCATGCACAATCCATTGTTCGGTAGACCGGCAGACAATAGTGTTTCATCCTATTTGAGGTCGAGCAACCATGTAGCACTAGGCAAATGATGAATTGGCACTTGCGTTGCAGTCCCGCTCTTCCATTGTTGCAGCATACCCAGCACCACCGATTGGCTGATCAACAATGCCATATAGGCGGAGCTCATCGGATACATATCTGAAGGTGTCCATTTCGACACAAAATGGTCCGTTGCGGCCGGATCAAGGATGACCTCCTAGTTGCTATTTCTTATGTCCATAGACAAATTTGCAAGCATAGAAATACCACTGTAGCACTTCCCTAAGAGTATTCAAGGATATCAAACATGAGGAACATGTGTGTACTATCTTCTAACTTACTTCATCCAGGCACAACAAAAGCTAGGTGTAAGGACCAAGGACACCGAGCAGGGGGCTGAATAGGTGGACTTATGAAACTCGATTTCGCTACAAACTTAAACTACAAGACTTGATCGCAACAAAAAACAATCTATGCAATTCTAGCAGGCCAAAACCCCCAAACAATGCTTATGAGATGAAAAGATAACAAGCAAACACTAGCACCATAGCCACCAAGAGGAATCACAAAGCAACCTATATCTCTACTCAACAAGTATGAAATGCGGAAAGTAGAGAGAGAGTCAAGATAATGATCAGCGATTTTCTCTCGAGGTCTTTGAAGGTTGGCGCCTTCTCCTAATCCTAGTTAGACCACTCCTGTCGTAGTACCGGTCCCTCCCTGTTCCTAAAACGGTGCTCTCTAGGGTACGCTTCACACCCGAAGTGAAGTCACCAGTGATCTCGACTGTAGCAAACAATACCCAATCGCAAAAGTAAGCCTCCAAGGCTGGGCGCTCTCTCTTGGTGTCCATTTCGAACGACGAACTCGAAACCGCATACAAACTTAGCGTCGCCTTACTCAATCTCTTCGAAAGCTTGATCACCGACTCCTAGCCGATGTAGGCTGCCAAACCAAGAGTTATAGGCAAAGATCATTTCTCTCAATGCTCTACAAGCTCTAGGAGGGTATGAATGCTCCTATTCACTCTCCTACTTGCACCAAAGATCTCTAATCTTGGGTTGTGCTTTCTTCTTGGTGTCCCTTGGCCTTTCATAAGTTTGCTCCAGCAATTCAGACCTTAGGCACACTGAAAAATGTTCCTCTCCATAGTTTAAATAGGCTCTAAGCCCAGAAAAAATAGTTGTAACGTGATGTCATAAAGCTAACTGTTTTTTCAATCATCGTACTGTCCGATGACTCTCCACACCGGACTGTCCGATACACCACCGAACTGTCCGGTGACTCTTTCTTTCAGCAGACCAAGGAAACAAGCTTTCTAGAATCCATACCATATGACACCAGACTATTTGGTGCATACGTTCATCGGACTGTCCGGTGACTATCATTTTTGGTCTTTCAGAGAGATCGAACAGTCTTTTGCTAGCATGGCTAGAGAGTCCGGTGCAGTGACTGCTGGTGGCTACTCCTCTGAAGCTGACTCAGCTGCTGCTAACTCATCTCCTCCTTGCTACTCAATGTCATCAAATGCACTCAGACCAGAAGATGATGTCGGGGTGGGCTCCTTGCCATCAGCTGAAGCTGGCTGATCTGAATGGGCTGTGGCAAGGGCCTGAGCTGCCTCCTCTATAGAATATCATGCCTCAACCAGGATAGCTACATCAGAACTGCTAGGCTACTCGACTACGGTGACTGCTGTCTCTGCCTCTAAAACTGCTGGCGGTGGCTGTCGACACTGACTCAGCTGTGGTAGCCTTAAAAGAAAGGACTCTTGGAGCAAGCGAAGAGCTACCCACAACTGTCCTTGTCTCTAATGTCAGAACTGTCACTCTCGTGCTCAGCTGAAACAAGTAGAGGTGACATGGAGAACGAGAAAACGGGAGAGAATTGAGAAGCTGTAACAGGAACACTGGATCCTCCTGTAGTCATAAAAGAACTGGCTGCTCCAAAAGGTAAAAACAGTGAAAGCAGATCTGTGAGCAAAGTGCTGAAACTGGGCTAGTGCTGCTATGGCTGCTGAAGCTGAGCTGTGAATGCAGGCACTAAAAAATACTGAGGCTATGATGCTATAGGTTGCAGCTGTGAGGACAGGGGACTCGGTAGCTTAGTCATCGGAAAAGTAGGGAAATGTGGCATACCGATCCTCTGGAGGTAAGATGCAATCGCTCCGAACCTGGCAGATTTGTAAAATATAGACACTACCATCTTCAACTGAGTGCGTTACGACCTCTTATAAAACTCCCTGTCCTGCCATCTCATCTCCTCAGCAAGCTCTCTCTCCATCCTCAGTTTCTTCTCAATCTGGAGGTGCTCGAGTCAGATCCTCTCCTCGAACTCGGCCCTCTCCCGTCTGATGCTCTCCTCAAACTCCTGCAGAAAACTCTGCTGCTCAGCCTGCTTTGCCTGAATAGTGTCGAGCCTGGCAGCAAGTGTAGTGTCAAGTGAAGCGCAAGAGGTAGGTGTCTCGGCCTGACCTGGAGCCTCACACTCAAAATCCTCAAGGGTTGTGGTCTCCTCTCCTCATGGGGTGCTCTGAGAAGTAGACACACGAAGAACCCTGGAGTCAGACAGCTCAACTGGACTGAAGGCTGTAGTGACCTCTGGCAAAGTAGAATACTCCTCCTCAGACATCACCTGGGCTCTCCTAAGCAGCAGGCATATGTATGGAGCAAAAGGTAGTTGTCTTGCTCTAATCCCCTCATAGATATCATCCTCCATTTGAGCAAGCACTAGATCTGTCAAATCAAACACCTTGTGCCTCAGCAAAAAACAAAGCAGCCACTGATGAAGAATGATGCCACACTCTCTATAGCCAGCTTTTGGGCAATGGTCCTGCCCAACAATCCCCTCAGAACATGTGCCTTGTGTGTGAACCTCAGGGGGTGCCTCGAGTAGTGCTCCCCATGTGAGGGCGGCTCACCAACACTCAACCTCTCATCGCTCGGCTCCATCCCTCCAAAAGGCCAGTAGGGCGGCAAGAAATCTTGATGGGTCGAAACGTGGATCCGTGTCTTAGAAGATAGGAACTCCAGAGCAGCTATGACATCGAATCTCTCAAAATGGTGTGGCTCCCCTCTATACATGAACCAGAAGTGAGACCTGTTGACGGAGATCCACAGGGAGGCGAAGAACTAAAGTACAACCGCCTCACTATATCTAAGTGCTAGGTGACTAACTTTGACAAACAAGGCAGGTAAGCAATGTGCTCCTCCATGTCACTCCCAGCTCCTTTGCTCAGTGCCTCAAATGAACATTGTTGGTGAGCGACAAACACTAAGCTCTTGCCCATAGCAGCAGTTGTCGATGGAGAGCCTCATACCGCTGTAAGATTGTCCAAAACTGGCCAATATCTCATGACACTTTGTAGGGACCCAAACTGTGAACTCAAATCTCCTGTTGGCCATCATGGTCGGGCCCTTGATCTTCAGCAGATCAACCTCATCATCTGCGACTCTAGCCATAGCCCCGCGAGCTCTGTCCGCTCTACCTGTGCATACTGCGCATAACCCAGCTCTGGAATGAGGACACCTCTGTGGCTTCGTTGGTGAAACCTACTGAGCTGTCTCTCCCTCTGCGGTTGTTGACTATACATAACGACTGGCAGGAGCTCTCCGTGACTAAACCTCTGCAACTAGGGGTACGGTCGCCACTCTCTGTCGGGTCGACCTCCTCAGCTCTCCCAGTCCCTCTGCACCAGGGATCCTCAGCGCTCCACTCCTCCTCTCCGGAAGTACATCCACATCCGCTGCATCAAGCGCTCTATCCCAATCCGGATCTTCAGTCCGATGTCTCTTCTTCTCAAGTTTTACGGCCTTGCCTTTCCCCTTCTTCTCAGCTGTCGGTCTCTGTCGGCCTATACTGTCATGCTGTCACTGCAAGATCAACTGCCGCTAAGAGCACAACTGACCAGCTGACTCAACAAGTCAGGATTAAGAGCTTGGCTCTTAACCCATCCACAGTGTTAGCTCCATGACCATTGAAGTCCCTCAAAGGTACGAATGATTTTGGTGATTGAATGAGAACTATGAACTAACTCGTTGGATGCAGGTTTATCAACACTATTCTACACTTCTACGAGTTAGTTGCTGCAAGGTTGTTCAAGTCCTCGGAGTGTTTCCAAGGTTGATGCTAGCTTAAGGCTAAGGATTAATTAGAGCCATGTGTGATTTAGCTTTTAGGCTTTGTGTCTATAGGAAACACCAGTACTATTAAGAGAGGTTGGCTCACTCATCACGATTTTACAGAAATTAAGGTATGTGGATGCTCTAGGTTCTTTGAGGCACTTGAGTGATTAGTGAAAGCTTGAAGATGTCAAGGATTGTAGCCGGAAGCATGAAGATCTCGATTCAAAAATTCAATATCTTTCCATTCCATGTGTATATGCCTGTCCATGTCGGTGGGAGGATAGAAAACATTGTCAGGAACATACCGTCCAAATTTCAATCAAATCAGAGCTCATTTGCTAATTTCTTTTTTGGTCTCAAAATGATCAAACGTTAAGCCAGGTGGGGGGTTTGATGCCACGTGGGACCCGCTCGTCAGTCTTCTTCCTCCTCCTCACAGCTCTCGCCAGCGAGCCTCCACTAGTGGCCTCCATGCAGGCCGTCCACGACACCTTGTCAGGGCACAAGGGACACGAATCCACCCCTGTCTCGCCCCAGTCGGCCCTCCTCAATCTCCCCCTCCCTCATTCCGTATCTCTCTCGCCCACATCTGCCAGTGCCGTCGTCGGAATGAATTTCGGCCGCCGTCGCCGAACAGCCTTGCCGAGCCGGCTCCCCTCCCTCTTGCTCGCGAGACCAGGGAGCCTCCAGGCCCCTAACACCTCTGAGGCATCCCCTCCTCCATTCCCGAAGCGAGAGGCTTGAATTGAATCTTTCCCCAAGGTCGGTTTTTGTTGGCTGCCGGTCGTTCTTCTTCGGACCCAGCCGATTGCGGTGAGATTCTATCGATTCCGTCCGGGCTCAGCTCGGGAACCTCATTGGGCACCTTGAGGAGTCAAGAGTAAAGCGAATCATTGCTTTTTAGTGCAGGGCCGAGAGGATTTTCGCCACTCTTCACTGGAACGGAAGCACCTCCACGCCGCCGACTCCCTTCCGCGCCTCCTAGTCGATTTCTTCTCCCACGCCGGGCTTCTACTCGCTTTCGTGAAGCTGTACGTGAAAACGGCGTCGACATTCGTTGACGGAGCTGCTTGTACAACGCTGCCAAAGTTCGTCCTGCGCTGCTTGCCGCCGACAACTCTCTCTGGTGAGCGCCGCCGCTCGTCGACCTCGGGGCCGGGCTCCCCTCCTCGCGCAGGTGGACTCCGTGCCCCTGCTCGGCCGTTTAGCAGCCGGGAGCACGGGATCCCCTGTGGCCGTGTGCCCACATCCCGTGCGGCTGCGTCTCTGTACGCCCTTGTGCGGCTGGATCCGCAGGCCGCCACGTGGCGCCCAAACTTCAATCATTCCGGAAATCAATTAATAATTGCGCATAAATATGTTAAATCTTGCAAAAATCGTAGAAACTAATTCCTAGCTCGAAAAATTACAAATAATATATCCTTGGAATCCTCTCATCATGTAGAATATTTTAGAATTGTCAAAGTTGCATTTTATGCATTGGAATTATTTCTATTAATTAAATAATGTGCATTATACATTTATGCATATCATCATTTTCATGCATAATTAAAATGTAAAAAATTTTATATTTAGCTTCTACTAATTAAGTTCTGTCATCCTAGAATTAATTAGAATTTATATGCCTATATATTATTTATAAATAATTATTTACTCTTAGTTAGGGATTAATTCATTATAAATTCATATGTTAATAATAAATTGCAAAATTTGTTCAGAAATTAGTTTATAACCCTACTAAATATTATAAGCAGCTAAAATTGTAATTTATTCCTTCAAGAACCATATTAAGGAAATTTAGATGTAATTTTCCTATTATGACCTATTTTGTATAGTATAGAAATTCATTCTTTTAGGTAAAAATCAGAAACTTGCCATATAATTACAGATAGCGTGTTAATTTAATAAACTCAATCCGCATGAAGGCATTCACATAACAATCGCTGTCATACGACTTCATGAGCATATCATCGCATGTTAAACTTATCCTCGCATGACCTTAGCATCAACTTGCTCTAGCTGCTCTGGAGACGTATGTCGCTGAAGATCTCCCGCTTGTTTGTGCTAACTCTCAGCAAACCAAAGACAAGCTTCGGTGCATTAACCCTTTTTAAATTATTGTTTTGTCACTGTGTATAATATGGTTAATGTACTACGCATTAAGTTGTAGGAATTTTTTGGAACCTTAGACTGCATGATAGTACCCTTTACCCCTATTGAGTGTATATTGGTACAAGTAAGTTGATGTAGAGCTAGGCTAAGTTTTATTTCATTGTAGAAGTCGAGTGAATGTAAAGTCACTCGCGAGCTGTAGGTTTTACAACATGTTAGCACAACTAGGAATTTCGCCTATTGCAACAGCTAAAAATGGTTGCAATATGGTCATATTTGTGGCGCAGTCACCTAATTGCCACAATGACATTTTCGTTGGCAGTCGTGGCAAGTAGTAGCGTGGCAAAAGAATTGCACCACGATTATCTTGTCTTGTTGCAATACCTATATTAATTGCCACGAAATAAAGTGTTGCATTTTATAGTAGCTACACTGACGGATTTAGCGGCAGTAGCTTATATTGCCACACATATAGGCATTGCACTAGGGAGTATTTGCAACCAAATATCGTGATAGCAATCTGACTATATTGCCATACAATTTTTTTTGTGGCAGTAGATCATATTGCCATAGAGATCGTCTTGTTGCAGTAGACCCTATTGCAATGCATAGTGTTCTGTGGCACCAAACCATATTGCCAAGAAAAATATTTGGTGGTTGCAAGACCTATTGCCACGTACAGTGATTCATTGCAGCAACATCTATTGCCACATAATGTATTTTGTTGTATCAAGATCTATTACCACACTATTATTTTCCTGGTGCTACGTCACTATAACCTATTACCACGCACTACCTTCCATGCAATAGATTTGTTTGCAACGGAAATAAATTTATGGAAAGAAATAATATTGCAACAAATTTTATTTTATGGCAATTATATATCATTGCATCAAATGCTATACGCGCAAATGGTAGTATTGCAATGAAATAGCAACTTTACAATAATTTATTATAATCAAATTCAAATATACATTTTATGTATCGCTGCTAAAAATTTATCAAAATACAAATCACCTCATCAAGAATATGAAATCATTCCATCACGACATAAGATAACCAACTAGTCATTAATTGTAATAACCACATTATAATAGTGTACAATCACCATATTATAAACGTACAATAGCAAACTAAATTTTAAACTAGTTTCATAGCAATGTGTGATAACATAAATAATGTTCTATATGAGTTCATCATAGATCTCTCGAGATTGTAGGCTTGCTTGACTTGATATGGCAT
>BCLG01000230.1:174917-189870 GCA_001602295.1 Zoysia matrella
CGGCCAAGCTCCGCCCGCCGCTGCAGAATTTTTTTTTTTTTTTTGGGAAACGAGCCGCTGCAGGAACTAGACGAGGAGACGGGGAGAATAAGAGAGGTTCATAAGAGATTCGGTGCTTCAATATTTGGATAAATGCAAGGGGTAGAAGTGTCATTTAAAATTAAAGAAAATATAGAAAATCAGTGAAAATAAGATTAAATTACAGAAAGGGCATATTTTTCTAAAATAAATGTTCGTAGACGTCTATCCCATATTTTGATCAAATTTTCTATTTTTTATTTTAATATTACACTTTATCTTCAAGCTCCGGTCTCCTGTAGACCTTTCTCTCCACCTCTGTCGTGACCCCTCCGCCCTTTCATCCCGGCCATCGCCTCGCCTGGGCCACCACTACCCCGCCTCCCGGCCGCAGCCGCCCCATTTGCACTCTGGTTCGATGCCCCACCCCGGTCGCCACTGCCTCTGGTTAGACAGTACCCCGCTCCGACCGTGCCGCCCCATCTCCAATTCGACGTCCTGCCTCTCGGCCTCCGGTTCGACGCCCTACCCTACCCGCCACCGGTTCGATGCCTTGCCGCCGCCGCTAAGTTCTCAATTCGACACTCCGTCCTGGCCGCCACCGCTGCGTTATCGGTTCGGCGTACTAGCTATCCTACCCTTCCTCCTTTCATATATGGTAACTTCCTATTTCGTCAATCGATGACACCCGTCCTCATCTTTTCTTCAGTATTACGTCAGTCAAATTCTAATTTTTTTTCCTATTGATGCTAATTACACTAATAGCACGACTGTTCTTAGATTGGGCAGCCTTCCACCTTGCTCTATTGGCAGATCTGTCTCTGGGTACAGATAAGCTCTAACTATGTGGCAAGGCCTTCGAAACCTGACAAAAATGAAATCTATGAATTGCAGTCTCGTGCAGTTTGTCAAAGGTTTCTAACCTTTTCTTTATTTTGGTCTTGGCCTGTACCTTGTGAGGTACTAGACAATTAATTGAGTCTGTGCCACTATAAATTTTGTTAAATACTATGATATGTATCTTTTATATGCCTAATTGAGATATAGTGTCTAATTTCATGCTAGATTCGATTTCATGCAACGAGGTTATCACTAAGACTTTACTGTACAATTAAGCCTGCCATAGGTTAAATATGGACAAGATTAGAAATTTGCAATATGACAGACACAACATGTCCTTTTAATAAGTACTGAATTTTTCTATCATGGTTGAGCACATGCAGAAACATTCACTTTTTTTAGATTATTATCAATTAGGTGTTTTTTTGTAAGCAAGCTTTAAATACAATAAGGGTGTTTTTAGATTATTATTTTATTTCTTTTTCTTTCTTTGTCACGATTATTATCCTGGTGCTGGTCACCTTGTGAAGTTTTGTAAATTTATGCTATTGCTTTTTTATCAATACTTATCAGCGCTGCAACTAAGTACTAATTAATCGTGGCCTTTTTGTTTATTTGCACGGTGCTCCTCTTGTGTTCTCTTTGTGTTTATTGTTAGAATTATGAATGCTAATCGTCTAGATTTTACTTAATGTTTTCCGAATCAAGAAATGGGAACACAATTCTTTCATCAGATCATTACACTAATGAATATGTCAAAAGCACGATTTCAAGAGAGAGTCTCAAAATCTAGATTCATTATTCCCAAAATTCTTGTATGCCATAAGACATATGTATGGACGGAGAATGAAAGATTATTCGTATTGGAATACAACCACCATAGATAAGGAAATGAAAGACAGAAATAGGTATTTTTGTTATTTATATTATTATTGTAAATTTTATATGTAGTAAATATGTATAACTTATGCGATTATTACGTTTTAGCAGTCAATCATCAGGATATCAACTATTATCTGTGATGAAGGATTGGAGTGAAGAGATGAACTACGAGTTCATGCTAAGGTTCTAATCTATATTATTAAATATAATGTATAAAGTTAATTATGCATTTATTGCTTACGTTATTATTATACTGCGTATGTACAGGATGGTGTAACACCTCAGAGAGAAATCTTGGTTCAATTGTCAGCATATAACTTGAATGAGGAAAGAAAGGTTCTGCCAGAAAATATCCAAGATTACCTTTCCCGTGTCACGAGAAGCCAAATTCTTTGATAAAGTGTACGATTTAATGATTCATTTTGTCTTATCTATATCGTATTGAACTTATATCATGTTTTATTTATTTATTCAAAGAAAAATATGTTACGTTTTCTTTCTGTATTAAATGTGAATTGCATCATGTTGCCTTGCCCATGGCGTAGCAGGGGCACACGGTCTAGTTTTGAAATTAATTAAAAATGTATTTAAGGGCTGTAAATAAAAGTCACTCGAATTGTGGGGTAAGAACCTAAAGGCTTCCATATTAAGGGGGCAAGAACTGAAAATCCTGTTATTTGAACCATTGGAGACGAATTTGGAATCAATCCCCAATCAGAGAAGCATGAGGGAGAACTGATGGAATAGGCTAGCAGTGGTCGGAGTTAGGGCACGGCGCGTTGGACAGGTGGGGCACTGTGAACGGACGCGGGTTGCCACTGCAAGATGAAATATTTATGCGTTGGTAACATAGTATAGAAAACCGTTGCAACGCCAGCAACGCATATACCATTCTCCCCAACTCTTGTATCCGTTGCTAGCATGATAATTGGTTTTAATATTACAATGTGCTACTATTTGCATTTGATTTACAGATGGCATATTCTGGAATCACACTGAATTTATAGCTCATCCACTGAGAAAAAACAACAAAAAATTTCTTGCAAGCTGCTCTGGCTATTTTATTTGACAACATAGTGTACACTTACAGTATATTAAAACAAAAAACAGGTTTTCTCAGCTACCCTATACAATAAGAATATATATTTCCCGTAAATAAATCTAGTGTGTTGCTGAAATCGTTTTCCATGGAGGAAGTCTTCATTAATCGCCAAACCACCAACGGCAGCAGCAAAATGTTTCTTAACCATGGCAAATACACTCCAGCCAGTATAGCCTACTGGTGTCTTTTGGGTTGACCTGTGAAAAAGTTAGAACAGAAGAAAGCAACATGGATGTTAAAAGAATGCAACCGAATACACTAGTACATTCATAGGTTAACGTGCAATTCGCTAGCACTTTTGACTCACGGGCATTTCAGTATCCTGATGTATCAAAACTATAAAAAAAATTCAATGTACAGAGAAATCAATCATAAACATATTTAGATACCAAAAACTTTTAAGATTTTACTGAACTTGCCTCCATAGCATGCCTGAACTTCCATGTGCATTGGTGTCTTCAGAGGTGTTGTTCTGCGCTTTCCGAGCAACAGATCAACACACATTGGAAGCCATAAGACCTCCATGTCGCCCAGATAGACACATGTAAGGATAGTCAACACCTGATGACTTACTAGGGTCAGCGGCTGTAGCGTCAATTTTTTTGTACACTTCATCTGTATCGACACCCACCTACACATACAGTTATTAGAATCTGTCAGCAACGACGAGCGCACCTTGGTGTCCCTGAGAAACAAATCACCAATCTCAGCAAGGTGCTACCAGAACGGAACCCTTGATGCCAGCCACATATTTGTCTATTTTTCTCCCTTGAAGTCCATATATTTGTATGTTGCAATGATGAAGACAAGTCTATCAGCTGTCTTGATAATTGCGTACATGCACAGGGAGAAGAGAGCTCAATTCAGGTGAGTCAGAAGATTGCCTGCACGTTCAAAATAACGTAGTGCATAGACTCATTGTTTTTAGCATCAATTTTAGGAGTTTCACAGAACTCTAAGAAATAGGAAAACTTGGGAAATTTGAAATTAAACAATGAAAAGACAGCAGAAACCTAGAAGCACATGAATGATCTTGGGAAATGCAAGCTTGTACTGCTAAATGGCCAAATCCCACACAGAACATATCAAATTTTCTGCCTCCAAGCCGAAGCTAATGAGCCTGCAGGAAGAATAAACGAAGCATATGAACCAATGGGTGTAGTAGTGCACAACAAAAGGGGCAGCAGATGCAACGAATCTTCCTGGCCATAAGAACGAAACAAACCAAAATGATCCAATCGGATTTATGGGGACTTTCACGAGATCTGAGTACAAACATTACACACAACTGCATGAACTGCTATATTAAGATTTGAATAAACAGGGGAAGGGAGGATTTGATGAAGAATACCTCAGAAAACTGAGTCCAAAGATCCGATTTGTGACGCCCTAAAAAAATTGACTGCACAGATGAGATGAGGAATGGGGAACCCCTTATCCTGCTGCCATCTCCTCTCCTCACCCTTGCTAGATCTGAGGTAACCCCAAATGGATCCAACCCTTTCATGAAGCACGCGGCCTGGGAGGCACCCCAAACAGATCCGGCCCTCTCACTGATCACCGACAGGCGGGAACACCAGAATCTCTCTCTCTCAGAGCAGCCGCACATAAGATGACCCGGAGGCCAAAGGTGAGGTAAGGCAGTGAGCGCACCGAGCCGCCGACGGAGAGCGCGCATGGTGGGCGGAGGCGGGCCGCATGCTTGAGGCCGACGAAGGTTCTCGCCGCTGCGCGAACTAGACGGAGGTGGGCCACAGTGGGCGGAGGCGGAGGCGGACGCGCACCAGAGGCTAACGGTGGGTCTTGCCTGCACACCTGGTTGGGGAGGCAGAGCGCTGCGCGCCGAGGGAGGGGAGGTGGAATGGCGCGGCCAGCACGCGGGTACGAACGGGAGAGGCGGACCGCGCGGGAAAGGAAGGGCGCACGGGCGGGAAACGGAGGGCGCGGTGTGCAGGCAGGAAATGGAGCGGCGGCACACGAATCTGGTCGTCGGTCATGGAAACGATGCCGATTCTTCCCAATGGTCCTTCGATGGTTTCTACCTTCCTCGGTACGCCTTGATATATAGTGATGCACCTGTATGCATAAATCGAAATGCCCAAAGCCTGCCCGCCCAGTTATCTGGTCTGCGTAGCGTAATTGGTTACCATTTGTACGCCTGTATGTTTCAAATGGAATGCAGTAATTTTATTTCTAATTTATTTCTTATGTGAATTCAAAGAATTCTAGCAAGAAGCATAGTATCTTGAAATGCATAAAGAAAGGAACTCCGGATTGTGCATGGACGCTATTTAATATTTGTTACCTTTCACCCGTACGTCACACACAGCCACACACAAAAGAGAAGATAAAATCTTGTCATTTGTGATTGTTTTGTTCGTGCTGATAATTAGGGTCGACAAAAGGTCTGGAGATTGAGCTCAAGCGGCCTAGCTAAAATTCCCAAAAATATTAAGCCAAGCGTTCTTGCTCGTTTGTTTTCTACAGGAGCAAAACTAAGGAACCGCTCGTCTGAAGTACCATTTCAACTGAAACAAAATTGATATGGGGGAGGACGAGATGGTGTTGCGTGGAAGGCAGTGTTTGTAAAGTTAAACTTAGGGTGCGTTTAGCCGAAGTGTTTCACGAGCGAAACACCTATTTAGCCATTTCTCGGATGTAGTTCAAATTCTCCAAACGTTTCAAGTGTTTCAATGGTGAAACATTTTACCGTTTTAGTCGTTTAGCACCGTTTCAAGTGATTCATTCAAAAAACTGAAACGTTTTAAGTGCCAAATGCACCCTAATTACTCTCTCTGTTGATATCGGAATTGACTTCTAACCTCAACTTTGACCATTTGTCTTATTTAAAAAATTAGTTCAAATGTGTAAAATTTTACGTTGTGATTCAAATAACTCTAATGATAAATTAAATTATAACAAAATATATAATATTTATTAATTTTTTTTGAATAAAATGAATGGTTAAAGTTGATATTAGAAATCAACGATGACATCAATTTAAGAACAGACGAAGTATGTTAGATGAGTTCACCTTGGATGAATTGATAAGATGAGATGATCTTGAAAAATTGATGCAAGTCGCTTAAAATTTGTTTTGGTTGGTTTGTCCGGTGGTGTTTTACATTTTGGATTTAATCAAATTTATTTTTAAAGAAAGATTTATTTCGATTCGATTAACTTTAACAACATAAAACTTGTACCATTAAATTTTTTCGGGGTGGTACTCTCTCAATTCACTTTTCCTCGTTACTTTATCTATAGGCACGATAATTAAGAAGAAATAAAAAATGAGTATGAGAGAAATAGAAATAGATAGGTATTAGAAAGTGAGAACTAATTTTAAATACTAAAGCGATAAGTAAACGGGTACCAACTAAAAAAAAGTTTAAAAGTGTGCCCATTCTATGAATGGATTGTCAGGGTAAGGTCTGCTTTTGTAACATGGTGATCTTTTTTGAAACATACGTTTTTTCTGTGAAATTGAACCATGATGTTATTTAGAATATAGAAATTTTATAAAAATAACATAAAAATTTTAGAAGAATCAATTCAATTTTTATAAAAAAATCAAGAATTTAGACAAAAGAATTTATATTCCATCAAAATCTAATTTCTATAAAATTTCTGTATTTTTTTAATTCATGTGTTTAAAGGAGCTGGTGCGGTTTTCGTGATATGTTTGTATTTATTGCTGACGTTAACGAAGCGTCGAAGCCTCCGAAGACCGAAAGGCGCACTAGCGCATACTCCGAAGACCGAAATATGGGTGATATTTATCGCAGCCACTAGAGAAGGCTCCGAAGACCGAAAGTCTCATGAAGAGACTTTTTCTTCACTTGGGCTCGGCAGAAAAGTTCGCTGTAAGATTTCTTCCTCCATTGATGCGTCTAAGAACTTAAGATTGGATTTACCTATTCGTAAGATGGTCCATTTCATCAGAACCACGTGCTGTCGTTTCTTTTCTTTGCACTTTCCTCCGTTTTTTGATTCGACGATTTTCCGGTGTCTGAAGATTGTCTGCTATCGATCTTTCGTTTGGGTTTGACTCTTCCTGAACCCTGAGTAGTGTGTATCGGCTACGTATCGATACGGGTACATAGGCCTGCGGCCTGCCTGACGTATAAGATTTCAGCGGTGCGTAACGCAGTTAGTGGAGTACATTTGATTAAAAGAACACTAGAAATAGAATTCTTCTGTGATAAGCCTCAAGGAATCTTGTGCTTTTACAACTAAGAAAATCTATTTCGTCTGCCACTAATTCTGGAAGCCTCTCAATTTTGGCATGCCTGACATATCGGGATTTCAGAGGACCGGAATGCAATTAGATTCCATGAAAGGGAATGTAAATTTAACTTACTAACGTGTGCCCTTTCTCTGTTAGTAACATATACAACCTGTCCAATTTATTAGTATTTCCTCCTCTGAAAGTTACTTCAGCTTCTGGTAGCAACTTTTCTAATGCAGGTGCGGTCCCAATATGAGAAAACCTCATAAGGGATGCAAGGAGATGAATGGGCATCACAAACCGAATCACAAAGATAAGGACAGGCACTTTTTCAAGATTTTAGTTGGTAACTTTCGCAGTAGACTGGTGAGTAATTTTCTCGTACAGTGTCTTCCAGCAGTACCCTTTCTTCAGGAGAGAAAAGCTACTGTTAAATATTTCATAATATTCCTTTTTCTATCCATCTACTTTGGAAACAGATTTTATTGTGAAATTTAAAACCAAAATCTGTGATGTTGTAGTTATTGCAATTATTTTCCTCTGAGTTTGTTCCCATTTATGCAAATATAAATATTCTAGGGACATGATAATATTAGTTGTTATTGTGGTAATGGTTCAAACTTATATTAACTTGTTGTTACTAAAACAATATATCAAAGTTCGATTTTGATAATAATGTGGCATCCTTTACAAGACAAATTTGAGAATCATGCATGCTATATTTACTGAAACGTTGTGCAATGGAGTTTTTTTTTTTTGGAGGGAATATTGGAGTGTTAGTTATCTACTACTAGAATATATTGACGGCATTATCATTTATCAATCTAGTAAAACAGCTTTAAGGAAAGTAGTTGCATTTGTCAAGCTAAGGTGTAAGAAACTCAATAGATTCTCCAAATACTTGCCATTTGGCATCTGGGATGAATTTAATGTTTCTATGCACTATAGTATGTCTTTTTTTTAAGATGATAAGCTGTGATTTGGCTGTCCAAATATCTCAGACAGATGTGAACATTGTTTGCTGCAGATGATACCAGACAATTTTGTGCAACATTTTGGTGCAAGACCAACAGGAATGGTTACGCTGAAGTCACGTAGTGGATATGCTTTTGATGTCGAAGTAACGAATAGGTTAGGCAAACTAGTCTTTCAAACGGGATGGAAGGCGTTTGTTAATGCTCATGACTTGAAAAGGGGGGACTTCTTAGTATTCAAGTATAATGGATTCTCTCAATTCAAGGTCCTAATCTTTGATCCTAGCTGTTGCGAGAAAGTGCTGCCGTGCCCTCTAGAGAAAAATGAGATAGAAATGTGCAAAGAACCTGTCAAAAGTTCAAGCAGCTGTGTGAATCCCTCCATGAAATCACCTGAAAGCAATGGGAAAGCCTGGACGAAAAGGGAAGGGAGTATGTTTATCAGTATCAGTTCGGAAAGCTCTGTATTCGATTCATAGGTTTCAAGTCAACTTCTCAATTCAAATACAATAGAATGTACTTTTAATAATCGAGAATTTTACGCTTCTGTGTGTAGGATACTTTTCATCTTCAGAGGATCAGAAATCACATGATGTTCCGAGATATATAGTCCCTAATGGCACCAAACTTACTTATGCACAGAAGAAGAAACTGAATGAGAAAGTCCAAGCTATTCATTCTGAAATTCCAATTTACGTGGCCATCGTGAAGAATACTAGTATTTTTGGAAGGTATCAATCAATGGTGAGCTGGGATTTTTTGCCTTCCGATTGATATTCTGCCTAGATTGTTCTTAATTTTGACTCCTGAGCTTTTTTCCTAAAGTATTCTCCCATCAAGTCTGCGTTGGCTTTCTCTTGTATAGGTTGTTAATCAGCAGCATAAAAAATAAGAAAAATTATAAACGGTCTATTTCTTTGTCCCAACCGTGTGGCACATTAAATATATTTCCTCTGAAAGCTTTGGAACCCGAGAGGAAACTCACATTCAATAGATCATATAAACTAGTACTGTTACTCCAAAACAATGTTAAATTGATACCTTGAATTGAAGAAATTATAAGTTTGAAATTCTCCTTTCCTTTTTCAACATCAAAATACACTTAAGCAGTAGACATAGTTCCCAATCCTCTGTCAGTAATACCTTTTGCATGTGTCCTTACATTTAACCATATAGTATCGAAATTAGTCTTCCGCCTCCTGAAAAGGTTCGTGATTTTAGAAGGCACAACACCATATATACTTTATATGCTTCTGAGGGACATGAGTTTGTTGTTCCTCCCTAAGCAGGTCGTTTAACTTATGCTTTTCATTTTCTTAAAATGCACTTCAACCTACTAGAAAGTTTTAACCCTTTCCTGTTGTTACCAGAACATATCGACAAAATATTGTAATGGATATCTTCCATTTGAGGATGAAACGCTGCTGCTTTGTCACGGTGGCAAGAGTTGGGAAGTGAGGTGTTGCATTCAGAAGGGCAGAGTCAGATTCAAACGGTTTTTGAAAGGATGGAAACAATTTGCTCATGATAACCATTTGCAGCTGGGAGATCTCTGCCTCTTTGAGCAAGTAAAGAACAAGAAGAAGACAATGAATGTGCATATCATGCGTGGAATTTAGATGTGACAAATGTTTCCTATTGCTGGTGCTGTTTCAGTATTTTGCAATGGTGTGAGTCGTGGTTTTAGGCGTGAGAACCGTCCAGCATACGCACTGATGATACAATATCGATGTTATTGACAGTTTGCCACCCTGATTGTCTTATTTGTTATGTGCAAAGTTCATACTTATTCGCTTGCAGTTATGTCTCTGTAAATGACAGAATTAGGTTGTGCAATATGTATTGATATGAAGCGGAACATACTTGCTTGCTTAAAGCTTTTAGAATTCAGTTAAATCAATGCTTCGGCTGTGAAGTGTAAGAATATGTTTGAAATGCCATTAAATCAATGGTAAATAACTAAAATAAGGACCTTTCTCCTGCGTGTCAGAACATTTCAAGGGAATAAGCAAGTGCTGCTGCTTCAGTGCAATGGTAAGAACTGGAAGTTCGATGTGTTAAGGTGGGCAAACGTGTAAGGTTTTGGAAAGGGTGGAAGAGGTTTGCGTCGGACAACAATTTGCAGTTGGGAGACATCTGCCTCTTGGAGCTACTGAAAGACAAACATCATACAGTTAATCTCCACATCCTTGGCAAAACTCTTGCATTCCAAATGCGGCCTTACCTAGGACCTTTTGCTCTGTTACATGCAGAGCATTTCTTCAGAGTTTGCAACCAAGTAGTACAGCGGGACACTACGAAGTGGAGATCATTCCTGAGAAAGACAGCAGCAGGGGAACGTGGCACGCCCGCTACAACTGCAACAGGTTCACCCGTCACCCGTGCCTTCTGTGGCCACGGCTGGTGAACTCCACGGAGGTATGCACGTCCTGCTCAAGGTGCGCGGCCGCTTCGTCATGCTGCGTTAGCTCTAGGCTCCAGCTTACGCCTGGAGCCATCTGAAACTGTGTTTACATGCCTCTTGTAACTGTGACATTGCAGTGAATCCTTTCCAACTTGTAGTAGAGTAATAAGATCTGTAAGAACTCGA
Source organism: Zoysia matrella (assembly GCA_001602295.1). Taxonomy (NCBI): domain Eukaryota; kingdom Viridiplantae; phylum Streptophyta; class Magnoliopsida; order Poales; family Poaceae; genus Zoysia; species Zoysia matrella. Next base: position 185,552 of record BCLG01000230.1, read on the forward strand.
TATGCAGCCGTTTCTTCGCTTTGGTATGCTCCGACGTCGTGTTTGATACATAAAACAAATGAAGATCTATCGCTCTGTGATACTATGTGCAGCAAGTTCCAAGTTGACATGCATTCCCTAACAAATCCTCTCTCATCTGATTCTCGTATCTTACTGGACAGCCAGTAGTGTGGATAGCATTACACTACATACAGACCTTGGTACAAATTTCATCATTTTATTACACTTTGCCATAATTTGGGAGTCAGATTCCAATACTGAGCACCAAACTGAAGATTCAAGTGTCAAAATGAAGATTCATGAGAAATGAGGAATTCATGGACAGCACAAAAACTTTGAACTTGTGCGAGCATCAAGTAAACGATACAAGAAGAAAACCAAGTTCCGATGGAAATGAGAAACGGTCCAAATACTGCACATATTGCAAGTCTGCAACTATGAGTATCTCATTCACAGAAGTTTATTCTTTAATATAAACGCGACTTTCTTAGTGCCCTTTGTCACAAAAACAAAGTATCAGTGAGTTTCTAAGCGCTGCAAAATGCAGGAAATAGGGGGACGCAACCCAGAAGAGCTTCAAAAGATGCCACCTCTAAAGTATTGTATTCTTGCATTGAAGGACAATACTAACGTGAATCAATTACCTGCAAAAGGACACTCATGTTGGTCAGAAATTTAATCCATAAATAATAAGATGGAATGCAATAGTAAGAAAAATAATACGTTATTCTCATTTATCAAGTTCAGTTCGAGATGCATGTTAATTAAAAAGACCACAAGTCCAGTATGTTTTCGAAAATCGATCTCTACTTCTGTAATGCCATGAGGAAGGGGAGAAGGGCAGATGTCTGAGTCTACAAATATAGAAGAATGGAAAGAAGACAACCATAAAGTATAAATCTAGTTTTGCAACCGACAATTCGAAAAACTGCAAAGGCTACATGGATACACAAAAATATAGTGAACAATGAATCAAAATATGTGACGCTACAAACTCTTCCCATGATTCCAAGGTTATGTAACAAATAACAGATGAACATAAACCAATATCGATTGCGCACTAAATGAAATTGCCAGGTTAATTTGCAGTCACTAAAATACTAAAAAGAGTTGCTGAACATGTTACCAAAGACTAGTAGAAATACTACAAAAGAATCCATATCCTTCTCAACCAGTTGCAACACGATATACAGTGACACATCCTAGAAGTTCAGATGCACTTCCCGCATTACAGAGAATGTAAAAACACTTTACATAATACATACAACATTTTTCTAAATTAACATATCATTCTGACTAAATCCTCTATCTTAAAGACAACACAAGGAAATAAGGGTACCTACATCATCTTATGGAATGGAAGTACAATCATTTTGACTGGTCTCTTCATCAACCATCTTTCCCATTTTCTCCTATTAAATCCCGATTTTGAGTCTTATTAGTCATAAGGAACTTTACAAAAAGAAAAAAAATTATAATGGAGTTATGAACACATCACAGCACAAATCCTATGAAGTCTGCTTGTATTCTACTTGATCTGGTCACTGAATAGCAAGAAAACACAGAGGGAATATGATATTATCATATTATACTGAGGGTTACGGAACAATAAACGTTGCTTACACTGCAATAAAGACGCTTTCTACAGAACCATTTGCTACCCAATGAGAGTGACTGAATAAGAAAATGGAAAAGGGGGGGCGGGGGGGGGGGGGGGGCAGATTCTTGCAATCATGGTTAGAAACGGGAGCAAAAAAAAATGGTATTCTTATTTCTTGCAGCAACATTTTCAACTAGACAATTGCCACGATGCCAAAGCTGCTTCGAATGAACTGGCTCCTGCCTCCTAATGCTAACGATAGCAACATTTGCAAATGACAAACTTCCACAACCACGCTAGACTCACATGTGTCATGCAAAAACCCATTTCAACCCTATGAAGCCACCTTATATATTAATTGATTGTAGAGATGAAGTGCTTATTATTATCGTGGACAACTTTTGCCAGTCAATTGTCAAATAAAAAAAAATACATTGTACCTAATCATTCCTGCAAGCTAGTAGTACAATTTAAGACATCATGGTTGAACATTCTGCAAACTTCATTAAATTGGCCATCAAACTAAGCAATGGAAATGAATATATAGAGCTCCAAAGAAACAATATACCCAATCCACGTATGTTTAAGAATTGAACGCACACAGGAATTACACATCGAAGGTAAGATAACAGAGGAATCTAATGGATACAGTATCGTAAGATGCTTGAATTGCCATGTCATGAATCATGATCACTAACTTGCTAGCGATCCTCACAAGTGCGGCAGAAGAGGGTACCCTGGGAGAGCTCACAGCACGCCCGCGCTGTCGCAGCCGAGTGGCCAGTCAGCCTCGCCACGACGGCCAGGGGCGATCCCATCATCGCCGCCAGCGGTCTGCACGGATCAGAAACCAACGGTCACTAGCCATCAGGCCGCGCCATCCACCCCACTCAAGGGCCCGATCCCAATCCACATATTACCTCGCGGTGGATAGCGGGGCCGACGAGGAGACGAACGACGGGACGCGGCGGCGAGGGGCGGAGGGGAGAGGCGCCGCCGCAGCCGCGCGAAAGCTCGGGGCGGTGCGGCCGCGGACGGCGGAGAGGAAGGAGCGGGAGGCGGAGCCGCGCCACGCCATGGCTAGGGTTTGGTCGGAGGAGGGGAAGGGATCTCGCGGACCGCGGCGGTGGGACGAACGGGAATGGCGGGGGTGGTCATGCGGATGTGGGTTCAGGGATTTAAAAAAAAGAAAAAATTAGTTCCATAGCATTGAAAAATACCACTAAAAATTTGGAACCTCTCAGATTACCATTGAAAGGTGCAAGTCAATCCGAGAAGTACCAGTCCGCTGTCTTCGTATCAGGGTTTAGGGTTTTGTTTGAGTCAGAGATTTGAGCTTTAAAAAAAGTTGGTTGATGATTAATTGAAAAGTTGATTAGCGAAATTTAAATATTAATTTTTAATATACATTTGGCTTTTTTGCACATCAAAAATTGAAAAAAAAAAATCTCAGTAAGCTTTTTCAACTTTTAGTTTATTTCTGTAAAAATTAGCTTTTTAATATTATAAAAGTGAGCTTTTTAAAATCGTATTTATTTCAACTTTTTAGTTTTGAGTTTTTGATCGAAAAAGCTAGCCGAAAACCTGACCAAATGCCTTTGCGCTGTTCCATTGCTGCTGCTTGCGCTAGTTTAAAGGGATGCATCTCCCTCTCAAAAAAATAAAATAAAGGGTTGCATCTCGTTGTGCGGGGGCACCGTGGTGGATCAGGGAAGCCGTGCCTTGGACCCTGGGCTGGATATGGTTTGCGGTTCCTGGAGGTTCAGGGGCGAGCCATGTGGTGGAGCAGGGATGGGGAATCCTGGGGCAGGAGGGGCAGCAACATCTGGAGGAGAGAAGGGCAGCGAAACCGGGAGCGGGAAGGGCACGAACCTGGTGGAGGAGGTGTGGCGCACTGGAGGTGGAGGATTGACGAGAGAGAGAGAGACAAGAGGGCAGTCTACTGTGCTTAGTTAAGGGCAAGATTGTCTATTTTACAAAGCATTTTAAACGAAAATGAGATGAAAACTGCTCTCTCCGTACTCAAATATAAACATTTCTAAGTTTGATGAAAGTCAAACAATATCAACTTTAACTAATAATATTTATAAATTTAAATAATTTCTAATATAAAAAATTACATATTATAAAAGTATGTTTCATGAAGAATCTAGTAACATAATCTATATATGATAAAATATTATTAATTTTATATTATTAATAGTCAAAGTTACAGAAGTTTGACTTTGCTTAAATCTAAAAATACTTATATTTAAAAACGAAGGTAGTACTATAGTCTAACAGACTGCTAATTTTCAAAGCAACGTGCACCTTTCAATAGTAAGCTCCGATGTTCTAAACTTTCAGTGGTATTTTTCGAAAAGCAAGAACTTTTAGTGCTAGTGAACCAATTTTTCCAAAAAAAAATGATACAATAATGGAATTGTTGGCCCAGGATACTGCTATAAGCAAATTCCTTATCTATCATCGGAAATTTTGCGCTTTCCTTATTCGCCATTGAAATTTTACGATTCTCTTATCCGCCATTACTTTTAATTATTTTTTCCCTATTTACCATTGCCGTTAAAATCTAATGGAATGTGCTTGGCAGCATATAAAAAAGACCAAATTACCCCTCAAAATGAGTGAAGTACAAATCAACTATTGTCTTTAAAATAAATATGAAAGCCCTATTTCAAAAAATAATAATGATTTCAAATATGGTTTGTCTGACATCAAA
>BCLG01000230.1:190575-201329 GCA_001602295.1 Zoysia matrella
TGCTAAATAATCTATAAAATATTTCTTATGATGGACCATAAATATTATGCAAGTTATCAATAAGAGAAGAGTACCTAAATTTGTCCATAATGCTATGGTTAGGCTATAAAGAATAAAAAACTAATTATTCTCCCTCCTTCACTTTTTCATTGGTGTTGGATATGATTTTTATTTAATACTCCCTCTGTCTCATTATAAGTGAGATTTTGACTTTTTGAAATCAATATTTGACCATTCGTCTTATTTAATTTTTTTAAAAAATATTATTTATTTTATTATAAAATAATTCATTATTAAAAGTACTTTAAACTTGACTTATTTATTTTTGCATTTTTATAAAAAAAATTTAATAATACAAATGGTCAAAGATTGATTTTAAAAAGTCAAAAATATCACTTACAGTGGGACGGAGGGAGTATTAGGTTTTACTTGTTGCTTATAGAATTAAAATTCACTTACATAATGGCTGCTATATGAACTAGTTGTCCAAAGATATTGTGGTTGCCCTAAGTAAATGTGTTTTTCTGCTGGATGTGATAGCGTAACTCTCGCAAACTCATGAATGAATTGTATGGCGCACAAGCTATGTTTTATTTACGGGTCAGTCCGAAGCATGAAACTTTGGCCCGGTCCAAGGATGGTATAGTCCGAAATAACTTATGCCTGGTTGGCCGTCCCTTACCGACATGCCATGCTTGACCTGAGAAGGTGGCACAACACAACACAAGTAATTTAATATGTTTAGACTGTGAGTTTAATTTTTTACTTCTTGCCCCTCTTCAATCTATTAATACTAAATTTATTCTAATTGGGTTGTTATATTTAGATGGCTGACATGCCCAACGACATGATTAATAGTTTTCATACTATGTCATAGACTAACACCTAAACCCGTGGACTGGTGCAGCACGGCCCATCTAAGGCTGGCCTAAAATTGAATGGTATATGCCATTTTGTGTAGTCCATTCGGCCATCTATAATTTGAGCTAACCCAAGTAACCCCAATTTGGCATGCTCTGCTTGAATTTGGCCTTAATAGTCACGTTGGGCACCATAGGAAAAATGTTTTTTAGTCATCAAGGTACTTGATCACTATATGTGTAAAATTATTCACTATAACTACTTTGTCAATAAAAATCTTGGTCACCTTTTAGTCATTAAAACCTTGTCACTAGTAACCAACAATTAAATATACTGGTCATTAAAACTGTATAGCAGCTAGGAAAACTTTGATAACTAAATGCATTTATCAACCAATGAGTATATATTTTGGTCACTAAAAATATATTTCAATAATAAAAGTCAAATATTGGTATTTGTCAATTTTTAGTGACCAAATTTTTTGGTCACTAAAACTTGGTGACTAAAGGCCTCTTTATTTGAGCTAGAGCTTTTTAGCTTTTAAAAAAGATGTCTGGTGGCTAGTTGAAAAGCTGGCTGATGAAGTAGTGATTGTTGACTTTTGCAATATATATTTGACTTCTCTGCATAGCAAAAGCCAGAAAAGCAGCTCTGGGTGAGCTTTTCAGTTTTTAGTTCATTTTCTCAGAAGCTAACTTTTCATCATTTTAAAAGTCAGTTTTTCAAAATCTTGTTTGTTTTAGCTTTTTAGGTTTTAGTTTTTTAACTGAAAAAATTAGTATAAAAAGTTGAAACAAACAGGGCTAAAATCAATTTTCTTGTAGTGGGGTCACAAGGTCCGAAAATGTTGTGAACCCGCCAAAAAAATAGTCACTCTCAGATTGAATGGTACAGGGGCTGTGAACTGCGAAATTTCCATGTTGGCGTGGTAACGCTCGGATAGAAGTTGCGAAACTTCTCTAAGTGCAGTGTGTCCAGACTCGGAGATGCGAATACGGCATCGCGTGTGCTTGCGCCCAACTGCGCTGAAGATAAACAGTGGAACTCTTGTAATTCGAGGACTTCGGCGAGCCCTTGATTAGATCCCTCAACCCCAATAATGGAGGTGCACTTGATCTCATCTTCTACGCCAAGTAGGACTAGGACAGGGCAACAATGTCTGCGTCAGCCGTGCACTTTAGCGGGGCCGAAACTGGACGTGGCGTGCTGGCGGTGTCGCCACCTGCGTGGAAAAGTTCTCCGGATGGACGCGCAGGCAAGACGAGTGCGCGCGCGCGATAAGACTCGGCGGCCACCAGGCTTGGATTCATCCGCCGACCGCTGCGCGTGGGTGCTCTCCGGTGTCCTGCGCCAATTGGACACCCAGAAATCAAATCACAAGCCAGGTCATCAGCTGACCCGGGCCCTCCTAGCAAGTTGGGACGTTGGCATCGACTCCTCGCCTCTATCTGCACAGCCTCCAGTACAAGAGACAGCCCCTAAGCCCAGCGTTTGTTCACCCAATTCCTACTCGAGTTTCAAACTCAACGTAGAAAGTTAGAAACTGATCCTTAGTTCCCACATTATTGCTGTTGCAGCATATAGGCTCGATCGCAGCAGGATCCTAGCTCGGCCATGTCGCAGCCTTCGTCGCCGCAGCAGGTGCCGCAGACGGCGCCCGACCCAGTCGGCGTCTGGTTTTGCCAGATCTCTTCCTGCCTGCAAAGCAGGTTGCCGAGCGGCCGCGCCGAGACGCGGCCGGCAAAAAGCGGTGATGCGCAGCTGAGGGAGGCGCCGCGGAGGACTGCGAGGACTTGCCGGAGCACGCCGATGACGGAGAGCACTGTCTACCTGCTGCTGGACAGGTTCGCGCCCAGCTAATTAAGCCGACCAAGGTGCATGGTAGTGAAACGAGCATCTGAGTCTACAAGTGTCCTGAATAACTGCTTCCTGTTTCTTCTCTCTTGTATATAAATGGTTTCTGTGCAAGTATCCCGAATAAATCGCCGTGTTCCTCTGTTCCTGCATGCCCTTTTTTATTTTCTTGTATACATACGATCCGAAAAAGAGGTTTCTGGACTTCCTTAATTTGTAGTTTGTGGCTCCTTCGGTAATCTGCAACTTGATCGCAAGCATGTGAACAACAAATCAGAGAGGAGAAGAGAAGGCATGTAAGGCTTTACAGTGTAAAGATGCATAGTTGTCCATTTTTGGCTTCTCGTTCATGCTGGGTTAGCAAGTAGTACGAATAAAAAACATCACAGGATTAGTGCTATCTTTTTTTCTTGACGTATATGCACCGTTAAACATGCAGAAATCATCACATGATGTATTTGATCGAGTGTACTCACTCCGTTCTTGATATTGTTGTTGACTTTTAATATCAACTTTGATCATTTCTCTTATTCAAAAAAAATTTATAAATATCATATATATTTTTTATAATTTGATTTATTATTAGAATTATTCAAATCATAATTTAAAATTTTACACATTTAAACTAATTTTTTGAATAAGACGAATGGTCAAAATTAATGTTGAAAATCAACAGCGACATTAATTTAAGAACGGAGGGAGTATGTAATAGCACTTTTAACTACTCCCACCTATTTTAAAATAATTACACTGTTGAATTTTAACATTACCTTTGACTATTCTCTTTATTAAAAAAATTATTCAAATGTGCAAAATTATTGCTCTTGTTTTAGATACCTTTAAAGTTAAAGCAAAGTATATTAAACTATATATTATTCATTATCTAAAAAAACTATATATTATTATCATACTTTTTTGAATAAGGTGAGTAGTTAAAGGTAAAATTAAAAATTCATGATGTCAATATTTAAAACTGGATAGAGTAGTTTATTTATATGAAGAGAGGATAAAATGTAAATGCACACGTGGGGCTCACCTCACATGTGCCGGGGGGCTGGCCTGCTAGGCTGCAACATTATTCAGTGGGCTTAGTCGGGCCCAATAGGTTCTGTTTGTGACACAAGATTTTTTCCTTGTTATTTTTCCGAGCTCGGCTAGAAAACTAAATGGGTCGAATTCGAGCAAGCTCGCGAATCAAGCTCGATCCGAATAAGGCTAAGGCTTACAAATCCGTTCAAAATTGGTTGATTTTTATAGTTTTCTGTAAAGTCGGTCCGGTCCAGTGTTTGAAACAGGATAACTGGTTTTTGTTTTAAAATTTAAAAAAAATTAAAATTTTGAAAAATTTGGATACCAAAAACCTGTAAAACTGATCCATAAACCGAAAAACGAGAGGTAAACCAGTGAATCAGTGAAATCGGTGGTTTTTGAACTTTAAAACTTGGAACCGATAAAACCGAAGAAACCGATCGATAAACCGGTGAAATCACTCGATAAACCAGAAAACAGGTTGGTTTACTTTACCCCTTCGTTCAAATTTTGATTTTTTGATTTGGAACAATTTTTGATTGGTTTTTACAGTTTTTACGGTTTTCAAACCCATCCGAGGTTTGGGCGGTTTTTACGGTTTTCAAACCCATCCGAGGTTTGGGCGGTTCAAACGAAATCCAAAACCGTGGATAAAGCTGGTTAAAATTAGCAATCACTGATTTTAACTTTTGAATTCTATCTACATATTCCATTCTTTGGTATTGGAAATTGTGGGATGTTACGTAACACTTCCCCGTACGTGAAGGCAGAGGATTTGGATCCGCAGGTCGTTGTGGTTGTGGCCGTGCATCTCAACACACACAAGCTTAGTAGCACTAAGGCTTTTTGAACTTAGGAATTTCACAGAAATTGTATATAAATTTTATAAAAATTAGTTTAATTTTATAGAAAAACTAAAAATAAAAAACATTCCCGTGCTCCAAATAGACACTAAAATAGAGGGAAAGCAATCATATTAATAAATTTGTAGAGTGAAATGGGTCATGGCAGCTCTGTTTTGATGCAGTAAATACTCTTTCATCATCGGCTTGATAAGAATCCCTGTCACTTCACAGTCCAATATTGTTAAAGGCGTTGTCAACGTTTTACATTAATTAGAACTTAAATTTTTTATGAAGTGATATGAATATTAACTTTGTATATAAACATTTCTAGATTTGAATAATGTCAAACTCTTTTAATTTTTACTAATAATATCTAGCAAATTACATAATTTTTAATGTAAAATTTTTTTTATGAAAGCTTATTTCATAATAAATTAAAAATATAATTTTTATATAATAAAACATTATTAATTATACATTATTAATGATTAAAGTGATAAAAGTTTGACTTTAACTAAATTTAGAAATGCTTATATTTTAGAATGGAGAGAGTACTCTATGGCACCTTATGACGAATGGTGGTATTGAATTCAAAAGTATTTTTATTTTGTGGATTAAAATTTTATATATTTTTGACCATATTTATTAACGATGGTGAATGTTTCAGAGGAAAGCAAGAGTATATTCGGCAGCAAAATAATTTGAACAATGTCACCTTCGGCATCACTGTGCCACGATGTCCTCAACGGCATGGGCTTAGATGCCTAGATGGCTTGGATGGACAGTGAAGTCACGCGGGGGCCACGAGAAAAGCGACCTTCAGGGTGCCCACACCCGTGCAGGTCCGTCGTTGCCATCACCCGACTCTCCACATTTAAAAAGTCTAATCTCAATTCTGAGCAAACTACATCACCTTTCTTATTTGAACTATTGAATCTCTAAAGCCTTCACATCGAAGCGTCGTTTCTGTTCATCTTCTCTCATCAGTGCTATATATTAACCAAATGCTTCCTTTGTCTCCCTGCAACCGTCGTTCTATTGATCTTACCTTCATTAGTGCTATATTTAATCAGATGCTTTTTTTTGTCTCCCTGCAAATAATTTATAATAATTTATAATATCATCACCTATTAACATTCTAATCTCAAACCACAGTTAGCCACATCATTTTTTTATCTGAACCATTTGATGGAAGCCTCTTAATCTCATCTACCATTGCTCTTTATCCCTCCGTTTGTCTTCTCCGACATCGACAATCCTCTCCTTTTCTTCGCCTGTCTGGTATAAATCCCTTCCTCTCTGTCTTCCGCCAGCTCTGATTCCTCACTTTCGTCTTCGCCTTCCACCGCCTTTGATCTCCCATCCTATTAAATCCTTATGCGTGCAAGGTCTTAGTCGGCAGTAGCTCAACACGCAGAGGCAAAGGAGTTTGGTCACGACCTTCTGGTTCCCGTCACCCTCACCGCGATGGACTGATGAGGGACACACTGCTACCTGTTGTAGGCCCAGCTTGCATACAGTGGCGAACGTGACCTTTGTCAGGTGCGCGGTGAGATGAAAGACCTGATGCTTGTTTAGTGTTCGCTTGCCTTGTGTTCCATCTCCACCCCTTTACAACAAATTTTAGCTAAAGAAACAAGAGTCGCCTTCTCTCAAATCAATCACATCTCTCCACACTTCAGTATCCCAAGGTGACTCGTTGTTTTCTTTGCTAGATATAGGTCGGCACTAAAAATCTGATGGACTTCAAGTTACTCTTTTTAAAAATATTTGGTGATTTTTTCTTCGATGCAGTAATGAGAAGAGCACTGGCGAGAATAGTGACGATTTATGTGACATTCTGGTAATGTTCATCTGTAGCTGCAGTACTTTTTGTTGTTGTTGTTGTTGAGACAGTGGATACTTCGTTGATGTAGTTGCTGTTTTTGGCTATATAGATAAATTTTGATCCTCACAAAAGCATCAAAAATTTTTGTCAAAGAATATCTTAAAGTATTATCATTCCATCATCTATAAATTTTTAAGCAAGCGCCAGAAAATCATCTAAGTTGGCCTCTGCACGTGGCTCTGTGCGGCCGCATTCACTCCAGAGTTACCATTTTAATGTAATATACAGGTCCAATTTTTAACAAAAATTGCTCATCAATGAAACAGGACCAGATTAATTAGTTTCACGGAAAACAATGAAAGCCTGTTGTTTTTAATGGTTTTTCAAACTCTGGTTCACTCTGCCAGGCAGCTGGATTTTGAGATTCTATTTTTTCATAATGATAGCATAAATAAACGGAATAATTTCATCTTACAATACACTTTTTTACCGCTTTTGTCGGTTTTTATCTCACACAATGCATAATCCTTAATATTTTTATAGATTTTCATAATCCAAAAAATTCTCACAATGCCTAGTGCAAACAAACATGTCGTAGCTCCACCAATTATACGAGAAAAGCATCCAGGCCTGGGTAAGTTAACCTCTAAAACTGGTTAGTTTCTGGTTAAATTCAAAAATTAAAATATGGACGAAACATGAGGGAAATGATACAGTAAACCACTTGATTTTTCTAATTTAAATACCAGTTTTTGATTTTTCTAAATTTGTTTACATTTCCAAATTACTTTTCTAATGGGATAATACTCAAATTCATCCATTAACTATCGTGAAAAGCTCAATTTGATCCTTCAACTTTCAAAAATTCAGTTTAGTCCTTAAACTTTAGTTTGACATGCCATATCAGCACATGCCACACCACATCAACTTAAATTTTAAAAATTTTAAAAGCCTAAAAAAATATGAACTTTCAATTTTTCTATTCCATTAACAAAAATGGAATTTCCTAAATTTGGATCGCGTTAAGATTCAGTTTTGTTAAAAAAAATGAAAAGTTATATACAAATGTTAAAAATATAAAATATGTTTAAATATAAAATATGTTTAAAATATAAAAAAATGAAAATTTGGATCGCATCATTCTCGAGAACGGCGACGGCGCGCCGCCAGAGCCGAGATGGAGGCGCAAGCGGCGGGGGCGAACCGGAGAGGACGGCAGGAGAGGGCGGCGGCTCCGGCAGAGCCGGGCAGTAGGCGAGGCGCGAGGTGGGCCGGACCGCGCGCGGGTGTGTGAAGCTAGGCTCCTGGCCGCCCACGACGGCCTGTAACAGCTCCCCTCGTCACCTGCCAACAAACACGAAAACTACGGATGGCATGGCGCAGGTCATCGGATCCGTTGGGGTTCGTCGCCGTTGAGCGTCACGTAACCGCACGATCACGCTCCTGGCGTTGGTCTTCGGATCTGTTGGCGGTTCGCCGTCGTTGAGCGTCGCTCAACCGCACGTTCACGCTCCGTCTCCTTCCTCTATAAGTGCACGCGCCCGCTGCTCGGGCGCCAGGCTCCAGCAGCCACTCCGACCAGAGTCTTGCACTCCGTGGCTGCCGCGGCACAGGGCGATGGCGAAGAAGGGGCCTCTGGATCATGCTTCGGGCTTGGGTGTTGGGAGGGACGATCAATAAGCAGCAAGTGGATTCTGCAGCAGATCAGTGCGACTGCCTCTGGAACTCTCGCTCGTTTCTTCCACGACACAGCATCTTCTTCCTTCTCCCTTCCATGAATTAATTTTCATCAGTAGATGCATATATTACTACTTTGCGTCTAGAGTCTCTAATTAACTTTATCCGGGCTACTTAGGCGTGAAAGTATATGAACCTAGATTCATCTTCAAAACTCTTTAGTCAAAGTCCAGCTAAATGAACTGGTTTTCTCTAAAATGATCACCTGGTATACCTTCTTATGAACATGATGCATTCTATGTATTTCCCACTCCACAAATTCTTAAAAACTGCAGGTGTCTTTTGTGCTTGCAAATGATCGTTCTAACTTTTTTTTAAAAGAACCGAATGATCTTTGTGCTACAGGTCACTTCGGTAGAGCTTCAGGGAGCTGATTCTTATTCAGAATCAATTCAGTTATACTCCCCCTCTCTTGATTTACTTGTCGCTTGATATGGATACAGGAATTAAAGAGATGTTGGAGTGAGACGTACTGAAAACTAAAAGAAGAGGAGAGATAGCGATAAAAATGTATTAAGAATTGAGAATGACATCTAATTAAAAAAACGAGAGAAAACTAGGATGATAAGTAATATAGGATGGAAAGAGTATTAAATATTACTTTTTGTAAGACAAGTGATTATCTGTTCTAATTTTAAGAGTTTACACTAAAGAATCACGGATCACATAATCACTTCACACAAATAATTGTTTATGGTGAATTTCTAAGAACAATTTTAATATCATCGAGCAATTGCTGAACAAAAGAGCGGGCCCAATTAAAGGGAACTGCAAAAATCTAGACCAGCCCAGCCCGACCTTGATGCCGCCTTATTCCATCGCAAATCTTTGAATTTCCATCACGCGCCTTCCCTCTCGTCCCCGTGACATCACATGGCGCGTGCAGCCTTCCTCAGACACCCCCCCCGCCCCCCCAACACACACACACAAAAAATGTGCTCTAGGCAATTTCACAGGAAAAAACTGCAAAAGTCACATGCTCCAAATGGAGTCTTATATCCGTCACAGCCCATGGCCCACTGGGTTTTAAATATTTTAATATTTTTTCTTTACTATTTCTTATAGATCTTGTCTTTTTTTTATTTGTTTTTTCTTTTTTACATTCTTTTTATTTTTTATATTTTATTTTACTTTTTTTCTTTGTTTTCATTTTTTCTTTTAACATTTTCTATTTATGTTTCTCTTTTTATTGCTTTGCATTGAAATATTTACTAGAACAATCTATTTTACTGCTAGAACATTTGACTTTACTGTTGAAATATTTTATTTTCACCACTGGAACGATAGGATTTTACTCCTGGAACATTCGATTATTAAGATAGAATATTAAAAATTTAGAATTTAAATTCAAAAAATATGAATTATATTCACATAGGATCTCATTGTTTTGCATTAATTTTCATAAATATGATGGTTTAAACGGACTCAAAAAATGGGTTACGGTTAAAGAAAAAAATTGATTCATTTTCTAACCGATGTTTGTTGGGTTACGAAATTCCACCTACCCCTGCAGCTGCGCCCTCCGGAATCATATAACAGAACACGGACTTATCTTCATTTGAACCTTTCTTTCACTTCTTCGTTCCTAGCTGGCTTCTAATTTCTGAATGTTCCTTCTTCATCAGATACTTGAACTATCATGAGTTACATGGAGGTGAAGAAGAATCAAGGAAGTCGAATTATACTGATCTGGGAGCCGCCATTCTTTTCATTTCAACGCTAGTTGATTACTTGCTTCCATAAATATATTTTTAAGGTTTGGGATAAGGCATAATTCTTACTTTTTGGATAAGGCACACAAGTACTATGATCTTGTGACCAGCTTCTATGAATATGGCTGGGGTGACATTCCATTTTGCCGGCAGGTAAGCTACACACTTTCCTCTAGTTACTAGCAACAACACCACTGGTTTATTTTAATTCAAACCAAGTTTCTCAGACCTGAACAGTAGTACTACTTTTCCTTACTGTATGTCTTATTTATCTTTTTAGATGGCACGGGGAAACTTTGCGTGAAGGCATTAAACGACATCAACATTTTATTGCCCTGCAACTGGGACTTAGAGAGGGAATGAAGGTTGGCGGGTGAACAAGGTTGCTTTTGCTAAATGAACATACTCCAGATATAAATTATGTGTGTATATATATATATACACACACATTTACTATTCAACACCCAGGGGGTGTATAATAACTACTCTACACCCTGGGTCGGACTGACCGGCCCGCCTCCCCGCCCGTCCCCGCGCGCATGGTGACCTGTTAAAAAACAGATATTCAGTAATTTTTTTACTGTTTCCGTAATTTTATCTCCCTCAATAATTCCTACTCCTTCAACAGTTTTTGTTAGATTCCTTCAGTAATTTCTTCAAATTCATTTAACAATTTTCACTCTCTTTCAGTAATTTCTTCAGAATCATCCAATAATTTCTCTCATTCAGAGCAAATCTCATCGCGGAGTCGCCGCCGCCGTCATCACCGAATAATCGCTTAGCTCCGTGGGTTTGTACCCCAAATCTCATCCTCTCCATTGCCGTACATAGAAATGAGGAGAAAGTAGGCCTGACGGTGAGGTGCGCCGTGCGGGCGGGGCGGTGAGG
>BCLG01000230.1:201547-213988 GCA_001602295.1 Zoysia matrella
TATTATACACCCAAAGCTAGGACCAATATACTGTAAATATTTATCTCTCCGCAAACTGATTAAGCACCACTTATAGAATTTTTACAGTATCTTTATTACCAAAATCTGTTTAAGGCAGATAGATGTGGGTAAATATACCATTGACACCATAAACCTGCATGCAGATTGATGCATAATTTATTTATATATTAAACGCCGTGCGTTCTCTCAACCCTCGTTGCGCCACATCACCTTAAAAAATATTAACTGTCGGATTAAAATCTAACGGTGGACAAACAAATCATTTCTCCGGTCAACGTAGGAGCGTGCTTATACTCGGCGGAAGTAGCCATAAACGGCCGTGCCATGGCCCTAGCTTTTTAGGTCTACACGCTATCATGTCAGAGTTAATTTCGTCTTATTCAATAAAATAAAATAAATATTATATATTTTCTTATATTTTTATTTATTTAAAATATGATTTATAATTTTATGCATTTCAAAAATATGAATTGTGACGGTGTCTTCCACTGAACAAAAAGAGTACCAAGAACATTTCAGAACGTCATTCGCTGTAGACCATAACGGTCTAATTGAATTCTTTAACTTTTATGCAAGCTTCTCGCAGTTGAAGCATATTCAACACTATAATCTGATCTCATTTAGGTCACGACTAAAATTTTTTATGTATGTTTATTCCAAAAGATATTAGAAAAGTTTTTATAAATTTATTCTACTTCTATATCCTGCAAGTATATGTTAAATTAAAAACTTTTATAAAGTATGAAAATGTATATTTAAATAACTTAAATTGTTTTATCTCCTAAAAATGCTTCTTGATTACGATGAGAACTAAGATTCAATCTTTTTTCCGCTTACAACTTCGGTCTAAAAAAAATAGTAGCTTTATAAATTAAAAATAATTTTAAATTTATTAAGTTACAAAATTAAAAATAATTTGTTTTAAAAATACTTTTTTAAAAGTGTACCGATGCTATTTTTTATTAAATATTTTATAGATAACAAATGTCACACTTATGCTTTGAAGACTATGTCGACAACTTCTTTTTGAGACCGGAGTATATGTTTATTTAACTTTGTCATCCATGTCAAGGCAACTATACTTCTATTTGTTAAATAATAAATTTAAAATATACTGCTTCAACTAGGAGTGAAAAAAAAACATACACGAAAAGCGCGGTAATTGCCGCGCAGATTTTCAAAGTTTAAAAACTAAATGTCGCACCTTCTACACTGTACAATATGCTTTGCACGAATCTTAAGGCATCGGGTTGTTTGCTAATCCATCAAGATAGTACAAGTGGTTTTGGCATCGGGTCATTGTTAATCCATGTTTTTACTCAAAATTCAATTTTCAAACGATGTAGCATAAGCTCATGTGGTGTTTTGCGCCACCCCCCTGTAACCACCATAGATCATCCCTGATCAGCTAATAAAAGCATTTTTCTATATCACAGGTCTTGGATGTGGGATGTGGAATTGGCGGGCCTTTAGTTGAAATTGCTAGATTCAGGTAATGATATGATATGAAATTTCATTCCTGTTCAATTAGTACAGACAGAATCGGGCATAGCGTACTAAGGATAACTGTATTTAAATTGATGCTATTTGTTGTAGCTCGACTTTGATAACTGGATTGAACAACAACGATTACCAGATATCAAGGGCCAAGGTTTCCATATTTCAATCACTTCCTTCTTGGAGATGTACATATATAGGAGTACTTCCTCTGGTTGTTTTTTATTGACATTCACACAATGTAATTAGTTCAAAATTGAACTATTACGTCCTGACGTCAATAATAAACGTCCGGTGGGAGTACATCAGTATATATAATTTGTTTTTTGTATGACAGGAGTACATATCTACATCAGCAGGTTTGCGTGAGAAGTGTCACCTCCTGAAGGTACACTTGCGTTTCTGATATTATTTAATTACTATGGATCCTTACGTTTGTTATATATGAACTTGTGATTTGCAAAGTAGACACATGAGCTGAGTTATCTTCTTATGGCAATCGTAGGGGGACTTCATGGACATGCCGATCCCTGATAACTCCTTTGATGCAGCCTATTCGATACAAGCCACATGTCATGCGCCTGATGCAGTATAACTCCAAATTTTTTTTCTATATATGACAATTAAGTTTTTTCACACATTTTTTCCCCTCTTTTTGGAGTTTTACTGATGTTTTCCGTCCTTGTTTATTGTAGCTTGGTGTGTACAGGGTGCTGAAACCTGGACAGTATTTCGCACTCGATGAGTGGTGCCTGACTGATCGATTTGATGCAAACAATGCTAGGCATAGAACTATCAAGGCTGATATCGAGCTCGGTGACGAACTGCCTGACATCCGTTCCACTCGTCAGTGTATCCAGGCTATGAAAGATGCAGGATTTGAGGTGGCATCTTGTATCATCGTTCCATTCGCTTTATACTGACACAGATTTATTTTATTTCAAAGCACATCAAAATTGTATTGTTGTCTGTCTTTGAAGGTTGTCTTTGCGAAGGACCTTGCTGAAGATTTTCCTTGCCCATGGTACCAGCCGATGGATCCCACCCATTTGTCGCGGACTAGCTTACAGTGCACACGCGTCGGATTCTTCATCACTCGCACAATTGTAATTAGTAGTTAATCATGCTTGATGCTGTTTTTGTTCTTGGCTCCTGAGTTTTTTTTTGGGGTCTAATATTATTTTGTGTTTGCAGGTCAGCACACTGGAGCTCCTCCGTATTGCTCCAGCAGGCAGCGTAAGAGTGTTCAATTTCCTGCGAACTGCCTCAGAAGGGCTCCTAATTAAAGGGTGGACGGCTAGTCGTTTATTTTATATTTATTTGTGAAAGAATCAAGCCTTTGCAGTAGAATTGTTAAGTGAGAAACTTGACCTTCTTATTTGATGAAAATAATGGACCTTCACGATCACAGGGAAGAAATATTTACTGCAAATTTCTTCATCCTGGGCCGCAAACCTGTCCTGGAGAATGGAACTGTGGATGGCGATCTTTGAGTTTCAGTCATGGTTGAACCCAAGATAATATAAAGGCTACATGGGCTTGTATTCAGGAGCTTAGAATAATTGCCTCCTCTGCTGAAGTTTGGCTATAGTTTTATGGTTCTTATAGAAACTAGTGGATAGGGCGCGTCTTTGCCCGCATCTAAACAAATTGGCACATAAGAAAGAAATTAAGAGCAAAGCAGTTGAAAGAAACCTGAGGTTAGCTGTGAACTGAACCTTTTGTTGATTTCATATGCTTGATCAGTATCCATAATGAAGTACTCTGTTTTTGTAGAAGTTCACATCAAGTAAGTCAACCCATGAACTGATTTAGGGCATGTTTGCTTCTTGTCCAAAGCACGCCACAGCTCGCCATGCCACACGTGTCGCGCATCGCAACCGCCAAACGGTTTTGCCGTACTTCGCCGAAGGTTTAGCGACTGCCGCAGCTGGTAGCTCATTTCTTCCGCCACAGCACTCCGAAGGTGTGGTGGACGATTCTTCCGCCACAATTGTGGTGAGGCCACCGCTATGGCATGGAACACGGTAGCGGATAGCGAGCAAACTCTTATATTGATTGCGCGCCAAATCGATCTGCAAACATTACAAAATCTGGCAAATACTGAGTTGCTATGATCACAATTGCCCTGAGAGCTATTTAATTCAGTTTGTATTTGTCTAAGAAAACTAATGTTATGCTCTTGGATAATATTATGAGGTATCATATAAAAATAAATTCAAGTTTTTTTTACAGAAAGGATATATTACAGATCGAGTTTATCTTTACTGAGATCCATCGCCTTTTTTCCTTTGTTGGTATGTATTTAACCAAGCAGCCACCATACAAAACATTCCCTTTATTCTTAAATTAATTTTAATTTTAATACCATATTTTATCATTCGTTTTATTCAAAAATTACTTTAAATATATAAATTATAAGTTGTGTTTCAAATAAATTTATTACTAAAGCAAATTATAATAAAAATATAATATTTATCGCACTTTTTTTTAGTAAGATGAATAGCAAATATGATGTTACAAATCAACCGAGACAAGAATTTAAGAACAGAATGATTACAATTGATGATTTGTAGCATAATGTGAAGAATAAGATGATCTATAACCGGAAGCAATAATTACATTAATGTCATGTATATAAAAAAACGAAGTTATTGGAGCAACATGCTCTGTACGTGCGGCCCAGCCCTCCCGCCCGTCGATTCGGCGGTGCGGACGACGTTTTTTTTTTCAGGGGGGGGGGAGGTATGTGGCAGTGAGAGAAGGGGTTGGGCCGCACCTCCTTGTGTGCTCAATTTTTTCTTTTTACTACTAGAAAGAGCCGATGTTTGCTCTGGCTACTGCCGGCCATTAGTGAGGTCAGAATTACGTTAGTACAAACCCTGCCAACTTTATTGTTGTTTCGTCCCATTTTCTCCTAGCTAGAGTACAAATATTTAAAATCAGTTTTGTCTATGATTAAAAATGTATATTGGCAATTTGGTACTATATTGCTGACTGGTTAGTTGAAATTCCAGAGCCTTCTCTGGATTCGACTAGAAACACAGTGAGGCGTTGCCACGCTTATCTTCCTTTTGTACATGATTTATAATCCTCATTTGATCCTCCTTTCATACATGATTTATAATTCATTTTCGGAGGAAATATGCATTAAGGCTAGAGAGTAGTGAAATCCCAAAGCAAATTACAACAGGAATTGAATAATTATTGCACGAATGGTTCTCACATTTGGTATCATGCTGAAATTGTGACCAAATTTGCTGAAAGCAAGAAAACATATTATCCTCCAGAAACAGTGAAAAAACTAGTAACAAATAGCAAATGGTATATCCATTAGTAACATTTTGTAGTAAAGAAAATTTGGTATTTCCACAGCATTGGAAATGGAAATCATAAGATCAGCATGGGTACATGATTAAAGGGTAGAGTCTAGGTGATTACAGACCTATGACATATGGAAGCTAATAGTCTAGTACTTACAAGAACATGCACAAACTACTGCAATGCTTGTACCATAGTTGAATGATGAGAGTTGTTGCTTGTACAGGGACGTGAATATTTGATATTTTGCAGCGTGATATTTCTTCACCCTAGAATCTGAACACAGTTTTACAACGTGCAACAAGGTGTATCCGAGTCATAACCTGCAATGAGCAGCACATATGCTACCACAACAATAAAGAGAAAAAAAAAAAAGAATGATGGTGCTGTAAAACTTAGCTTTTCTAGCAGTAATGAATTAGCCATGTGATTGTTACCTTTCTCCAATAAATAAAACAAATTAATAAAGGTTGTCGTGACTGAGAAAATGACAGCGTAACTGTTTAAAGCATCCTCATTTATAGTATTAGTAAAATAGCATGTGCCCAGTTACAGAATAGGAAGTAGGAACAAGTTATTCTATTCAAGGTACATTTTCGAAATATGATGGATGGACCTGATTGGTCGCCAATAGCTTTCAGCCAAAAAGCTGTCTAGTCGATGGGAACGAAGAGTTAGAAGCTGTCCATTTTACAGAGACAGATAAAATTCTCGAAAGTCCAAATCATGTCTAATCTGTAGAACAATATTACAGCTAGCCCATAAAACATGGCACAATTTGGCTAAAGACAGATGACAACCGATTGATCGTTGTCTCGCTCAATTGCAATTATTGCATCCTTTTCCATGTCTATCTTGCCCATGATCTCCGCAAATTTTATACAGAAGAGCTGCTAACTAAGAGGAACACGGTTGTGGTAAATCAGGAATGCAATCAAGTAGATCACTTTGATCTGAAAACCAAATTAAAACCAGGTTCAAAGAAATGTATGTAGCCGCATGTAACAAAGTAACCTTGAAACTGTAGTTAGATGATTTCAAAAGAAACATTTAAAGAAAAATGGCATAACCTCCATCATTTTTTTTATTTACCCTCCATTCTCCTTCTAGTTTTTTTTTTATCATTTGCAGAATTCCCCTCTGTATATTGCAGAACAAAGATTAAGAATTACACTGAGTATTCACCAGTTGGATTACTATACATACTCTAAAATATTGCCATACTATTCATACTTATTTCGAGGTTAAATCCAATATGTTTTTGTTTGTGATAACATTAAGGAATCACCTTGTAGCTAATATGATTCTAGCTAGATAGCAGGCTGAAACATTCGTTGTTTCAGTACTATATTTTCAAATCATATTAATGTGCAAAACTTGATTTCAAAATAAACAGAATAGAATAAGCCCTATTTTCTTGGGACAGAAAATCAACCAACTTTTGCATTTTGAAGGCGACTTAGATCTTGGAGAAAAGCGTTTCTCCTGACTTGTCGGCCTAATTTCAAACAGTTAGTAGGACTGTCGGGATCACGTACCTCGGGTACCTAACAGATCGCGCTCGGACGCGTGAGGTCGGCCGATCACGGGTTCCGACCCCCCAACGGCGACCTATGGCGGTCATGTCTTAGCCTCGCGGGCACGCGAAGACCCTGGCCTCCGGAGGCTGACCCCCGGGGAGCGACCCCTGAACGGTAGGTACCGCGTTATGGTATATTTACTCTGATGGTCAACTGGCATCCGTCCTGACGGGACGGGACGAGATTTACCACGGCGACACTCCAGCAGAAAGCTGCGACGGCTGTCGGACAAGACATGACAGCACTGTAGCCAGCACAGTGGCGCCGGACGAGCATCACTGTACTCGCCGCTGCGCACGACGCGACGGGTCACGACCACGCCTGGACGGAACGAAATGATGGCGACAAGGACGGAAAGGCCCACCTGTCGGCGAGACGGCAGGATCGTGTAGGACCCACTACTTATAACCTCAGGGCCCCCTCCTATATAAAAGGAGACCCGGGGAGCGATAGAGACACGGCCAAACATCACCACAAGCAACAGTCACAAACACACGAAAGACAACCACGAGCTCCATTAGAGCCCAAGGGTCTTTGCATCCTTCCGAGCAAGCACCCCCACTCGCCCACATTCTGGATTCTCTCGCGAAGAGAGGATCCCGCATTTGTAACATTATCATCGAGATAATTCGCTCTCTAGATGTAGGGTATTATACCGCTCGAGGTGGCTCGAACCAGGTAAAAAACCCCCTCGAGTCTTCCTTAGACTGGGCTATATCGAATCCGAAGGCACATCACCCCCACGATCGTATATTTACTATGCCGGTGGTCAGAACGCCGACAAAGACAATATAGCTTTGATCAGCACAGGAATGGCCATTCTAAAGTAATAAAAAATTGCTCATTAAATCTTCCAGGGGAAAAATACCATTTTAGGTAAAGGAAAATACAGAGAACATTGGTCATGCAATTATGGAACAGCTGACCAAGGATTAGTCCAGTAGTTGAAAGTTCGATAGACATAGAAAATGCAATCCTGCAATGAAAAGTAATAATTTTGATAGTACAAGCTCAATAATCAAATTTTCTTTCTGTTTACAGGGTATCTTAGGCTCACTCTTTTACACCCCAAGTATGCAAGAGAAAAGAGTAAATGACTCAATACTTGTTATTATCAGGCTAACAGATGAATGCTAATATGGATAGCAAAATTCCCTCGTACTGGTTCCCTTTTACTGTACCTTAGCTTTTTTTTTCCATTTCATCAATAAAAGTAGGATTAACATTGGGAGCTTCTCCTGGCGGTTTCATTTTCCAGGTCAAAACTAAATCATAAATAACAGAATTTAGACTGAATATATTGATTGTTCTTTTTAATTTGATTTCTATAATTGTGCATTCCTATTAAATGGGACACAATTGACAAAGCAGAACAGCGCAGCACAGAAGTATTCAATCAGCAATAAACTTATTCCACCACGAAGCTAAATCAATGGCAAGTACAGATCTCCCTAGGGATGGATGGGTGAATCGTGATCCTTACATATGCATCAACCCAAGGTATCACAGCCTACGCCCAAACAGAAGAGCCGAGGTGAACCTTTGTCGGCAGGGAATCAATCGAATTCGAACCCCCCACCACCAGAATTCACAATTCTTTATCACAACTTCTTGAAGCTGGTGGCGGTGGGCACGATGAGGAGCAGGACGATGGTGCCGATGAAGAGGCAATGCGGCTATCAATGTCGTCGAGCTTCACCGTGACAGCCATGTCGAGGAAGACCTGGTGGGGCTCGAGGAGGCTGCGAGCATGGCGTCCTTTCCGTGCTCTGCGACGGCGGCGTAGATCTAGGATCGTACCTTGACTGTTTATTGTAGTAAACTTTTCTTTGTGTCTAAGAGTGTAGATCCGAGAGTCTTGTGTCGGAAATAAATCTGTGATTCAGAGGTGCTCAATACCTTCGAATCCGGTCGCCGAAGTCGTGGAAGACGATCCGGCTAATCTGCCTTTTGTCGATGTGGTCCTTGCGCTAGGGCAGCGTCGGTTGGTGAAGAGGGCAGTGGCGTGAAAGTCACGGCGACATCGTTGATCTTCCGGTGACGGCGGTCGTCGTGGCGGTGACGGCGGTCGTCGTGGCAGTGACGACGGTGGTGCTTCCCGTTGGCACAGCGCCCCCTCACAGATCGGGTTTAGAGTTTGTTGATGGGATATGGCGGTACAGACGAACTCTGGTCCATGAGCCCCGGCCGGCCCTCATCTCTATTTATTGTGGCGCTGGTGACAGGGGCCCACCAGCCACAATGGGCTGGGCGCCTCCTATCAGGACGCGATTATATCAAGGGCCCATTTAAGCCGTTGGGCCAAAACGGGTGGAGATCAATTTCTAACATTCTCCCCCTTGATCTCACCTTGTACTTTTATCTTTATTACTTTTTAACTTCACTCATTCCATTACAGATTAATGCATAGAACTGTCTCATCGTCACGATCAATCGCCGATACACTTAACAGCTACAATACATTTTTCTGTTTTGAAATAGTTACTATACATTTTAAGCCATCTTTTAGTTCAAAAATCATAGGCTTTCTCTTAAAACCATGCCGACAACATGTTCAATAAATACTTTGGATGGTAAGCCTTTAGTAAGCAGATCCGCTATCATTTTTGTGGTGCTTATATGTTCAAGACTTATGATCTGATCCCGAATTTTATCTTTCACGATATAGTACTTTATGTCAATGTGTTTGGCAGCACCACTTGACTTATTGTTGTGGGTATACGTTACTGCGGGTTTGTTATCGCAGTACAACATAAGTGGTCCATGGATGTCGTCAACCACTTTTAAACCGGGTATAAACTTCTTAAGCCAGTTCACCTGCCCCGTAGCCACATAACATGCAACAAACTCGGTATACATTGTGGACGATGTAGTGACGGTTTGCTTTGAACTTTTTCACGAAATAGCTCCTCCAGCGAGAGCAAACACATATTCAGATGTAGTCTTTCTATCATCTCCCGCATAATCAGAATCTGTGTACCCCACTATATGAAGTGAATCTGATTTTCTGTATGTCATCATGAGGCCTTTTGCTCCTTGCAAATAGCGCAAAACTTTCTTTATCAATTTTCAATGCTCTATTCTAGGATTGCTCTGGAATCTGCCAAGTAACCGGGTAACAAATGCTAAGTCAGGACGTGTACATACTTGAGCATACTGTAAGCTTCTGACAGCTGAAGCATATGGAACCGCTTTCATTTGATCGATCTCATATTGGTTCTTGGGGCATTGAAAATCCCCATATCTGTCGCCTTTTACTATAGGTGCAGGTGATGGACTACATTTATGCATACTATATTTCTTTAATACTTTCTCTATGTATGTTTTTTGTGACAGTCCCAACACCCCTTTGTTTCTATCTCGGTGAATTTCGATTCCCAGAACGAAAGATGCTTCACCAAGATCTTTCATGTCAGAGTTTGAGGACAAAATCTTCTTTGTCTCCAGTAGCAGACTAACGTCACTACTAGCCAGTAGGATATCATCCACATACAGGATTAGAAAGATAAACTTCTCATCTTTAAACTTTGAGTAAACACAGTTGTCTTCTATATTTTCTTTAAACCCAAATTTCTTTATCGTGCTGTCAAACTTTAAGTACCATTGTCTTAAGCTTGCTTTAACACATAAATCGATTTCTTTAGACGGCATCCCATTCTTTCATTTCCTTCCATGACAAAGTCTTTTGGTTATGCCATGTAAACATTTTCCTCCAAATTCTCATTAAAAAATGCTGTCTTTACATCCATCTGATGTAACTCTAAATTATAATGAGCCACTAGTGCCATTATGTTTCTGAAGGGATCTTTACATGAGACTGGAGAAAAGATCTTATTGTAATTAATCCTTTCTCTTTGAGTAAAGCTTTTTGCCACGAGTCGTGCTTTATATCTTTCTACATTCCTTTGGGAGTCAAGTTTTGTCTTGTAGACCCATTTACAGTCTACTGTTTTAGCTTCTTTAGAAATTACTTCCAAGTCCCAGACTTTATTAGCCTTCATGACTTCATTTCTTCTTCTATGGCCTCAAGCCATTTTGAAGAGTTTTCACTTCTCATGGCTTCTTCAAATGAGGTGGGATCATCTTTAATTTGAAATTCTTTTGTCTGATAAACTTCATAGTCATCAGGAATAGCTGATCTTCTTACTATTTGAGACCTCCTCGGTGCCTCTTCATTTTGTATATTTTCTGTTTGAGGCTGTTGTTGCTCCCCCTCACCTGTGGCAATGGGTTCTATAGGTTCCTGTAGAACAGGTTCCTCATTCTCATTCATTGTTACCACAGGAGAAACAATAACAGGTGCTTGCACCACAGTATCTCGCACTGTCGGTGCAGCGACAGCAGGTAGTGTAAAGAATGGCTCTTGAATCATTGGAGTAGGCGCATACGCCCGCTTCTCTTCAAGATCAATCTCTCGAGCTACCACGCTCTCCCTCATCATTTCATCCTCTAAGAAGACAGCGTGTCTCATTTCTACAAACTTTATATGTCTGTCTGGGCAGTAGAAACGATAACCTTTTGACTTTTCTGGATAACCAATAAAATAGCAACTTACTGTTTTGTGATCAAGCTTCTCAATGTTTGGGCTAAATACTTTAGCCTCAGCTGGGCTCCCCCACACTCATAAGTGGTTTAATGAGGGAACTCTCCCTGTCCACAACTCATACGGTGTTTTCGGCACCGATTTACTGGGTACTCTGTTGAGAATATGAATGACGGTTTTTAACGCTTTCATCCACAAGCTCAATGGCAGTGTGGAATAGCTCATCATGCTTCGCACCATATCCATCAGGATACGGTTATGTCTTTCAGCTACTCTATTTTACTGAGATTCACCCGATGTAGAATACTGGGCCACTATTCCATTTTTTTGTAAAAAACTTGCAAAAGGTCCAAAAATTTGTCCATACGAGGTATGCCGACAGTAATACTCCCCCCACGATCAGATCGGACTATCTTTATCTTTAAATCGTGTTGGTTTTCAACTTCAGCCTTAAATATCTTAAATTTATCCAAGGCTTCATTTCTTTCTTTGATTGGATAAATATATCCATATCGGGAGTAATCATCCGTGAATGTTATGAATGAGTCATAACCATCTATACTCTTCACAGAAAAGGGACCACAAATATCCGTGTGAATAATTTGTAGAACTCCTGTGCTTCTTTTTGCATCTTTCTTAATTTTTTTTACATATTTTTCTTTAATGCAATCTCGACATTGTTCTAATTCTGAGAACTCTAGTAAAGGAAGAATATCATTCTTAACTAGTCTTTCTATTCTTCCCCTCAAAATATGGCCTAAACGACAGTGCCATAATTTCGATGACTCATCTAAAGTTCTTTTTCGTTTTCTATTTTCATTGATGGATGAGGATTCGTTTATCTCGCACACAACATTTTCATTATCGCATACGACATTCACATCATCATGTAGTGATAACAATATCATAATTATCTGAAATTTATTACTATTTTTTCAAAATTAAATTCTCCCGTTGGTTCGAATTTAATAATGAAAATAATTTCTTTAAGCACGCAGCGAAAAACAAATTTCTTTAATTTTCAGAAGCATTTACTTTATTTTTCGGTTCTGTCAAAATTATCCCGTTGGTTCAAATTTTAACAGATTTAATTAGGTAAAAATTACCTAATTAATCAATTAAAAATGCCTCTGAAAAAGAAATGGAAAAACTTTTCCCTTGGGCCGAAATTGAAATTCGGCCTGGCCCATTGGCCTGTTGCAATTTGGGCAAGCCAACTGGGCTTGGGCCGAAAATTTACTCTCTCTTATTGGCCAAATCTGGCCCATTTATCTATCACGCGATCTGAACCGTTGGATCTAGATCTAACTGGACGCGCTCTTTTTTTCGGAATTTATAAAAGGATTGGGGTTCTCTCCAACCCTAACCCTAACCATTTTCCTCTTTCCCAGCCGTTATTCGCGTGAGTCTGGCGGCTGGCGGCGACAGCCCGCGCGCTCGTCTCGAGGCGCGTGCCTGGCAGCCGCCTGCGCCTGCTCG
>BCLG01000230.1:214121-230824 GCA_001602295.1 Zoysia matrella
CAGCCTTTTTCTTTTTCTTTTTTTTTTTGAGATTCTTCTTTTTTTTTCTCTTTGGCGGCTGCGGCTCTCTGTGCTAGGGCAGCGTCGGTTGGTGAAGAGGGCAGTGGTGTGGAAGTCACGGCGACGTCGTCGATCTCTCGAAGACGGCGGTCGTCGTGGCAGTGACGGCGATGGTGCTTTCCGTCGGCACAGCGCCCCTTCACAGATCGGGTTTAGGATTTTTTGGTGGGTTATGGCGGTACGGACGAACTCTGGTCCATGAGTCTCGGTTAGCCCCCCACCTCTATTTATTGTGGCGCTGACGACAAAGACCCACTAGCCATAATGGGCTGGGCGCCCTCGATCAGGATGCGATTAGGTCAAAAGACTATTTAAACCGTTGGGCCAAAACAGGTGGAGATCAATTTTTAACATTTATATGGGCGGGGCGGCGGGTTGTGGTGGCCGAGGACGAGGATAGGCAACTTTCGTTATTTAGAGATTGAGATAAAGGATTGACGATGAATTTATTGCTTAAGTTTTGTCTAATATTAAAAAAAAATTGTATTTGCAGAATAGCAGCACGGAGGCGAACATATCAGGCAATTAGGGGCTCCCGCAATTTCATCTCCAGGCCCCCCCGCAATTTAGGGGCTAGCTAGGTGAGAACGCTCATCGTTGCCGGGAGGAGGTCCCGAAACTGGATGAGACTAATGGCAACGTTGAGCCCTGCGACAAAGATGTCGGCACGGCAGAGGACGGATGGGATCATGGGAGAACACGCGGAGCTGTGGATGTTAAGCTAGCGGCAAGATGGGAGACGGGCAAGGATGTTGAGTGCTGACTCGAAGAACGTCGGAGGGGAGGAAGATGAGGCGATGAACTTGTAAACTGATGTCAGCTCAGGTCGGGCGCTGCTGGGGAGGAGGGAGGCGCGACAGAGATCTTCGAGACGGCTGCGAGCGTGATGCGGAGGCCGCAGAGAGGAGCAGCGCGAGCTGAGAGTGAGACCAAGGACTGGAGCACCAACTCATCCGCCACCTGCCAGAAGCGTGGATCTGCGGCGATTAGAGCGAACGGACGAACCAGTGATTAAGTGGCTTGATCTTCGACGTTTGTTAACATTTCCAACGGTTAGAAACAACCAGCCAATCACACGCGTGCGGTTTAGATAGCAGAGAAGATATAAAAAATGTTAAATTAAAATAAACAAAGTTAGAGAACAAATCCAAAATAATTAAAGGGTTAAACCAACAAGAAGCTAACCCATATTTGCCATGGCAATTCAATTATTACAGTGGCAACATTTTCAGAAGACTCGCAAAAAACATGCTGAATCGTCACATATATTGTGCCCAAACCTAAGTGGCGTTGTTTACTATACACTTTTAGCTACTTTTGTCAAACCCGTTGTACGACCCTAACGAACGAACGTACATGCTTCATGGCCACGTACGGGGTTAAACAACAGCGAATTAAGAAGATTCAGCAACACGCGGGTTCTCGTTGATTGGTTCCGCCTCACTAATTGCATCGATCCCACATTCTTAATCCGGCCAGTGGGCGTGAAGTAGCGGGGAGCAAGCGCCCGCTAAAATCAAATCTGCTCGCGACCAAGATTTCAGAGTCAGTACTGTAGCAGCTCAAGTCTGCACCAACCAAATCACGTGCAGGCGCACCGTGTCATTTTCGGACGTGTGACCCGACCCGGCAGAAAGATGATCAAGCACTGCTGGCTCCTTCGTGCTAGATTGGTGGAATCAGGCGTCGGCAAATTAAGTTTACGCGGTTCAGAAACTGCACAGCCATTCCCTTTTCCCCTACCAAAATGTTCTAGGCACCGGCACCGTGGCAGCTGTGATCGGGACGTGCTGAACTGGTCACTCCAAGCAAAGGGCCGTAAAAATTTCTCCCTTTCAGTACACTTGAGTACGAACGATCGATCGGAAAGGCAAGCTCCCGTCTGATTGCACGACGTCCCCATCCGGTCGATTATAATACGTTTGGTTAGTAGTGTGCAAGCTGCTAAATAGGAGATGGCTTGCAAGCTGCCGCGCGCCTGGTGCCGGCCGGGTCTCCGTTATCCGCCGTGCCGGTGGGTGAGGGGTGGTTGGAGTTGGCTGGAAACCCCACCTGCTCGCACCGGCGTGAGCCTTCGATCGATGCTTCTCTCGACCGCCGCTTTATTTCTCCCCCGCCCCGTCGCCGTCGCCGTCGCCGATAACCCTTGCCGTCGTTTTCTCGGGCCACGGTTGGTGAGACCCCGGGAAACGGCTCTAGAAGACGATCGAGGAGGGTGATCGTGAGGAGGAGGAACGTGCGGCGAGATTGGAATCGGATTAGTTATTTACTCCGTTGCCCTGCCTTCACGCACATATGTGCACGCACGCTCTAGACCCCGATTGGCCTTTTGCAGATTCTGTGCCTGTGTGCGTGCGCGTTTCTTGCTCTCCCGGTATATATATACGCGCCATTGCCGGAAGCGAGGGCCGCCGCCATTGCCGCCAGCTGCAGACTGTGTGTGCTCACTCACAGTCTGCAGTGAGCGTCCATAGCAAGGAAGGAGAGATAGGTCAGGGGAGAGTGACACTCAGGAGCTAGCGGGCACTTCGCCTGAGTTGCCATGGAGGAGGGCCTTCCGCCGGGGTTCCGGTTCCACCCGACGGACGAGGAGCTCGTCACCTACTACCTCACCCGCAAGGTCTCCGACTTCGCCTTCACCACCCGAGCCATCGCCGACGTCGACCTCAACAAGTGCGAGCCATGGGACCTCCCCAGTAAGTACTGTAATTGCTAACACCATGGATTCCTCAACGCACTGGGCGATTTGTTCCTTGTCCCACGTACACGAACGCACACATTGCATAGCAGCATGGCAGCGGCGAAGCTAGCTAAAAAATTGTTGGTGGTGCACAACAGTATAATTTGCAAGAAAATTACTCATTTTAGCTTGTCAAAATAAACAACGTAAGGGAAATTTTCGTTCCTACCCTGGTGCCGGTGCACTCGGGAGGATCAACGTGGCTTCGCCAGCGGCAGCATCTCAAACAACAGCCCAAAGGTCCAGTTGATAATAAAGCCTGCCTGGTTGTTCGAAATTAAGGATACTGGAATTGGTTCGAAATTAAGGTCTCGCACGCAGTTCGAAAGAATGTCCTAAACACATTGCTTTCATAGCATCTTTCTAAGCAAATATCCGCTCTAAGTTTAGGACACACTCTCCTTTCCAATGCTTTGGTGAGAATCGCAACAACCGTACTTATAGTTTGCACTTTGCACCAAGAAAAAAAGAATCGCATTTACGAATAAACGCTACTAACATAAGGCCTGTTGGGTAGTTGAGGGTGCGGAGGCAGCTGCAGGAACAGCAGTGGCCGGCCGCTACAGCTGCAGCCTCAGCTGACAAACACACCCATAGACATTAGACAACAGTGAACAGATAGTGCACTGACTTGGTATCCAGCACGTATCTCATCGATCAAGAGAATTCATGTTTTATCTTTTTCACAGTTCCTTCATCACAATGCTAAGATAATCGAGGCTGAATGTGCAGGCAAAGCTAGCATGGGGGAGAAAGAGTGGTACTTCTTCAGCATGCGTGACCGCAAGTACCCGACTGGTATCCGCACGAACCGTGCCACTGACTCCGGCTACTGGAAGACCACCGGCAAGGACAAGGAGATCTTCCACTGCGGCATGCTCGTGGGCATGAAGAAAACCCTAGTCTTCTACAGGGGCAGAGCTCCCAAGGGCGAGAAGACTAGTTGGGTCATGCATGAGTACAGGCTCCAGAACAAGTTCCCGTACAAACCCAACAAGGTACGGAGTAGCACAGACATTTAATCAGTCCATGTTGCAACTTAAGTTGTTTAGGCTTGAGAAATATTTACATAATTCCAGCATTGTAAATTTTTCTTTGGATTTTTCTGTTTCCTATAGGAGGAATGGGTGGTGTGTAGGGTGTTCAAGAAGTGCCAGATCATCAAGATGAGGCCGCCAACGGACAGCCCTACCATGGGCTCCCCATGCCACGACGGCAATCAATCCCTCGGCGAGCTCGGCGAGCTGGACGTCTCCTCGATCCTCGGCAGCCTCACGCCGGCCTCAATGCACACGTCGTCCAGCTCACCTGGCGAGGGCTTCGGCCACAGGATGGACATGAACGCGTACCTGAGCTGGATGGCGGCGGCAAACCAGGGCGCCGTGGCGGCGGCCACCGCTGCCATGCTCCCCTGGGCCACGGCACCGGGGTTGTTCAGCAACGTCTTCGCGGCGCCGAGCCCGCTCGGGCAGAAGTCGCTACCGTACGCCGGGTGCAGCTCTAGCCAGCCGCGCGACATCAGTGCCGTCGTGGCGAACATCGGTGGTGACCATGCCATGTTTGGGAGCTCGGTGGCGAAGGTTGACATGGAGTGCGATCGGCAGCAGCAGGCACCGACACCGCCGGAGCAGCAGCCGGGGATGGACGAGTCGACATGGAGAGCCTTCTGATCGTCGGCTATGTTACGCACGCATATACAAGTTATTACCACACGTAATTGATGAAGCAATTGTGGTAAATTAATTTACATTTGTAAGGGAAAATATATATTGTTGTAGCAGAAATTGTACCAAGAAAATTGTGTCAGAATCAAGTAAGTGTAAACTTGTCTGTTAAGACGGGACACCCGAGGCCTCTCAAGACAGGGTCAGGTTTTCCCTCTGCTCACCACAAACCCACACCGTCACCAACCCTAGCTGGAAATAATCTCCATACCTACATACTTTCTCGGTCTTCAAAAGATTGTTATAGGATTCAAAATGTACTCTGTACTGCTTTTTTCTTCTTCTTAACCCCCCCCCCCCGGTCCTAACTCCTAACTCAAACATCACTCTTTTGAAAACCAAGGGAATATGTGCTCGATCGTATTTCAAACTTTTTTCTGGCTAATGATCTCGGCAGCAATAACGAGATGCCATTGAGCCTAACGTCCTCACCTGGACGCTGTCCGCATCAGTATCCACATATGGACGCCGGCCACCACACCCCCGAGGGAGTGTACAAAGCCTATTATTACAAAAAGCACTTAGGCTCAAATTACCCAAACAATGTTTTTAAAGTTCTGAAAACAAAGACTCAAGACATAGGAAATTGATCAAATCAAAATTCGATTCTATCTTCAGCCAATATTCATAAACACTGCCATGAGGACGGTTTCCCATAATTTGCAGCCAAGCTTCAAGTTTGCCTTTTCCCCTTTTTATGAAGGGCCAGCAACAAATCCAGTGAGTTGCCTGGATAATCACCTGCAAAAGAGATTTAGGTTTAGAATTATTGAACACTGTATCATTTTTATTCAACCAAATTGCCTAACAAATGGCAGCAGCACCTACTAAGATTTGTTTCTTGACTTTTGGTGGTACACCATGGAGCCAGGAGTTAAATGTATGATAGGTATTATTGGTGGTTGAATTCCAAATGTGATTCTCACACTATAGAAGTGGCAATAAAAAAAAAAGTATTGTATAGATTCCTCCGCGTACTACAAAACAACACTTAGTGTTTCCTTTCCAATTTCGGTTTGCAAGATTATTCTTAGCTAGGGAGACACCTTTCTAGAGATACCAAAGAAGGATCTTAATTTTCAAAGGTACTCTAATTTGCCAAAGTGGGCTTTTGTTTGGGACTATTCATATTGGATTAAAGCTAAGTAAATAGAGCTTATGGAAAATATTGCATTCTCATTTTATTCCAACTTAAAGATGTCTTTGCCCTCATCTAGATTCACTAATGCAATTTTTCCAACTACCTCGTACCACTTCAATAGATTATCATCTGTTAAAGATCTTTGAAAGGAGATGTTCAGTGGCCGTGTGCTTAGCTAGCACAGTAGCTACCGTCATATTTTTCATCTTTACAAGGCCATAGCACTCACAAATCAGTCCACGATTGTTCACCCATGCAGCCCAATAAGCATTGGAGCACGATGGAGTAACCAAATGCACGTGTAGCAACTCAACATAATCTTGTCAACTGGGCCCTTCTGAACACGATACGGGAGGTAAATATCGGAGTGGCACAGGAATCATCTTGAGTTTTCCATTTTGCCATCCTTCAATAATCACCGAAGAGTAAACAACATTATTCTCTCCAGCTCGTGCACATAGTCCAAGCAGTCTCTGCACACAAGAGAGTGCTAGTACTCCTTTTGTTTCTGAATGTGTTTATTTCTAGGAATGGTTTTAATGTTTTATTCCTTCTTTTAAACATTGATTTTTTACAATTTTTATCAACTTTAAAAGGTATCCAAATTATATATTATAAAATAATTTTCATGGTAATTGAAATAGAAAATTTATGGTTTCAAATTTCATCAAATTTATAAAACTCATTGCTCAAAGATAAAAAAATACTTATAGTATGACCAAACGTAGAAATAAATTCATTCTACGACGGAGGGATACATGCGTGGTAGCTGAATGCATGAGCACGTATAGGTCAACCAAACTTTTCCAGTTTTCCTACTATCCCTCCCCTATTGTCCCTTTCGATTCTCTCTCTGCTGGCAGATATGCCTGTCTATGTGGCAGCAGGGGGAAATACTAATATTATTCTAAGACACTTTACAGCTAATCATCTTCTTATCTAGTATAATGACTCGATTTGTGCTCCAAATTAAATAATTAAGATCCATTAATGTTAAAATACCACATCTAATTGCTCAACTAATTTGTCTCCCAAACTCTTTGATATTGTGTAGTTTTGATGTATAAACATCAAGTCACTATATCACATATTCTTTTATCTAAGCTACGTTCATTGTCAGAACATCGTGAATAGTCGATGCCATCTGAACAAAACTTCCTTTCTTAGAGTTGCTGTGTTTATAACATAGTTAACGTATCGTTTGAATAAAATAAATGGTTAAAGTTGATATTAAAAATTAATAGTGTCAATATTTTAAAACCAGAGAGAATAATTGGTAAAAAGGAGTAACGTAATTAAAAGTGATCTTCTACAATAAGGCACCATAAAACTTAAATTTTACATTGATCACGTTCGCTTGTCTCCTGTCACTGGACAAATTGCCTACTACCTTTCCACGTTGCAAAAGCATGTCTCAAATCCTAATTATAATGATTAACTAGCTAGACCTGTGCGCGTGCCATACCACATGCTCCCTCCGGTTTTAAAATATTGACACCGTTGACTTTCAATATCAACTTTAATCATTAGTCTCATTTAAAAAATTTGTTCAAATATGTAAATATTTGTTATTATTTGATTTATCATTAGTGGAATTTAGATCATAACTAATAATTTTATATATTAGAATTTTTTTAATAAGACGAATAGTCAATCAACAGTATCAATAATTTAAATGTGTTAGGGGACCTAAAGAAAGATATCCACGTAAGCAGGGATTGGATTTGATAACTCTTCAACCATGTAGCAGCTGGCCTCCAAGATCTTTTGAGCGCATCTCTGGGGATTTAACTAGGTTATCGTGCGATGATTAGCTGACGAACGTGATCTGCTAGCTAGCAGTCTGACTGACCCAAATTTTCGTAAATTACATCGTGTATTTGCACTTTGTACCTACCTCGGATTGTACATGGACTTAAAATTATGCGTGCGCTCAGTCGATATGTACGCATACCAAAATTGTTTTTTTTTAATGTAGGAGTAATATTTACACCCGGGAGTTAAATATACTTTGTAATTTACTTTCACAATTTTTTTTCCAATTTAGAGCACT
This sequence comes from Zoysia matrella, assembly GCA_001602295.1. Classification (NCBI taxonomy): domain Eukaryota; kingdom Viridiplantae; phylum Streptophyta; class Magnoliopsida; order Poales; family Poaceae; genus Zoysia; species Zoysia matrella. The sequence continues at coordinate 221,840 of BCLG01000230.1, forward strand.
CTTCCTGTTCATAATATAGACAAACTAATAATAAACAATATCATGTAGCTCATATTCATAACACCATGGTCCACGAACCATTTAGAGCTAGTACAAGTTTTCTTATCCCTGTCACCTTCCAATCCAAGTTTATTTTGCCTTTTACCTCGATTTTAATCGTTTTGATAGAGAAAAATCTCAATATATTGCATACTTAGTTCCCCTATTGGACAAACTACTTCTTCCAAATCATAATTTACTAGTAATAGCTAGACCTGCACATGTCACGCAAAATTCTTCGGTGACTATAAAGCAGCTGGCCTCCAAGATCTTTTGGATCGTACGTATCTTCGGTAGTTTAAGTATGTTATCACGAGATGACTAGACAATGATGGTGATTAGTTTCCATCGCAAAAAAAAAAAGATGGTGATTAGTTTGGTCGTAAATAAAAAAAATACAAAATCGCATGCGCTTTATGCCTACCTCGGATTCATTGTATATGAAAAGTTAGTTTTCAGGATTTCGAATCCAGAATGTGCACCGGGCTCGGTCAAACATCAATCACAGTTTGGGGACCCAACTTATCAGTTTTAGGAATAATCTATCAATTCGATGTCGCCGTTCACTTCTAATACCAGCTTCGACTATTTATCTTATTAAAAATAATAAATTTATATATTTTATTATAATTTACTTTATCATCAAAGGTATTTGAAACACAACTTATAATTTTTCATATTTGAACTAAGTTTTTTAATAAGAGGAGTGGTCAAATCAAGATGAAGTTAGAGTCGCACAGCTTATTCACAAAATAAGCAAAAGTTGTGTCAAACAAAACTAATAAGCAGAAGTTGTGTCAAACAAAATTTATTTAACAGTTTATTAATTTAGCAGCTTCTTAAAATAAATAAAAAATCAGATTATTTTTTAGATGATTTTCACCAATTGAAAAAATAAGTTGCTTTTTTAACAAATTCCACTGTGCTCAGCAGACCTAGAAGTTAATGACGACTTCAATTTAGAAATGGAGTAAATCTTTCTGCTGATTTGCACACGTAATCAAATTGATAAAGCAGCGCCACAGCCTACGTTTCTACGGTGCAATAGCCGAAAGCGTACAAGAGTGCACTTCCTGCCCGTGAAGAGTTCATATGCATGTGTTCTAGGAGTGCCTACGTGTCGATCGAGTTCACGGACGACAGTTGCAGGGATTTGCTGCAAGCCTCCGGTTAATTACCATCATGAATCCATTGTATCCACATGCATTTCCATTGCTGAAAGCCTACGGTTAATTTTGGAGATTGCATCGACTCGCCGAAACCCCTGCCGAGACGTAATCGCAGGTACAGGCGCCACGTATGACACATGCACATTCACAAAAACAGTAAGTGCAACACAGTGAGCCAACTAACCGGGACCAAAATTTGATCGCACTTTTGATTGCGTGCCATTCACTTCACTCGAATGACAACACATGTACAACCATAATTTCATACTCAGTCACGTTCTTCGCGGACAATGACAAGCACTAAGATAACACTAAACAGCCGTATGTGCCGGCTAATTAAGCACCAGGTGGCATGCAGGCTTAAAGCTCTCTTAGTCTCCCTTATCGCTAACGTCCGAGCTTTTCAACGCCTGCGCCATGGCGCCTTATCTTTTGTTCGCGAGTACTGTGCTACCCCACGAGGTGGCAGGACTACCTGCTACTCTAATATTAAGCTGCCGATCTTCTTCCTGGCAAAACCACAGGAGCTAGCTCTGTCTCCTGTACAGTGACATTTGAAATCCACGTTACAAAAGCTACTTCCAAATCCTAATTACTCCAAATTAAGCCAGATCTCTGTGTACATGTCCTACGATCTGTAGATTGCGATACGTCATGAGATCTACGAAAAGGGCCAATAATCAACTATTAAGAGTACGAGTACAGCGAAGCAGGCATGCAGGATATACAGATCATATCTCGAGCAATTTAAATATGTTATCGTTCCGTGATTAGCTGACTGTCAAGATCGATCTCCTAACAGGGCTACAGATCGATATTTGTGAAGCGCGCTTTATGCCAACCTCGGATTGTACGTGAACGTATAATTATGTCTGATGAGGGCAGAAGTGACTTGGCTCCCGGCCGGCCTCTTCTTGGTAATAAAAACAAAACTCTTACTCCCTCTGTTCTTTAATTGATGTCGTTGTTGATTTTTAAATTTAAATTTGATCATTCGTCTTATTCAAAAAAATTTCTTCAATGTGTAAAATTTTAAGTTGTGATTTAAATAACTCTAATGATAAATCAAATTATATCAAAATATATAAAACTTATCAAATTTTTTTAATAAGACAAATATCAAAGTTAAATTTAAAAGTCGACGGCAATATCATTAAAGAACGGAGGGAATATGTTGTTACACGAACAATATTGGGAAAATAGCATTCAGACATAGATACACTTGATTCATGCCTAGAGTGACAACTTTTTAAAATTGTGGAAGTATCTTTGTTTTCAACCATTGATATAAAACAGTGCGTGCTCACGCTTTGTTGTGCTAAAGTATTGAGCTACTATGCATCAATTAGTTATACTTAAAAATTTAATTTGATGGAAAAAATAAATAATTTACTTATACTTCAACAAAAAAGTATCACTGTATGTGTAGGTTTAGACCACTTGAGGCGGCTCAGGCAAAACGACAAGAAGCTGGTTGAGGGTTGCAACACGGTGGTACGCACAGGTGTAGTCACATTGACACCGTGTAGGCGAAAGGCTGACACAGACTACCTACTCGGTTCTTTCTTAAATTGTTATTGCTAAGACAATATTATTGGTACCCACATTGTGACCCTTTCTTTAGAGAAGGCAACTCAAATGTGTAAAATTATAATTAAATCATGATTTAAATAATTTTACTGATGAAGTAAGTTATAATAAAATAGTATAGTTCAAGAGATTAAAATGGACTTTTTCATTTTATAATATTTAATAAGATGAATAGTTAATATTGATGTTAGAAACTAATGGTAATTTAGAAATGGATAAAATACTATCGACTCCCCTCAAGTATAATCAAAGTTCAAATAACTTCTTCATCTATATTTTGATTTATTTTACCCGCTAAAATGTAATTTTGGGTCAAGTTACCCCCTCATGCAATTTGTCTTTTTCAATTCTTCGTACACAAGCGTAATCTTAATATGAAACATTATAAGATGATGAATCACATCATAACACATATTAAAAAAAATACATTTTAAATTTTTTACCATTATTTTGCATATAATTTTCTAACCGAAAGTTTAATTTACTATTAAATGTCTTTCCCTGTTAAAACAATTATAAAAAATTATAATCATTTTTTATTATGTGTTATGATGTGCATTATCATCTTGTAAAGTTTGATATGTTTGTGTATTGAGAAACAAAAAAGACAAATTGCATGAGGGGATAAATTGACCCAAAATTATATTTTGACGGAGTAAAATAAACTAAAACATAATTTAGGGGGTTATTTGAATTTTAATTATATTTAAGAGGAGTAAATTGGACTTCATGCTTTAGAAATATAGGGAGTACTAATATAAGCTGGTGGAAAGAATGTCAATGACGAGGGAACTAGTTTACTACTGGTGGATGTCGGCGCCAATGTGCGCATGCTGGTTTTTATCAACCTTTTGTCAAGCATTTTGGTGTGATCAGTAGATGTTTATTTTATTTGCTCAAGAAGCATGCCCTGTTTGTATGGACTGATGATCATACATAGCCATTTCAGGCACTGAAACAGGCTTTAGTGTCAGATCCAGTTCTTGCCATTCCATATTTCAACTGTATATTGATGCTCCTTCTACTGGTATTGGTGCTGTGCTGACTCAACAAGGGCACCCTTTGGCTTTTCTGAGCAAAGATTTGGGTCTAAAGAACATGGGTTTATCACTTATGAGATTGGAATATCTAGCTATTATTCTTGCTATTGCTCATTGGAGACCTTACCTGCAACTTGTTGAATTCACTATTTTACTGATCGTAAGAGTTTGGCTCAACTCAATGAACAGTGACTGCACACTTTATGGCAGCGAAATGTGTACTCCAAGTTACCTGGGTTTGCTTAAAAGATTGTTTATAAAAAAAAAGGAGTGAATGGTTCAGCTGATGCATTGTCCAGGAATTTCAATGCTAATTTACATAGTTTGGCATCTTCTCAGTGTTCCCCACAATGAATTCAGGAGGTAGTAGCAGGCTATACTTCTGATACTCGAGCTCAGGACCTTATTACTAAACTTCTGCAGAGGAAGGCCACTTAACTTTCAGAGATGGCTTGCTTGTTACAAAGGCCATCTATGGATTGGCAATAATCCTGCTCTACAACACAAAATTTCCGTAGCACTATATAATAGTGCCATTGGTGGCCATTCAGGTGTACCGGTCACTTATCGCCATACTAAGCAATTATTTGCTTGGCCCGCTGTGAAATCTTTAGTTCATGACTATGTGAAATCTTGTTGCCTGCCAGTAGGCTAAAACACATATATAGAGCCAAGTACCCTAGTTTATTGCAACCATTACCAATCTCTGATCATGCATGGCAAGTGTTATCACTAGATTTTATTGATGGTTTACCAGTCTCTGGGTCTGCTAACTGTGTATTAGTTAATGTGGACAAATTTTCTAAGTATGGTCACTTTATTGCCCTCAAACATCCATTCTAAGCTGCCACAGTGGCAAAACTCTTCTTGGATCAGGTCTACAAGCTCCATGGGATGCCTCAAGCCATCATTTCAGACTCGATTTTCGCTAGTTCTTTCTGGCAGCAACTTTTCACTTTGACTGACACCCAACTACGGATGAGCTCGGCCTATCATCCCCAAATCGATGGGTTGACCAAATGCGTGAATCAGTGTGTAGAAACCTTTCTTCATTGCTTTGTTCATGCATGCCCTCAGCGATGGAAAAAGTGGTTGCCATTATCAGAGTATTGGTACAATACCAGCATGCATTATGCATTGAGCCGTTCACCTTTTGAAGTACTATATGGGCACCCTCCGCGTCACATTTACATTACTGATTCAACTGCTACACCCGTGGGAGACCTGTTTGAATGGCTAAAGGACAGAGAATCCATCACCAACCTCATTCATCACCGTCTTACTCGAGCTCAACAGCGCATGAAGCAACAGGCCGACAAGAATTGGTCTGAAAGTTTCTTCGCAGTGGGTGATATGGTATACCTTAAGCTATAGCCTTATGTTCAATCGTTAGTGGTAGTACGAGCGAACCACAAATTGAGCTTAAAACTTTTTTGGGTTGTATCCTATTCTGGCTAAGGTGGGAGCAGTTACATGTAAACTGGGATTGCCACCATCCAGCACCATACATCCAGTGTTTCACGTTTCTCAGCTCCAAGCTTCTGTTCCGCGCAACGTTCAAGTAGTTGCTGCTTTTGCCCACTACTGATGCAGCTCTGCAGATTCCATTGGAAATTTGGATCGTCATGTGATCACCAAGCGGTGCTCGGCTTGAGCAAGTTCGAGTCTGTTGGTTGGAGATGGACATGGCACTCGCAACTTGGGAGGACGCCAAAGCATTGCGCGAACGTTTTCCTGCTGCGCCTGCTTGGGGGCAAGCAGGTTTCAAAAGGAAAAGGAATGTGAGAACCAGTGAAGAAGCTTTAGCAGCATACGCGAAGTCTGTCGAAAATCCAGCAACGGGGACCACTGTTCATCATCCGACAAAAGTTTCAGAAACGGTTCGACGCAGCTCACGGGAACAGCGAAACAATGTGCGCACTGGTGGTTCTGAGTGAGCTTGGGATTAGCTGTTAAGGTCGTGATTAGTTGAGTATAAAAGACTTGATTGCAGGTGAAAGGGGTATGAAAAAACATATGAATAATAGAATCTCCACGTAACACCTCCTCTGTTCTTATCTCTTTTCTTTTGTTCAACCTCTCGCATTTCTCTTCCGCTAACATATTTTTATAAAAATATTTTATTGAAAAATGATATATTTATATTTTTATGAAAACATTTTCTAAGATTGATTTAATTATATATATTTTACATTTCTAAGATTAATAAATTAAAAATTATTTGTGATTTATATCCTAGTGTTAGACTAAAACTGTGTAAAATGTTTTTTTATACACTAGAGGGATTATTTAACCATCAAAAGGGTGTCTGTCTTTAGTTTCTCTACGACACACGTTCTTCGTGGACGACAATGACAACCAGGTGGCATGCAGGCTTAAGTTCTCTTAATCTCCCTTGTCGCTAACCGAGATTTTCAATGCCATGGAGCTAATTAAGCATGCCTTATCTTTTGTTTGCGAGTACTGTGCTACCCAGGAGTTGGCAAGACTACCTGCTATCCAACAAAGGACTCCTACTCTATAATTAAGCTGCTGATCTTCTTCCTGGCAAAACCACAGGAGCTAGCTCTGTCATCTCCTGTGCAGTGACATTTGAAATCCACGTTACAAAAGCTACTTCCAAATCCTAATTACTCCAAATGAAGCTAGATTTGTGTACATGTCGTACGATCTATAGATTGCAATACTTCATGAGATCTACGAAAAGGGCCAATAAATAATCAACTCTAAACAGCAATACAGCGCAGCTGGCATCCAGGATCAGCAGATCGTATCTCGAGCAATTTAAATATGTCATCGTTCCTTGATTAGCTGACTGTCAAGATCGATCTCCTAACTGGGCTACCGATATTTGTGTAGTCGCGCTTCATGCCAACCTCGGATTGTACATGAACGTATAATTATGTACGTGACGAAGGCGCCCAGCGGTGATTCTTGGCTCCCGGCCTCTTCTTTCTTAATTGTAAAATTGATCCGGCAAGCTTAATTATGCCTATTCCAGCAGGGAATACATGGGTATATCTAAGTAGGATACACTTTGACAAATCAAATATATAAACTTATATGATTCAAACATAAACAGTTAAAAGATGTAAAACTACTGCCCCGGCTTCGAAAAGGTTGTTGTTTTGAGTGCAGTCAAAGTCAACAATATGTGAATGATATATATTAACAAAGTATTTCTCATCGCGCATATGAAAAAAAAACTCTTATGTTGTTACACGATAGAGATATTTAGAAAATACTCCGAGGCAAACATAGATACACTTGACTTTGCCTACAGTGACAACTTTTTAAGGCCCTGTTTGGAACGTAATAATTTAGTGGAATTGTACAGAAATTTTACAAGAATCGATTTATTTTTATAAGAAAAACATAGAAATTAAAAAAACTGCATTCCATTAGGGCCTAAAATTGCGGGAGTTTCTTTGTTTTTAAAAGAGTGTGTGCTGGTGCTGTGCTTAAGGTATACAAAGTAGAGTATTCAGTAGTTTTAGATCACGTGAGGCGGTTCAAGCCAAACGCCAAGAAGTTGGTCGAGGGTGCAACACGGTGACACGCACAGGTGCATCCACTTTGACACGTCACCGTGTACGCGAAAGCTGGTTAACACGGACTACCTGCTCGGTGAGGCACATTGCACTTGCACGGCATGGACTTCCTTGTGTGCGTCAGCAGCCGAGGCGACGTGTCGACGACAGAGAGAGCCCTTGCTCGTGCAGTGGGCGGACAAGCCAACCGAAAAGTTGCATGCAACGTGGCTGGTCTACGTACGTCGAGGAACGTATCCGTCTAAGACTGGAGTATGTGTTCCAACGCACAAAAAAAAGACTAGAGTATGTGTATACGCTAGCTGATTATATATGGTGATGGGGCGATGATCTTCACGGGAGGCAGGTGAGGGGAGTCGATCGATGGACAGCAGGCCGCCTGACACTAGCTAGTATATTTGTAGTTTCTTCATTAATTTCATAAATTAGCTAATATATTACTCCAGTAGTAAAGCAAACAAAACCATGACTACAAAGCAAGCAACGTACTGTCTCCATTGGAAATTTGGATCGCCGTGTGATCACCAAGGGCGGTGCTCGGCTTGACCAAGTTCGAGTTCGTTGGTCGGAGATGGACGTGGCACTCGCGACTTGGGAGGACGCCGAAGCATTGCGCGAATGTTTTCTTGTTGCGCCTGCTTGGGGGCAAGCAGGTTTTAAGGGAAAAGGAATGTGAGCACCAGTGAAGAAGCTGTAGCATACGTTAAGTCTGTTGAAAATCGGCAACAGGGACCACTGTTCATCATCCGACAAAAGTTTCAGAATCGGTTCGACGCAGCTCAAAGGGAACAGCGAAGCAATGTGCGCATTGGTGGTTCCGAGTGAGCCTGGGACTAGCTGTTAAGCTCATGATTACTTGAGTATAAATGATTAAAAGATTTGATTGGTGGTAAAAGGGGGTATGAAAAATCATATGAATGCATTTCCCTTCCGCTAACATACTTTTATAAAAATATTTATTAAAAAATGATATATTTATATTCTTATGAAAACATTTTCTATGATAGACTTAATTATATATATATATATATATATATATATATATATACACACACACACACACACATTTGCTATTCATCACCTTAGGTGAAGAATAGCTTATTCCTCACTCGGACCTAACCGACCGAGGCAGGCGACCGCAACCACGTGCCAACCGACCGCGCCTCGCGCGTTGACCGAGCGCGGCCGCCTACCCATGCGCGCTGACCCCCCAAAAAAGACATTCAGTAATTTCTTTCGACTAATTCAGTAATTTCATTACCCTCAGTAATTTTAATCATTCAATAGATTTTGTTTGATTTTTTTAGTAATTTCTTTTCGTTAGTAATGTTGATTCGATTCTACTCGGTAATTTCCTTGAATCTTTAGTAACTTCTTCAGATTCATTCAGTAAAGTAATTTCTCCAGATTGTCTCAGTAATTTCTCTCCTTCAGAGAAAATTTTATCGTCGGCGAGCTCGCGGCGCAGCCGCCGACGCCATCGTCACCGAAGAATCTCTTAGCTACGTGGATTTGTATTCCAGAGTTCCTCCACTCTGCCACCGGACATAGAAAACGGAGGAAAGTAGGCCGGCGGTGGGGGGGGCGGTGCAGGTG
>BCLG01000230.1:231825-262165 GCA_001602295.1 Zoysia matrella
GTGAAGAATAGTAGCTTCATATACATATATATATACATATATATATACATATATATTTATTTATTTCTAAGTGTCGGTGTTCAGATCAACGGCACAGTATAATTTAAGTAATCAAAGAGGGATTTGGTACGCTCTCCGTATCTATATGGCCTAGTCTACGGAAGACTCAATGATTAACCTGGTTCGGGCCACCATGTGGGTGTAATACCCTATGTTTAGGGAGAGAGTGGGTGTGTCGTATAAACTCATGACAGGATTAGAATAGCGGAAGGGCACTTCCTCGAGCAAGAACCCTAGCGTGCGTATGTGGAAATGAGTCGAACCTATCAATCTTACTTGCCTACTCATCCGTCTAAGGCCCCCGGTACCCCTTTATTTATAGGGATCGATCCGGGTTATAAGGCTTGGTGCCTACGAAACTGAGCGGCCCCTATGGGTGGGGCTGTGGTCTTCTACGAGGTTGATCCTCTAGTGCCCGCTGGCGCTGGAGCAGTTGGCCGATGTCTTTCGATTGTCCTTTGTCCAACGAAGAGGGACAAAAGGTTGTTTTATCGTTTGGCTTTACCGCCCGTCGGCCAGCTTTACTTCCTTCTGAGCAACTTTGCTGCCTTGTCGAGTTGCTTTACCACCTTGCCGAGTTGCTTTACCTCCTGTTGTACGTTGTCAGGAATCTTTGCGCTTGTCAGAAGTTGACCATTGAGTCGGTGGCCGAGGGGTCGGCCGGATTTTGTCATCGTCTGGTCCCGACCCTCGTGTGGTTGGGTCGGTGTCCTTAGGCGAGCCTGATCATCGGGAACCAGGCGATGTCTTTAGGTGGTTCTGACCACAAGGGGTCAGGTCGTTCCTTCAGGTCTTGATGCGATGAAGTCCTTCGTGGGCCGTGGGCCGCCATCCATAGCTGGGCTTTCGTATTTATGCTGGGTACCAAGGTACCCAGGGCACATGATCCCAACAGTAGCCCCTGAGTACTGTGTCGTTTGCAATCTTCGTTGAGGCGGTGTGAGGCTGACACTTGATACTCCTTGGTAGTTGATCCTGTGGGTGGGCGCAAGCGCGTCCGTAGGGCGTAGCCCCCGAGCCCCTGGGCGATCCGAAGGGTCAGTTGGGTTTAACCCTTCGTCTGGTCGTCGATCTTCAACAGTTGATCTTGCGAATGTGCGCGAGGACGTCCGAAGGGCGAAGCCCCCGGGCGATCCGAAGGGTCAGTCAGGGGTTTAGTCTTCGTTCTTCGCATATAGGAATCCTGCTGGTGCGCGTGAGCGCACTTGTAGGGCGTAGCCCCCAAGCGCCCGGGCAATTTGAAGGGTTGGTGAGGGGTTAAACGCTTGATAGGGAAATTCTTGACCATGGAGGGTGGCCAGAACCAACTTTCGTTGTCGGTAGAATCTCAAAGTAGATGCCTAGATTAAGCCGGTCGGACCAGCCGTATCTCATGATCAGCATCGCGCCTAGGTTGGGCTAGGTGGACTGGCCGCGTCCCATGATCCGCGCTCCGGGCAGGGGTCGGGCCAATCGATTTGGCGGTCGACTCTTGTCTGCCTGGATCCGCGGGGTTCGAACCCGCGGTGTTAGTAACGGACGTCGGTAAGGATCCTGGCGATCATAGAGTCTCAAGACGTCCACTTGGACGTCTTGTCCAACTGGCACTGACTGGTCAATAAATGCTCTCGCAGGTGTGTACAGTAGCACAAACGTCACCTCCGTCGTCGGAGGCATCGAGGAGGTGCACTGGCCCACCCGTCTGTGGGCGAGGTGCAAAGATCGTCGGTGCTCTCGGGCTCGGGCCCCCATCATGACGCATCGAATGCGCTGTTGTGTCGTGGAGATCATGCATGGGAATGGAAACCGCATTTCCTCCCGGTTTACAAAAGAGAGCACGGGACGGATTTCGAAATCCATTTCATCCGTTGTGGAGTCTTCGTCTTCCTCGCGCTTCCAGCTTCTCCTTGCCCTGGCGCTCGAGCTTGCCGCCGTCGTCGTTACCTCGCTCGCGCTCGTGCTCGTGTCTGCTCCTCGTTTGTCATCTTCATCTTCTTCATCATCGTTGTTGTCGTGGCCTCCAGTTGGAAGAGGTCCTGTGCCCATGTGGATATCCTCGAGTTCCTAGTCGCGTACGGCTTGCTCCAGCGCGGGCTTTTGCTACCTGGCTCGGACTTCTTCCGCGGGCTGCTTCTCTACTACAACATCAGCTGCAATTGGAGGGCAACGTGATGCAGAGTGTGGGATGCGCCGGGATCACGCACCATAGCACACGCGCCAAGGAGTACATCAAGCTCCACCTCAAGACTCCACTGAAGGGGTGGCACGAAGATTTGTTCTACATCGAGAACGTCGCCCCCGGACTGCCACTGTTCCACGACTAGCCCGCCGCGCAGTTGGACACTTAGGGCGCGGACGCCACAGATGCCGAGAAGGCGGCGCTGCTGCCACTGCTGCATCGCACCGACGCGTTGCAGTGCGCGAGGCTGACCAGCACTAGGGTTCATACATTTTCTTTTTGGAGCCTCTTTCTCGCTTTGGTTTTTATCGCTCGATTTGATTGCGATTTGCAAAAATGCTAAACTCTTCGAGAGTTATCTATTTGCAAAGGAGTGTTTGAGAGTTCCCTTTCTAGACAAGGGTGATGTTTATTTGGTTCTTTGGTGAGGACACTTGAAGTCTAGAAGAATTTCTTAGTTCTGCAATTTCTTGAGATCACCGGACAGTCCAGTGATTGTATCTTTTGAACCGAGTGAACTGCAGATTTAGACAATCACCGGATATTCCGTTAGGTTCACCGGACAATGCGGTGATCAGAAGATGAAGTGATTGCTTCTCTGGAATCGGCTCTCAATAAACACCGGACAGTCTGGCATTTTGGAGTCACCGGACAAATTATGGGGACCGGATAGTTCGGTGACTATGTTGATCGGCGAAATCCCGGCCATCGATTTTCTTTGTGATCAAACCCGGCCGTTGATTATTTTTATGACCTAACCGCACGTGTTTTTACTCGTCATTCCAAAAATCGTGCGAGTCCTTTGTTCATCGCCGACCGCCATTTGCCGCTGTAGCTCGCCGCGTTCCGCGCCCTAGCGCCGCCACCTTCGGTCGCTGTCGTACCCTTGCTGCCTCGCCGCGCCTGCGCTTTGCCGTGCTTCGCACCGCTCTGCCTCACCTTTCTTGTGCACGCCCACTGCTCCTGTGCCCTAGCCAAGCGCTGCCGCCCAAGCTCCGCCGCCGTGCCGCCTCACCACTGCCTTGCTTCGCGCAGCCTCTTCAATCCAGTGTGCGTCGACCTTGCTAGCTCCACCTCGCCGTGCTCTCTTTGCTGTCACCCACGTTCCACCAAAACACTCTGAGGGTTTTAGCTTTGGAGGTGATCGGTCGTCTTTACGGCGAGTTCTTCGGCGGTTTTCAGCTCTATTCCCAAGGTATTTTGTTCTATCACTTCCATTTCATCAAAAATGCCCCGCATGCCTTGTTTGTTAATTAATTATGAAAATTGGTATAATTTGCTTAAAGGTCTCACCTTTTATTGCCAATTGACGTGATTAGTTGACAAATTTCTGTACTTAGTGCCACATTGAGGTCATCTCTTGCATATTTTGATATGGCATTGAGTCTCCTGTCGCTAGTGTCACAATTTTGATGCATTGCTATTATTTGAATTGTAACATTAGTCTATCAATATCACTGTGGTGCTTATTTGCTTTAATTGATCGGTGATATGTCCTTAATTCTACCGCTAGGACTTTATTTCGAGTAGCTCACTTTTTGTGCTTACAACCTATATTTTATTCCTATGTGGTGCAGCGACAGTAGGACAGTGGATCAGGTCAGAGGACAGAGGCAGGATTCAGTGGTTTCTGTGGCAGTCCAGAAGTTTTTGGACAATTTAAGAGCCAAGCACTTAATCCTATCTTATTGAGTTAGCTCGTCAGTGGTTCTAGCAGTTGATCTTTCAGTGACAGTTGACAGAATGGGCAGGTAGAGACCATCTTCTGAGGAGAAGAGGAAGGGCAAGGCAACCAAGTAGGAGAGGAAGAAGAAGCAAAGGATAGGTGACCTTGAGTGGGACCGTGCACTAGCAGCTGCAGATATGTATGTACCTCCACATAGGAGGTCAGGTGCTTTGGGGATAGGAGGATCAGAGTCCCAGGGGGAGCTGAGGTGGTTGACCCGTCAGAGAGTGGCGACCACTCCTCTTGTAGCAGAAGTGCAGTCGCGGAGAGCTCCTGCCAGTAGGCAGTCAAGAATCGCAGAGGGAGAGACAGCCCAGAGGAGTTCACAGCAGAGGACACAGAGGTTCCCTCATCAGAGGACTGGAGACTGCAAGGTGTGCACTGTCAGAGCCGAGAGAGCTCGATGGGCCATGGGCAGGATTGCTGAGGTTGAGATTGATTTGCTGAAGCTGAAGGGCCCGGCCATCAAGGCCAAGAGGAGAGCTGACTTCACTGCTTGCGTCCCTGCTGGCAGATATGCAGATGTTGGTCAGTTTTGAACAGTTCTCCAGCGGAGTATATTTGAGGCCTACAGGAGGCAGCTTGCCATTAAGGCAAGAGCTCAGTGTTTGCTGCACACTGCCACTGTTCTTTAGAGGCACTGAGCAGAGGAGCTGGGGTTGACATGGAGGAGCACATATCTTATCTTTCAGGATTGTCAGAGTTAGTCACCCAGCCCTTGAGGTATAGTGAGGAGATTATGCTAGAGTTCTATGCCTCACTGTGGATCTCCCCAGACTGCTCATACTTCTGATTTATGTATCGAGTGGAGACACACAGATTAGAGAGGACCGACATCTTGACAGCTCTTGAGTTCATTTCTTCAGAGACTTAGATCCACACACTAGCCCATCCAGATTTCTCACCACCTTTGAGACCATTTGGAGGGATGGAGCCGAGTGATGACAGAATGAGTATTGCTTTTCTGCCACCAAATGGGGAGCACAACTCGAGGCACCCTCTACGCTTGACTCACGAGGCGCGTGTATTGAGAGGAATGCTTGGGAAGTCTATTGCGCGATGGGCTAGCTACAGAGAGCGTGTGGTTATTCTACACCAATGGCTGCTATGTTTTCTGCTGAGGCATGAGGATTTTGACTTGATAGATCTGTTGTTAGCTCAGATGGAGGATGTGATCTATGAGGGGATTGGAGCACGTCAGTTACCTTTTGCCCCCTACATTTGTCTGATGCTGAGGAGAGCCGGTGTGATGACTGAGGGGGAGTATACAACATTGCCAAAGATTACCACATCCTTCAGTCCAGTGGAGCCATCCGACTCTAGGGTTCTTAGAGTGTCAGCTTCACAGAGCACCCCTGGAGGAGTGGAGACCACAGCCCCGGAGGAGGTTGAGACCGAGGCTTCGGAGGGAGCACAGCCGGGAGCTCAGAGCACTGAGGCCTCGGGTCAGGCCGAGACTCTGACCTCTCGAGCCACACTTGACCCTGCACTTGCTGCCAGGTTGGACGCTATTCAGGCAGAGCAGAGGAGATATCGAGAGGAGCAGGATGAGTGGATACGCCGAGAGAGGACCGAGTTTGAGGAGAGGATCCGACTCGAGCGTCTCCAGATTGAGTGTGAGGAACCATCCAAGTTGAGTTCCAATTAATCGAATTAGCTTGATATTCAAACTGAACTCAAGCTCCATTCAACTAACGAGAAATCAACCCCGGTAGTCCCCTGATATGCTTCTCAAACACTGCTCAGGACAATAGCATATCGGTATTCAACGTTGTACACATCACATAGGGATCTCACATACATATATATAAGTTATTACAAACCTTAAGTAAAAGTTTATAATTGGAACAAGAATGAGAGCAGCAGGGTTGAAGTTTTAGCTCTCAAACTTCTTAAAACATAATTAAACAAATACTAAGTTTTTATTTAGGTTCTACATGATGGAGAGTACTACGCAACAGAAAATATTTTAAAACAAACCGAAAGACAGTGTGCTCAGCCCACGAATACCATTGTCACGCAAAGGAAGAACACAAACTATTCATCCCCTTCGCCAACATCGGCAAGGAAAAAATAGCCAAAAACCAAATCATCCTCACCTGCAAAACTTCAGCATTGCAAACGTGAGTACGAACGTACTCAGCAAGACTTATTCGTGGGACGTACATCCCATCTCCAAAGATCATGAATGAGGCATTAGTAAGGATAATAATGAAATAAGGCTTAATTGCGAAAAAGTAGTAGATATTAATAATTTAAAGCGAAGCATAAAGTAAAGACTCATGGGCAACTAATTACTAACCCAAGCAATTAAATAATTTTACAAAATCGTAATAAGAGATGTGTCAACAATACATCTCCAATATATCCCACAACTTTACTATCAGTGATTAAAAAAGTGAAGTTGTTAACTACGATGAAAATCAATGGACACCAAGCTTGGTCATAACCAAGACCACGGCAATTCAAACCGATTATACACCCTGCAGGGGAGTTCAACTGTACCCACACGACTTGAAGACCATCCAGCTTATGCAACTCGTGACGTCGCATAAGAGAGTACTCATGTCAACCTTTCTTTCATCCATTCCCGAACGGTTGGACAATCGACATGTCAGAGAGGACCGGTCCCGTGTCTCGTGGGAGCCCAGCGGTCACTCGTGCGTGTCAGTCAAGATATGCCGTCATGGGCCAAACATTGGTATGCAAATGAGATATTCGGCTTGTCTTACCATTATATTCAACATATGGTATGAACGAAAAGTGCTTAGGTCAACAATTAACAACGGCCAGTCCTTAACCGACACAGACAGGGCTACCGCACACATGACTCCTTTCCTGCTGCCAACCTATACTTTCCTGTCCGGTCTCCAATTCATCATTCTCGTTTAGACCAACCATATGAGTAACAAGTTAAATAAAGATCCTATACCCGCGAAAAGGTGGTGACCTTCCACCGATTTGACTTCTACTGGGCATGGCTAAGCATGACACACTGGATCTAAGAACTACCAACTCCACCTATAAATCTAAGACTCCAAGGAGGGGGTAATAATCAGATTCTAATATAACCACACTTATCCTATTGCCCGACAAATGCAATAATAAAATACTCATTCATTTCATAATTTATATAAAATAAGGATAAACATGTATGATGCTTGCCTTGCGATGTTGAAGTCTCCTCAGCAAAACTACCCACAGGTGCTTCACCCTCTGCAGCACCCACGTCACTTTCGAGTACGTTGTTCACTAAACAATGGAACAACGAAAAAATAAATATGCATGCTATGCAATGCAATGCCATGACAAAAGCAAATAGCAAAACAATTTTATTTGTAACCTTTCCTATTACTAAAGGGAGTGGATACTACATTTTTAAGTAGTTAATTATTTTAAACCAGTAGGGTAAAAATATCAATAGCGCTTAATTAACTAGTCTACAGAAGACTCAAAGATTAACCTAGCTCGGGCCACCACGGGGGTGTAATACCCTACGTCCAAAGAGAGAGTGGGTGTGTCGTATAGGCTCTTGATAGGATTACGATGGCGGAAGGGCACTTGCTCAAGCAAAAACCCTAGCGCGCGTATGTGGAAATGAGTTGAACCTATCAATCTTACTTGCCTACTCATCGTCTAAGGCCCTCGATACCCCTTTATATAGGGGTCGAACCGGGTTACAAGGCTTGGTGTCTACGAAACTGGACAGCCCCCTGACGGGTGGGGCCATGGTCTTCTGTGAGGTTCATCATCTGGCGTCCGCTGGCACCGAAGCAATTGGTCGGTGTCCTTCGATCGTCCTTTATCCATCGACAGGGGACAAAGATTGTTTTACCGTTTAGCTTTACCGCCCACCGGCAGCTTTACTTCCTTCTAAGCAGCTTTGCCGCCTTGTCGGGTTGCTTTACCTCCTGCTATACATTGTCTTGAATCTCTGCACTTGTCAGAAGTTGACCGTTGAGGCGGGTCGGTCAGATTTTGTCATGGTCTGGCCCCAACCCTCGTGTGGTCGGGCCGGTGTCTTTAGGCGAGCCTGTCCATCGGGAACCAGGCGATTCTGACCCCGAGGGGTCGGATCATTCCTTCAGGTCTTGACGCGATGAAGTCTTTCGTGGGCTGTGAGCTGGGACGTGGGCCGCGATCCATAGCTGGACTTTCATATTCATGCAAGGTTCGAAGGTACCCGTGGTACATAATCTCGACATTAAGATTAATAAATTAGAAATTATTTGTGACTTATATCCTAGTGTTAGACTAAAACAATGTCTAAAATGTCTTTTTTTATATACACTAGAGTGATTAGTTAACCATCAAAAGAGTGTTTGTCTTTACTTTCTCTACGGCACACGTTCTTCGTGGACGACAATGACAACCACTAAGATAACATCAAACAGCCGTGAGGTGGCAGCTAATTAAGTGCCAGGTAGC
This sequence comes from Zoysia matrella, assembly GCA_001602295.1. NCBI lineage: Eukaryota > Viridiplantae > Streptophyta > Magnoliopsida > Poales > Poaceae > Zoysia > Zoysia matrella. The sequence continues at coordinate 240,198 of BCLG01000230.1, forward strand.
ATGAAGGCTTAGTTCTCTTAATCTCCCTTATCGTTAACCGAGCTTTTCAACGTTATGGAGCTAACTAAGCACCATGGCACCTTATCTTTTGTTTGAGAGTACTGTGCTACCCCAGGAGGTGGCAAGATTACCTGCTATCCAACAAAGTAATATATACTCTATATAATTAAGCTGCTGATCTTCTTCCTGGCAAAACCACACGAGACCTATCTCCTGTACAGTGAAAAGTCCATGTTGCGAAAGCTACTTCCAAATCCTAATTAGAATTAAGCCAGACTTGTGTACATGTCGCACGATCTGTATATTGCAATACGTCATGAGATCTACGAAAAGTGCCAATAATCAACTGTAAAGAGTAGGAGTACAGCGCAGCTGGCATGCAGGATCTGCAGATCATATCTCGAACAATTTAACAATGTTATAGTCCGGGGATTAGCTGACTGTCAAGATCTTTCTCTTAACTGGGCTACCGATATTTGTGTAACCGCGCTTTATACCAATTTAACATCTGTGCGTGCATGGACTGCATGGACTGCCTTGTGTGCGTCAGCAGCCGAGGCGACGTGTCGACCGGGAGCCCTTGCCCGTGCACCGGGTGGACAAACTAACCGAAAAAGGTGCATGCAACGTGGCTGGTCTACGTACATCGAGGAACGTAGTAGTATGCGTGTAAGACTGTACGTGTATACGCTCTGTGTATACGTAGTGATGGGGCAATGATCGTCACGGGAGACAGGTGACGGGAGACGCTGACAGCCAACCGATCGATCGATGGACAGCACGCCGCGTGATATTAGTATATTTCTAATTTCTTCATTCATTTCATAAATTAGCTAATATATTACTCCAGTAGTAAAGCAAATAAAACCAAGACTCCAAAGCAAGCAACGTACTCTCTCCATTCTTTCTTAAATTGTTATTGCTAAGATAATATTATTGGTACCCACATTTTGTGACCCTTTCTTTAGAGAAGGATAAGATAGACCGAGCAGCCTTTGAGGCCGTTATGCCCAGCTATATTTCTATATGTAAAATTATAATCAAATCATAATATAAATAATTTTAATGATAAAGTAAGTTATAATAAAATATATTATATTATAATTTTTAATAAGATGAATAGTTCATATTGATGTTAAAACTACGACAAGTCTCAATAAAAGTTTATTTTTAGTTTTTGTTGATTGGCACTTTGACCAATATTTTTTTATAGATTTGATTAAATTAAAAAACTAGTATTTGTACTTTTAAAATCATCAAAAGAAACATTTTCAGAATATATATAATTTATATTATTAAAATTAATTAAAATTATCAAAATTAATCAATAGTCAAAGTCTAGTCAACAAAACCTAAAAATAAACTTCTATTACAACTATTAGAACAGAGAAAGTAATAGTAACAATTTAGAAATATATAGGGAGTACTAATATAAGCTGGTCGAAAAAAAAAAATCAATGACGTGGGACCTAGTTTAGTACTCGTGGTTTTCGCCGCCGACGTGCGCAAGCTGGCCACAGCCACAGGGAGCCGGCCACGTGTGCTGTGCGCATCGGGCATGGATACACAGGAGCATCTGGAGCCTAAGTGGCATGTTGTCTTGACCCAGAAGCAATTCTTGTGCATTGCATTTGCTATACATCGGCGGTGGCGACGGCAGGGCGACACGAACGATCACCGGCCGCGGGGCGTGGGCGCACGCTACCACGACACGACAGGAAAAAGCAATGGACTGCCCCCGGCCGTGGGTGACTAGACCAGGACGTGGTGTTCTTTTAACACGGCTTCGAAAGCCGCGGAGCTCTTGTTGCCCGGAAAAGCTGGTGCAGCCTTCCTGTCTCGGAGTAATATTTTCTTTGTTTTAAAAGAAGTTTATTTATAAATTTTATTAATTATAATTTTTGATTAATTATTTTAATTAATTTTAATAATATAATATATATTATAAAAATATTTTTTATGAATTTAAAAATACAAATACTAGATTTTTAAATTTAGCCGAACCTATAAAAATTACTCTTATTCAAACATTTCCCTTTGACCATTCATTTTATTCAAAAAATTTATGAAAAAATTATTTATTTTATTGTGAAATGATTCATTATTAATAAAAGTACTTCAAGCTTGATTTGTTTAATTTTACATTTTCGTAATTTTTTTTGAATAAAACGAATGGTCAAACGATGATTTCAAAAAATCAAAAAAAAGGTTTATTTGAAAATAGAGAGAGTATGGACTAAAATTATAGTTTTGTTAAAACTAAGAAATAAATTTTTATTGAAACAGAGAAAGTATTCAGGGCACATGAATAGACATGCCACAATAAAAATGGCCACGGCTCTGTCTGCCCAGATTTGGGAAGGCTTAAGACAAGTCGAACAAGGAGCATCTTGTTGATCATCTCTAGATGAAATACGTATCAATTGGTGATGCTCTCGACAGATATTACAGAAAAAGTACCACCAATTATTGATCATCGATCGCAAGTATTAGCTTCGGTAATCTGCAACTAATTAAGTCAGATGCAGTGCTCAGTCTGCCTAGCTAACCTCATTTGTAACAGGAAAATGGACCCGTCTGGGGGCACATTAATCGCACCGATTCGCAGCTCTTTTTACTTACTCTCTCTGTCTCAAAATAAATAATATTTTTAACTTTTTAAAATCGATTTGATCATTTATTTTATTCAAAATATGTAAAAAATATAAAAATAAATAAATCAAATTTAAAGTATTTTTATTAATAAATTATTTTATAATAAAATAATTAAATTTTTTACAAATTTTTTAAATAAAATAAAATGGTCGAAAAAATGTTTAAAAATTAAAAAAAACACTTATTTTGAGAAGGAGTGAGCAGAACACAGAATCAACCACCACTGATCTCGCTTGTAGTCAATGCCACCCATCCTCCCTCTGCATGTGTCCTCGGTGCTCCCACCTCGACGCCTCTATCATCCCCAGTCCACCTACGCATCCTGGTTTTCTCCTGTCCCTTCTCCCCTACCTCCGCACCTTCATTTTCCACGCCCCTTCATCCGTGCTCCCCTGTCCCAACCTTCATCCTCACCGGCGCCCCGCCTCTCCGCCTTCGCCTCGGCTCCACTTCTTCCCACGAGGATCTTCTTTCCGGCAAAATCGTGTTGGAGCAGCTCGGCGGTGGCAAGGCATGTTGCATAGAAATGGGCCTGTCAAACACGACTCTCTGTATCAGATTCTAGTGGTAGCTGCTTTGGTGGTAAATCAACTTCCAATCAAATCGTGTGTTACAGGTTTGGAGCAAAGCTATCCCAAACAGGGTCACGGATTACTCGCAAACCTTATAAACGAAATTGTCCATGTGACCTTCGTTCCCAGTATAAATTTAAGGTGCATCAACACTAGATGTAGTTGTATATCGTAGAGAGGTAGGTGGATGTGTGCATACATGAGCAGATAATATGACTGTATTTTTTAAAAGGTAACTTAAAAAATGATTCACGTCACGTAACCCAACGTTGTCGCGCGCTTCCCGTTTCTTCCTCACGAGGGAAAATTAAACAAAAGCAGGTATAGATGATAAAAATAAAGATTCTGAGAAAATAAAATCGGACACATCGGAGCCCTTCCGTCGCTGCAAACGACCACGTCCAGTGCCTTCCACCTGTCCCTCCGTCGTGGCTCCCACGGCGCCAGGCGCTTGACCGACTCACAGGTCACAGCGCTCTCTGTCTCGTTTATATACTGGCACTGCCTCGCGCGCCCCTTCTCCAACATCGCAAGCTATGCCGAGCAGCCTGCTCGTCTCACTTTCGGCCCGCCGTTCCTTGCCGCCCACGCCGCTCCCGATTCGCTCCGTCGGCCCTTCATTAAGCTTGTTCAGAAGGCCTCTCGCCCCAACTGGCACGGGGCCACGGGAACCCGATCACTTCGAATCAAGTACGCGTAAGCTAGTACAGTAGTTGCCATGGGCAACCGCAAGAAGCTCATCCACTTCCTCCGCGCTGACCCGGTGGCGGCGCTGTCGTCGCCGCGGTCGTTCTCCTCCGCCTCCTCCGTCTCTGACGAAGACGGATCCTACAGCTCCTCGTCCTTCGTGGCCTCCGCCACGTCGTCACCGTCACGGTGCAGTCCGCCGCGGTCGCCGTGGGCGCAGCTCCCGGGAGTCGGCGGCGGCGCGGGCGACACTGGGCTCATCGCGTCACTGGTCAAGGCGGACGGCGGCAAGGTCTACTCGCTCGCCGCGGCCGGGGACGTGCTGTACACCGGCACGGACTCGGAGACCGTGCGGGTATGGCGGGACCGTCGCGAGCTGGCCGGATTCCGGACCGGCAGCGGCCTGGTCAAGGCCATCGTGGTCGGCGGCGACGGGCGCGTCTTCACGGGCCACCAGGACGGGAAGGTCCGGGTGTGGCGCGCCGACACGGACGACCCCGCCGCGCACCGCCGTGTCGGCTCGCTCCCCGCGCTCGGGGACTACCTCGTCAGCTCCGTCAACCCAGCGCGCTACGTCGACACGCCGCGGCGGCGGCGCCGCGCGGTTTGGCTCCGGCACTGGGACGCCGTGTCCTGCCTCAGCCTCGACGAGGACGCCGGCCTGCTCTACTCGGGGTCGTGGGACCGGACCTTCAAGGTGTGGCGCGTCGCCGACTCGCGGTGCCTCGAGTCCGTGCCCGCGCACGACGACGCCGTCAACACCGTCGCCGCGGCGGGGTTCGACGGCCTCGTGTTCTCCGGCTCTGCCGACGGCACCGTCAAGGTGTGGCGCCGTGAGGTCCCCGACCCCAAGGGGGACAGGACGAGGCACGTTCTCGACAGGGTCCTCAGGAAGGGCGAGGGCGCGGTGACCGCGATCACCGTGTCTCGCGAGGCGCGCGCCATGTACGTCGGCTCCTCCGACGGGCTCGTCACCTGCTGGCGCTGGGTCAACGGCTGGCCCGTGTTCGGCGGCGTGCTCGTCGGCCATAACAATACGGCTGTCATGTCCCTCGCGGTGTCCGGGACCGTCGTCGTCAGCGGGTCCGCCAACGGGACGCTCCGCGTGTGGCGGCGTGACGGCACGGAGCACGTCCAGCTCGCCATGCTCGCCGGGCACACGGGCCCTGTGAAGTGCGTCGCGGTGTGCGACGACGACGACTACGCGGGCGACCGGCGATTCGTCGTGTACAGCGGCAGCCTTGACGGGTCGGTTAAGGTGTGGAGCCTGTCGAACGAGCACGGCGGCCGAGACTCACCGTCGACCGCGGCGACAGAACAATCATCATCACTGACATCACCGCCCCGGGATCATCAAGCGTGGGAACCCCTTCTGCCAGTGCCGTCGCCGGCGCAACAAGCGTGGGCGCCGCATCACGTCGCAGCCGCCTGAACACGAAGCTAGCGCTGCATCATCTTTCTTTGATCGACCGCGCCCGTGCGAACAATGTGCTGGACCCACGTGTACAGTAAAATTGTAGTTGGGCATGTAGACGCGCGTACGTAGGATATACAGTATATGGATGAAATACGGGGTGAGTGACGACCTGGTCGATCGGAGATCCGATACAGGCCCTTGATGGCAAGAAATGGGAGGCCGGTTGGTTTGACAGTGAGAGGTGTGTAGCTTGGCCACACGTCAGAAACCCCATTAATGCTTCCATGGAAAATGACATTTTCGAGTGTGCTTTTCATTGTTATTTTTGTATGTTAATGCGTGAAAAAGATGTACAGATTGATGAACTTAACAGAGACACGATGTACATAATTTTCTCGTTAATTGTGCACCTTTAGTCCTCTGCTTTTCTAATTAAGGTGATGCTTTAGGTTCACTGCAGTTTGTATATCCTATCCCTCTCATTTGTAGTCTTAACAAAAATATTCGACATTTGTGCTTGCTGCTAGTGTTATGTTAGCTTAGGGTGGCGTCTGAGTCGATAAAAGGAAATTAAAATGGGGTATGTAAGTAGTAGCATACTTTCTCTGTTCTTTAAATATTGTTACTGTTGACTTATTCAAAGTTAAAAGTTAAAACTAAAAATCAACAACGATAACAATTAAAAAACAGAGGAAGCACCTAATCAAGAGCAAACAAAAAGCCTAAAACAATACAGACGTTCACACGAGCAGCAACGCACACTTGATCCCTTTTTCGTGTACTTTTTTCGATACCCGCTATCCTCAAAATTGACTCCAACACACAAATCAGAACCTAACAAGATGCGCACTGCATGCGCTATTGTTCCTGCTCGTACCTAGCTCAAATCTGAGAACTGAAGTAGGTACCAGAATCACAACCATTTATTTGATTAAATTTAATAGTTAAAAATAAAAATATAGCTATTCAAAGTACTTCAATGAGACCAATAAAAAAATAGTAAATCAAGTAACAAAATGATAGATCTTGTATTAACTTTTAAAAATTAATAGTTAAAATTAATTGAGAAGATTGAGGTATCTCTAATAACTCTCAAACATTGTAATAAATCTTCTAGAAAAAATCATTCATCATGGAAAACTATGCTAGCTGTCAGTTTCAGTGGATCAAATCTCTTCATTGCTGCTGCAGTTCTCACACTGTCAGTTTCATCCAAAGACTCTGGTTAGCAGCAAAGATACCACTAGTCCAGCACAAACCACAGATCGACAGAGGCGCGTCGCTCTCGTGGCTCGGCCGGGTCCTCTCGTGAAACAGGTCCTCGTGTGGCCGCCGAGGATTCCCTCTGTAGCACTGCAGCACAAGTCCGCCGACGGGCCGCCGACGCGCGCGCGCAGGCTTCGGAAAACCGTCGTTTCCGCGGCCGGCTGGGCGTCACGAGGACCGCATCCGTCGTTTTCAGCTGCTCCAGTGATTCAGACGTGAAGAACGGCGAGTGTCGCCGAACACTTGCCACAACCTGTACGTAACAGGTTAGCCAGCTGCATGCACTAGTAGATACAGATGCCATCATCGGGTTTGTTTTGGGTCGGCGGCAGAGGCAGATCTCGAATCCTAGCTTCAAGGGTGCTAATTCTCTTAAGCATTTAAATAAGCTTTTTTACTATATATAATTCACAGTGCCTAATCCTTAATATAAGAGGATGTCTAAGATCAGCCACAGTGTTCGGTGCTTAAAAAACTTTTTGGGCTTTGGCATTGATGCGGGCCACTGTAACGATCGGTGCTTGAAGCTTCAAAGCTGGCATCGATGCTTGTACAAGCACCCAGGGCTTCAACCAGATGTGTTTACTTTTTCTTAGCCTAAACAGTCTCTCGCCTCGGTTCGACCCATTGAGCGCACTCCCAGTTTCTATTCCTCTTAATTAGCTTCTCACATCATCATTTTGTTTATGTGGCAAAGATATTGATGAAAAAAGAGAACAAAGAATAAAGAAATCATTTCTACAACAAAAAACCACCTCTTCACTGATACCAAAGCACTAAGAAACTATAAAAAATACATTGGGAAGACTCTACTAGTTTCTATAGCATAATTTTCTGTTATAAAATATATAATAGATCATTAAAATTTAATCTATATAGAAACTATCTGTTGATGTCGAAATTGGTTCGGGCCAACACACCGCTCGCACGTCCGTGTGTAAAAATGCCGGCGCTTCTTCAACCCTGGCTTTGGACAGCATTAGACAACCTCGCCTCGTGAGAGACCAAGGAGGATCATTTTAGAGTTGATCCGAGCTCAGTCAGACCAGCTGAATCGCCTTCGGTCGTCGTCGGGATGAAGAAAGAACAGCACGGGGGGGTCGAATAAGAGGATTAAGATTTGGAGAAAAACGAAATATAAAAGCAAATGATAGGTTCGATTGCGATGATCCTCAACCAGCCATGGGTCTTTGTTTTATAGAGATGGAATGGTCTTATTCCGCAGAACAACTAATCCCACGAGTTAGAAAAAAAAATTAGAATCAATCTGCTGAAAACTTTCTTAAATCGGCATTACCAAAGTCTTTGATAAAGTGCAGAACACTCCGGTGATGAGAGTCTCGTTCTTCCCCTCGGTTGTATCGGCTTGATCAGACCGAATCAACACCTTGGGGTTGAGCTCTAAAGTGTTGACGAGGAACGGGTGCTTGTCGATCTACATCTCTTTAAAACTCAATCGTCCCTCATTAAGAGCCGATTGGACCTGTCAACGAAAAATATTGCAATCTTTAGTAGCATGAGAATAAAAGTTATACCATTTACAATATGCTCTACGCTTAATCTCATCTGCCGGAGGTAAAGTGTATACAATCTTAATGTATCCAGCTTTGTGTAATTCATCAAATATTTTGTCACACTTAGCTACATCAAAAGTGTATTTCACGTCATCTTTCCGATTCTTTTGAACCGGTTTGAGCGAATCACAAGCAAACGATTTGGCCTTAGATGGCCAAATGAATCCGGCAGCCAAAATGTCATTGAAATCATCGTCGGAGCTATCCGAATCATATTCCACGACATGCACGCTGTGACGGGTCTTATAATCATGTTTTATTTCTTTACTTCGGCTTTTTTCAGCCGAAGCCCTTTGTTGGAGGTGAGTAAGTATAAAAAAATTGTACCCCTCCAACTTCTCTCTAAGATGCGACCGTAAACCACTAAAAGCTAGGTCGGCTAAGTCTTTTTCAGAAATTGTTAAATTAAAGCATCACTTCTTAACATATCTAAACCGCCGAAGATAATCAATGACAGGTTCATCTTTCCCTTGCCGAACCGATGTCAAATGTGACAACTTTAATTCGTTGTCTCCGGAATAAAAGTGGTCATAAAATTTACGCTCTAAAGACTCCCACGTGTATATAGAGCTCGGAGACAATGATGAAACCAAGACAAAGCGGTTCTGATTAATGATAAAGAAAACAACTATACCATCAAAGCTTCACTAAAACCCGCTTCTCCTAGTTGTGCTACGTATTGGCTAATATGTTTCCAAATGGTTTTGCTATCTTCGTCATTGAATTTGACGAAGTAGAGAACACGTCATCCAACGGGATACGGGACCTAATTAAAATATGCATGGTACGGTTTTTGATAAATTCAGTCTCTCCCTTTAAGGTCTACCCCTAACGTCTTACAGAATTGTTTGTTCAAATTCTCCTTAATGCGAGCCATACACTCTTCTATGTGAGCAATGGGTGGTCTAACGCGTGTGACCAGTGGTGAAGGGTGTAAGCTAGTCTTTATGGCACTAAATATTTCATTAGGGACAGGGCCATGAGGGATTCCCGTACTGCTTGGTGGGATAGGTGGCGTACTATATGCAATGGTACGGTAAGGAGGAACAAACGCAACTAATTCATTCAATCGGCTAGTAGCCGGATTGGAGATGCTAGTGATTGGCTCTACACTAGCGGGAGACACTACCAAAGCATTAGTTTGCACATGAGAGGAAAAACTAAATTGTCCACTAAACAAGTTCAACGGCATGCCATATAGAGGTTGTGCTATTTAGACGTAGTAGGCGCCGATGCACTAGTAGTAGGATCTACATGCGCAACATGAGACAATGATGCAATACTAACGTTTTTCGACTTAGACATGTTCTCTTGAATCATGTATTGCATATCGTTCGTTAAGACCTTCATGTCGGCAAAATAATACAAAAGGTCTTCAAAAGTAAGGGAAGGGTGCGAAGATGTCATTACATTGGCAGCACCCATGGTCGCTGTAACATCCCAGATTTTCAAATTAATCGAAGCGCCAGTTGTCCCGAAAATTATTTCCGATTTACTCCAAAATTTTCTTTTAATTTTTCGGACGCCGGAATAATTTAGCCCGCGGATCTTTTAGGCTGACATTAATTAGTTTGTTCTAATCCCTAACTAATCCCCTCTCATTCTTATCCCCTCTCTTATTCCCCATTTCCCTTCCTTCTTCCAGAAATATCTGTAACCGCTCCACTCCTATGCGCCGCCTCCGATCCGCGCGTCTTGCTCCGTCTGCGCGTCACCGGCTTTTGTTCCCGACGCCGTCTCCACGCGCCCGGTCCAGTGCCCTGACGTCCCGCACCCCGACGTCGCCTGCTCCCTCGCCCCGACGCCGACGTTGTCTTCGTCGCCCGCGGTCCTGCGCCACTCGTCGTCCTCACCCGACGCCCGTCCCCACGCGCCCGTTCCCACGCCTCGACTTCCGTCGCTCGATACCGCATCTCCTGCCGCCGTCACCGCTTGGACTCCACGTCGCCGCTCCGAACCTATCCCCTCGCCTAACGCTGCTGACCTCGTCGCGTGTCACCATCCCCGATCGGATCTCCAGTACTCCGTTCCAGTACGATCTCTGGTCTGCAGTGTGCAAGTCTCGGTTCCGATCTCCGAGATTTCATCTCTGATTTCTAGATATGTGGTGAGAAAATTTCCCTCTCTCCAATTACTTTTTCCTCTCCGATGAATTGATGAATTAATTGCTAATCAATTTGCGATTAATTGTTTTGCGGTTAATGTAGTTTCTCGTGGTCTAAATCTTCTACAATTTTTGGAGAACTCCGTTTGATCTCAAATGATTTCCAAAATTGTTCCGTTAATTTGTCTCGTCGAGGATGTCATGTAGAATTTTCTGGGGTTCGCGCTGTGTTTAGCTGGTAATCCCGAGGAGGAGTACCGCGAGGCCACTCAGTTCGACGACCCGGATCCCGTCTACGATCCTGAGCTGCCAGGCAAGCCGCGTTCCTTGATCATTTTCGTACCCAGTATTTTAAACTGCATATTTTATTTGCAACCCTAATTTGTATGATAACTATTTTAAAATATGCTAGCAACATTCCTAAGCCGTGCTTATTTATTGTTCCACAAATATGAGCCCTAGGATTGCTTTAGAAAAATTATTTTATTCTTATGCTTAGCCATGCTTAGTCGCATTATTTTTATCTCACACCTATCACTATAAAAATAGAATTTGTGTTAAATAATTTTGAACTGTGATTCAAATGTGTGAGTTTTATAAATAACTATACATAACTATTTAACGGGGGCAGAATGGAGTATGAGGAGCTGAGGTACTTTTGAGAAGTCTCTGTGGGCGTATCTGTGGCGGGTACAACGAGAAAATTCGAGCTGGGATCTTTTGTGAGACTTGTTGGCTGTTGGCGTTGAGGTTGGAGAGAGTGCCTGCCCCGACAATTAAGGACCGAGTCCTTCGAGCTTTGTATGCTCAGTTGACAACCATGCACACCACGTTACCCTATATGGGCAGTGGCTTGATCTTGAAGCTTGCCGAGACTAGTTGTTTACCCGTGGGTTGGCGGTGTTGTGTTAGTGTGGTGTAGAGCTATGTCTCCTCACATGAGATCAAGATATCTCACATGATCAGTGGTAGGCACTTCACAGCTCCAGGACCCGATTGCGTAGGCATTTGGGATCTTTATCCTGCAGGATGGATAGCGCCAGTTAAGGCTTGTCAACGGGTCTTGTGTGTTTGTCGGGACTACGACGGTAGTTTTCGATGACACTTCTCGTGGGTCTAAGTGCATATCCTCTTCAGAGTTACAGGCAATGCGCATTGCCACATCCTTTTGGAAGGACACCCCCTGAGTTGTTCTCCTCGTTGAGTAGTTTTGTTTTTCTTTCTCCTCTTCTATTTCAAAATGTTTTGGACTCCGGCCTTTGAACTGTGGCTGAGTGTGGAGATTACACCGGCATTTAAAATGAACCCCCGTTCGGGATAACGGAGATCCCTGCGAGGCAAGATAATAAAATTTGACAGTTTTAAAATAAAGCTTTCTTGCATCTTTAAAATAAAATAAAATGTTTTAAACTTGCATTTAGCACTTGAGCCATGCCTTTACCCTTGAAACCATTTGCATGCTGAGTATTCGTACTCACGGCTTTCTAATTTGTGGTTTTCAGAAGATACTCTCAGCTTCGACTTCGACTACATCTCCGACGAACCGTGAAGTCAGCTCCTGCGCTCAAGCTAGCCTGTGTGGAGGAGGTCCGCTACTGCTACCATTATGATGCTTCTGTTGCTGCTCTTGATGGATTTTTGATAGTGATCTATCTGCTCTGAGATGTTTTCGGTCTGCGTGCCGATGGACCCCTTTGAAGAATTTTATTCTAATAAATTTGCTTTGACTTGCTATTTTCTATTCTCGTTTCTTGTTTAATGCTTTTGTTATGGTTTTTTGATTGATCGCTTGTGATATCGTGCTTGCCAACCGTCTGGGATTGGCAAGATCACGGAAGATCGGGACTTATCGAAAGGTAAAAAAAACTCGGTCGTTATAGTCGCGTCGTCGTCGACGGCCGTAAGAACGGGCTCCTTCACTTGAGAGATCGCGCCTTGACGGTCTTTCTTGAAACACGCTAAGTACTCCTACAGCTCCCTCTCCTTGCGCGCCTTCCGGCGTTTCAAGAACGCCTTGCGCGCCTTCTCGAGCAACTCCTACAAGGACGGCATGACGATGTTCGTCGTGGAGATCTCAGAGTTTATGGTGAAAAACGACGATTCGGTTTATGCTACCGGAATAACTCGCTCCCCAGCGGAGTCGCCAAAAAGTGTGTTGACGTCGAAATCGGGTCCTGGCCAACACACTGCTCACACGTTCGTGTGCGGGAACGCCGGCACTTCTTCAACGCCAGATTTGGCAGCACCTAGACAACCCCGTCAGAGGAGGATCGTCTTCGAGTTGATCCGGGCTCGGTCAGGCCAGCCGGATCGCCTTCGGTCATCTCCGGAACGAAGGAAGAACAGCACCAGGGGGTCGAGTAAGGGGATTAAGGTTTGGAGAAGAACAAAATGTAAAGGCAAATGATAGGTTCGATTGGGATGATACTCAACCAGCCATGGGCCTCTATTATATAGAGGTGGGACGGTCTTATCCCATAAGACAACTAATCCCACAAGTTAGGAAAGAAATTAGAATCAATCTGCTGAAAACTTTACTAAATCGGCATTACCGAAGTCTCCGGTAAAGTGCCGGACACTCCGGTGACTAGAGTCTCCGGTAAAGTGCTGGACACTCCGGTGACTAGAGTCTCCGGTAAAGTGCCAGAGGTTCCGTCGTATAATTCTGAGAACCCAAGAGGGCCTACCGGACCCTCTAACAGTGTGCCAGATACTCCGGTGGGCTAAGTGACCGAACCCGAGAGGCTCACCGAACACTCCGGCACCGTGCCAGATACTCTGATGGGCTAAGTGCTCGAACCCGAGAGGGCTCACCGGACACTCCGGCAACATGCCAGATACTCCGGTGACCTTGTGATTTTTGGGTATCAACACTACCATAGAAACACTATCATCAGTCGCTAAAAGGCCTTTTATCGATTTATCATAGGTCGGTAAAGACTTTTAACGACCCATAATGTTGGTCGGTATAAGTGACGTAGGTAAAAGCTTTACCAACCGACATCTTTTTACCGACACATCATTGGTCGGTAAAACCAAACAATTACCGACCCATCGTGCATTACTAATAATGGAATTACCGACCCACAGTCCGTTGCCATCGATTGACATAATCATAAAACATACCTCATTATTAATACTAATCCATCAATATTTATCCATGAACAATCAAACCTCTGTACACATAATATTCAACATGCACAGGAAACATATATAATGACACTGAACAATTCATAACAATTAATTTAATTAAAATCACATTCATATGGTAGTGCTTACAAGCTCTTGTCACAAGCCAACAAAGTGAGTACATACAAACTGTCAAAAGGCAATATAATACTAAGTCAAATACTAATGATAGTTGAAAGCACCTAGCTAGGTTCTATTACAAAGCAAGACTTTCTTTACAGATATAATCCCCTATTCCACGTTGAATGCATCCATCAAAATCACTTGAGTTCCCATAGAATGCATCCATCACTCATAGTCTTGAATTCCTGTTAGCAGATGAAATCAGATATTATCACGGAAGTAATAGAGTCAGGCAGATAAACTTGTATATATATTGCAGGTCAACTGAATATTCAGAGGTTTTCAAGGTTTGTCTTCTAGATACCTAATTTGAAATATAGTGCAGGTAAGCTGAACGAGATCATCCAATGTAAGGCTAACATATAGGAAGTCAAAATTTCGAAAAACAAAAAGCTTGCCATATTCCACACCTTCAGCTCAAAAGTTTCACACATTCCACATTGACAGTCACCTGCAATGGATAGATGAATTGTTTAGTGTAATCTAAAGAAGAGTGTTTCATCAACTGAACTGAAAATAATCACCAGAACAACTTTTTATAACTTTGTCAACTCCATAATTTCAAATGCACATCAAACAAAATGAGAAACGGGGAGTAAGTCCATCTGAGAAATGTAGCATCCCTAAGCTCAAAGCAAACTGTAGTAACAAGAATGCCCTGAAAAGGATTCCATTATCACCCCCACAAAGCTAGCTCTTAAGTTTATAAGCATTTTTCTCCTTTTCCGAGAGTGCCGTATTAATGTACAAGCGAAGCATTGTGGCCAACTTACCATAGACTAAAGTATTTGTCTAAGTTCACAAAGGTATTAAGTTCAAAGTTCACAAAGGTATTAAGTTCAATTCTCTTGCCACGGAAGTACAGACAAACTAACCAGAGGCATGAAGCCAATACTACAGGAGTAACAGGACATAGTTCAAAGTATCACAGAAACTAATGCGAGCCACAACTTCATGGAAACCAATTTATTACAGATAAAACCCATATTAATAAAAAAACTTTCTTGAACTTTGCACTGATCTTTTGCAGCAGACCAACAATACTGGCCTCCAATGCCTGTTTTGTAGGTAGTGGATCCAAGATGTTTCCAATGAATTAAATTCTCAGCACAATCATGCTCTTGACTAGAAACCAAAGTAAAGAAATAACAATGCACTGAACAAACTGAATGGCCTCTACTAACTTGTTTTAGAAAAACTCTGAAAATTAAAATTAATAACAATGTAAATAACTGGATGTGGATTTTATGACCGAAGTAAAAACAATGTCAGGAATGCCACAAATTTGAATGCAAAGTGTAGTAATTTACGAAGACAGTACTGATGACATTGGTGTTTGGCAATCATCATAGATAGAGCTTGCTTATTCAGTCCACTAACGTTGACCCATCCTGAAGCTTTCAGTGTTGTTGTTTTCACTCGTCAAACATTGAAGTTCTGCTTAAATGGATCCTACAAATCAAATTGTGATACAACCCTGCTCACCTTTCCAATTTGAGCTGTTACCTCGCCATGGTCTGAATTGAACCTTGCGCCAGTGGATGTACTAGGGTCCGGCAGTTAGGAGTGTCGGCGTTCTGACCACCGGCACAGTACAAAATACGATCGAGGGGGTGGTGTGCCTTCGTATTCGATGTGGCTTAGTTTACGGAAAACTCAAGAGAGTTTTTTACCTGGTTCAGACCACCTCGAACGGTGTAATACCCTACGTCCAGAGGGTGGTTTATACCGGTGGATGAGTACAAAGGGCCGGACTCTCTCTTCGAGGGAGGATCCGACGTCTAAGTCATGGGGTACTCGATGCACGTGTTCGTGGGGTGCTCGCGCGCGTAAACGATTGCACGCGAGAGTTCAAGGTTTCGATCTCTCCCTTCTATCACTCCCCGGACCCCCCTTTATATAGAGCGGCCCGAGGTTACAAAATGGTGGGCCCTACGCGGTTTTACTGTCTCGCTGACAGGTGGATCCTCCACTGGCGTCGTCATCATTCGTTACCCCCATGCAGGGGCGTGGCCCGTCGCGTCGCACGTCGCGCCGGGTACTGTAACGTCAGCCACAGTGACGCCAGGTCTTGTCCGTTGACTCCCGCGGCCCGTCCGATACTGTAACGTCAGCCACAGTGTCGTCGTGGTGAACCCGTCCCGTCCCGTCGGAACGGTTGGTTGACCCCTAGAGTAAATACGACGTAACTGCTGCATCTACTCCAGGGGTTGGCCGTCGGGGGTCGGCCTCGTCGTACGTCTTAGCGCTAGATGCGACTAAGACTCGGCTTTCGCAGATCGTTGCCTCGGGGATCGGACCGCACGTTCGCATCGTCGTCCGACCCTGAACCCCTAGGAGTCCCACGTGTACGAGTACGGATCGACAAGTGCTCGGGGTACATGATCTCGACAAGTAAGATTAAACAATCATCTGTACAAATTTAGAAAACAAGCAATAGGAAAAAGTACAGAAGAAATAAGGCTAATCAAATGAATAAACTGACAACTAATAGAGGAATTCTGGTGGTGACAGCATCGAATCCATACCTTCTCTGAGGTCTAGGGTTTAATGAGGCCTTCAAGATCCTGAAGAGGTAGCCAGGGAGGTGACGAAGGAGCAGAAATCAGAAGCACCGTGGGGCAAGTCCAGCCGCAGCGACATGGTGCAGTGAGCTCACGAGGGTGGTGGGACTGGGAAGCCGCCACAGGCAGGCCGAGAGGTGATGCGGTGGGGTGGGTAGGGCGGCAATGGGTGGCGGCACGGTGGGGTGGCGGCGTGCGCCATGGCGGCGCGTTGAGGCGAGGAGGGCGGCCCCAGGTGGCGGCGCGGTGGGGTGGGGACTAGGGAGGCTGGCACCGTGGGTGGCTGTGAGCCGGGGAGAGCCGTGGCGGCGCGTTAGGGTGGGGGCGTCTCAGTGCAGAGATGGTGCAGTGGGGTGGGACCAGGGATGGGTTGCCAGTAAATGGGCCGGGCTGGAATTTTTTTGATTGACGCCCACGATTTTTAAATGTCCTGGTGCCTTTTCCGACTGATGGTGGGATGATAGTAAAGAACTTTACCGACTGATAGATCGTCGCTGAATTTTCTACCCATTACCGACTGATCGCTGGTTGTCACATCAATAATTAGCGACTCATGGTTGGTTGTCCACTTTTACCGATTAATGATTTGTGACTAATATTGGTTGATAAAAGTGAACCTGTGTAGTGTTCGCACCTGCTTGACGGGGTATATTAATTATTTTAGGTACGAAAACAGTAAACAATATAATATTCTCTTGATGACAGGCAAGGTGCATAAATGACCTCATCAATCTTAATCTTAAGATATGCCAGTTCAGTTGATGAAATATTAAGGTCATTAACATTGACAGAATGGTAATCATAGGGCAGTCCTAATGAGCTATTAATATTGGTTTTTATCTCTATTAAATGATCCTCCAACTAAGAAAAATGCAGCTTAATTAATGAAGAAAAAGAGAAAAAAAGAGAAAACTATTTTTTATATGGAAACCTGTGCGCTTGCCCTCGCTACCGTGCTTTCTAGTGGCCATGCTCCATGCCGTATGTTGGTAAGTTGACCCAGGCACCCGGCCAGTTGGGGAGCGCGCGGCTAATCGGGCGCCTGGCGATCAGCTTGTTTAAAATTATTTTTGATTTTTTTTAATTTATGGCTGTTCAAAATTTTAATTTCATATTTTTCAAATTTTAGTTGAAACCATACTGTTTTTAAAAATTATTTTCGATTTTTTGAATTAATAAATGATGAAATCTCATGGCGTAATATTTAATTTTGGCTGTCTAAATTTCAAATATTAAATTTGATAATTTTTCTACTTTTGACTGAAAATGTACTTTTTTCGATTTATTTATTTTTTAAATTAAAAAATAATGAAATCTGGTTGTAGAAGGTGTATCCTAGCGCTCGTGGTGCCACGTTCTCTTCCCAGGGTGCGTATCATCCATTCTTATGTCACTTTGGATTTAAAAATAATTAAAAACTGAATAATACATAGGTAAAGATAAAATCTCATAAATTGGGTATTTAGAGGTGACGTTCTGTAGATGCGATATTTACTTAATGGTTTTCTCTAGATTCCCTTGGTTAAGGATAGCGTCTGCTGAGTTGCCCCTCACCAGAGCAAGCCAACCATGGGCTGATGGGCTGGTAGTGGGTTGATGGGCCAACAATGGCATATACTTGCTGCTGTCTTTTTTTCCTTTTCATTTTCTTTTTCAACCTCATTTTGGTAGACAATTAGTTGATAATATGTAATTAATACTTAACGCTTAGAAAACTCTTAGAGGCACCTAAGCATGCTTAAACTTTTGGCGCTTGGTCACTTCTCCGTACCAACCTCCCACTCTCCCAGTCTCCCAGCGACATTCTTTGAAGAACCAGAGGGAGTACTACGGTAACAGCTAGTAGTCGTGTGACCAGTTGTGCTCATGGCTGGCCAAGCTTAAGTTCAAACCATCTTATCTATGTATACCCTACTCCTTTGCACATGAGAGTTATTGGAGAGAAAGCAGGGAAGAACAAGGGCTCTGTAGTGCAAGAGAAGGGCAAGGAGCCTACTATTTGCTCACTCGATAAGCTCTGTAGTGAGAATTTGAACAGCGATGCATAGCAGATATGCTAAAGCAAACCGGTAGAACTCAAAAAGCATGTTGAGAAATTCACATAGGCGCATGAAATGCATCAGCATGTATGTTAAAGACATTATTATATAAGAAGTTCTTGAAAATTTTAAACTGAGGCTGCTACACACCAGAAGAGGCAGTTCAGTTGATGAATCCGTATGAAACAGTTGCAGTTCTTGGCTTTGTTTCTTATTACAGACATGGGAGGTTTTTTCTACGGTTTGGGCCATCCCGGAGGGGAGGGCAGCCCGGGCGGTCGCCCAGGGCTCCTCAACACGATATACATATGTATATAGACTTATATAAATTTTATTTTCTCATTACTTTAATGACTCATTTCAGCTTAAATAAGCTCTAATACCATCATACAACATGTTTTTCTAAACAAGCAACGAGTACATAAACTGTCGAGTGTAGAACGGTACTATTGTAATTAGAAATGTAAGTAAAGTCTAAAATTACCTTTCTCGCTGCAACATAATTGCACGCGGTGTTAGTACATGATAGAAATGAATGATTATTATTGACTATATATAACTGATGGATGAGAAATAAAGGCCTCAACTTTTAGCCTCGCCCCTGGCCCATGAAATCTCAAGACCCGCGCTACAGCTTGCCGTCCGACCAAACAATATATGGAGTATGCTGTTTAAATACATCCGCCGACCGCCTGTATACTGCTTGTCCAGGCCATTGACCTCCGAGTAGTTTTAGCTTGACGTAATGTCACTGTTGAGCAAGAGAAATGCTTGGCAGCAGTTCACTGATAGCGCCACAGGACGCGTGACAGCAGAGAGAAGCCTATCTAGCTCTAGAACTGAGCAGCATGCACCAGTGAACTAAGCTTTGGGGGATATACACAGTTTAATACGTAGCGGGACGCTATTAATTTGTAGCTAGTCACAAAATAAGCATTTTGTAGCCAGATCGTTCCCAGGTGCGGTTGAACCAACCATCGTGATCCGGTGACCAAACCAGGCGATTGAAAACAGAATTAGTTAGAACTGACCCCGGCTCCATGAGAGGGCACCGTCCGTCCAAAAAAGAATCTCCAGAGAAAAAGCAGCACCACCTACTATCTAAAATTAGTTAGAACTGACCCCGGCTCCATGGGAGGGCACCGTCCAATCGAAAAAAGAATCTCCAGAGAGAAAGCAGCAGCACCTACTATCTAACGTCATCTTCTGGAGAAACAGAAAACTGAACTGCCGAAGAAACAGAGAAGAAATGATCCCTCACCCACGATAGAATTTTGGCCACGGCGATTGAGAGCGGTGCCTCGTCTTGAACGGCGCCAGCAGCCAGTTGGACTTGAGTACCATCCCGTCAGGAACCGGCACTCCCGGGCCGCATCGCGTTACAGCGCCTGGTGCAGGCCACCGCGCCGCCACCTTTGTTGCCCTTGGAGAGGAGTGCGCCGCATCGGCATCCTCGGTGATAGCCATGATAAAGACTGTCTGCACGACTGTACATAAAGAGCGCTGATTGTATCTAAGTTCGTTTTGCTAAAACATTCAGTTTCGTTTCATGCTCATTGGTTCAGACTAGGAAACTGGAGAAACTAACAAGTTGAGTTGCTTCTTGATTGTTTGTGGATATTATATCTCGTCACTGAGAAGGTATCATACAGGACAAGATGACAAACGGCGATGCATTTTTTTTTAGAAAGAACTTTTGGTGAAGGGACAACTTTGTGAATTTTCAGTATGTTCTTAGTTATATATCCTCACTTATTATTGTTTCTTGATGTGGATGTCACCTGTGAACGATGAATATATTAACTGTTTTTGTACTCAACTCGTGATCGGACATATTAGACATTGCTGACATTTAATGATCCTTACATATTGAAAAATACTCGGTCATCATTTTTCTGAACTTAATCACACACTACGACAAAGAACCTGAACCTATATAGAAATGTTTCAGTAACAAATTCTACAAAAAAAATGCTTCGACAGATCACTACTCCGTACTGCTTTTCTTTTCTTATTACACGTTTACCACCACACATGAATTATTTTTCATTCCTGAAGAGCCAACCACCATGGATGTTCAGTCTAGAGAGCTTGAGCTGTTACTTCAGCAAGGGCACATGTACTCATGGAAACCCTCCGGCACCATTATCTCGTTCAGAGGGTCTTTCCACCTCTCCTCGTACAAAGCCATCATCACTAAGTTCAGCACATTTCCATCGTAACGCCCCAACACCAAACCCAAGTCTTTGTCCATGTAGTTGACCAGGTCTTGGTCCATGTAGTTGAACGCATCCACAATCGCAACAACATTCAGACCACCTGCACACCACATCCATCATCACTAAGTTCAGCTTCCTCACCTCAGTGGGGGAAAAGAAAAAAAATGGGACGATATATCTGGCATACAGATTTCCAAGCTGCTCGTTTGTCATCGCTGAGAGTCATGACAAAAGATTTTTTTTGTAACCATCAGCACAAGTTAAATAGCCTCCTAAATTGGTTTGCAATGAAATCAAATACCCAATCTTTAGTATATGCCTGTACCGACAGCATATTTGAATTGCATCAAATGTAAACCCATGTAAGCCAATGTACGAATAGGTTGCCTACCTAATCCTTGTAACCCATGTAGTCAATTGAAAAAAATCTTCATTAAAATCATTGCAACCTGCAGATTACCGTTGACCAAAATTATGAAACAAGGAAAAAGTGGATCCTTAACAGATTTGCATCCAAGTCATTCTGTGAACTGCAAGATGATGAATGAAAAGAAATTATGCACAGTAACAGATAGTGGGAAGGTAAATGGGAATGAGAGTCTCTCTGCAATTGAGATAACAGCAGGTTCCTTGAGGACATTACCATTCATCCAAGTAGTACCAGGTGAACCAAGTGGCGAGTAAGCCTGTAAAACAAAGATCTAGAATCATAAGAACAGGAATAGGATCAAGAAATTTAAAAATTGGTCCCTTCAGTGTTATTATAGACTTACCGTGAGATGAACACCAGTTGACTGACAGAAGCTATGGAGCTTGGTTTGCTGCCAACCAGGGTCCACCTGATCAACAGCAAGAGGTACACGAGCTACAACAAGCAAGTCACCCAGTTTCTTCGATGAGAAGTTACTCACACCAATAGCATGAGCTTTACTAGCATCATATAGCTTTTCCATTGCTCCCCAAGTGGCTGGGATGTTGGGTGTAATGAAGTTTTCAGGGCCAGTGCTTTTTTCTTTTTTGACTCTGAATGGCCAGTGGATCTATAAATGTACAAATGATTAGAGATTATATAATTAAAATTATTCATAGACACCATGCTAAACAGTTTGAGCAGGTATAATCTAACACAGATACTTGACATAAATGTTGTCATTGAAGTTGAACAGCATAACAGATTGGAATCATTGCACAAATATAATCTTGTCTACAACATATAGAGATGCCAACAACAGATATAGCAAGTGATCTTAAAGAGATAATATGCATCAGAGAGCAACAATGCTATACCAATTCACATCAAAAGAAAATAAAAAAGCACAGATTTGCGACAGAATTATGCAAATAGGAACCCAAATATTCAACGACTGATAAATGCTATATACAGTTTCCGCGTTATACACTATATAATTACCATGTGACAAACTGGAATGTTAATAACAATCTGGCCAGTAATCCTGATAACAAAACTGTTAAACAATGTAGTAATTCAAACAAATGTTCCTTGCTGAGGAAACATTTCATAACAAATATGATAAATGAATTTATAAGTGACAATCTCA
>BCLG01000231.1:40123-51035 GCA_001602295.1 Zoysia matrella
ACTGGAGTTGTAAGCGGGAAAAATATTGAATCTTAGTTCTCATAGTAATCGAAGAGTATTTTTAGAAGATAAAACAATTTTAGTTATCTAAATATACATTTTTATTACATATAAATGTCTTTGATTGTAACATATACTTTCAAGACATAGAGGTAGAATAAATTTATAAGAACTTCTCTTATATTTTTGGAATAGTTATCTATAGCAAAAGTAAGTTAATTTCTTATATCTATACCATTGTCCATGTGTACTACCACATACTCACTCTATTTTTAAATTATTGTTTACTGTTGATTTTTAATATCATCTTTGACTATTTAACTTATTAAAAAAATTAATTTCAATATATAAAATTTTAAGTTGTGATTCAAATAACTTTAATGATAAAACAAATTATAATATATAAAATTTATAAAAAATTAAATATGACCATAGTGAAAATTT
The DNA here is from genome assembly GCA_001602295.1 of Zoysia matrella. Lineage (NCBI taxonomy): Eukaryota > Viridiplantae > Streptophyta > Magnoliopsida > Poales > Poaceae > Zoysia > Zoysia matrella. The sequence goes on from BCLG01000231.1 coordinate 40,568, forward strand.
ATGTTAAACTTGAAAAAGCTAGAGCGATAGTATGGTCGTTTATGACTGCTTCTGTCGAGTAAAAGCACGCTCTTACGTTGATCGAAGAAATGATTTTTTTTCTCTTTCTTATTATCCACCGTGAGTTTTTAATTCGACGGTTAATATATTTTTTTAAAGGTGACGTGATGCAACAAGAGTTGAAAGAACGTTTGCGCTTTAATATATAAAAATACCATAAAAAATAACCTCTCTTCATCATCGATTAGTCAAGCAATCTCTTCATCATCAATCCTACTAATATCTCCCAACATGTGCCAGAGGGAGCCATTGCCAACTCATTTTTCAATACAAAACATTATAGTACTCCTACCAAATATTTTCTTTACCTCCTTCCTTTTTTAAATTTTTTCTTTAATTCGCTTCTCCATTTGTGATTACGGAACCCGAGAATAAAAAAGAAGACGGGCGCTGCTGCTGCAACCCTGCAGCTTCTCCTCCCTCGCCCTCGCCCTTGCTGCTGCAGCGGTGGCAGCGGGCTGGCTGCTCCTCTCCTCCCCTCCCTCCCTCCTCCGTCCCGTCGAAATCCAACCAGGTACTCCGGTCCGTCCGCGTTCTCCGGCGGCGGCGCTTGGGATCTGGTCCGTCTCTTCCTCTCCTCTCTCTCGCGGCGCTTGGGCACTCATGAAGAGGCTAGTAAGTACGTTTTCTCCTGTGATTTGATTGGACGGCGTGCGTGACGGCTTTCTCGCTCGGGGTTCCCTCTCCTTCGCTCTTCGCTCCTGAATGCGGCGGCGCTCTCGGTCGCTGGCTGCTTCACGCGCGTGGGCGGCTGTTGGTTTTGCTGTGGGTGTCGAGTGGCCTCCGGCGTGATCCGTGCCCAGTCCGGGATCTTGGTCAGCGAACGCCTCGCCCTTTTGCTGCTCTTGCCGCTGGTTGCTTCCCGCTGAGATCTTACCGACGAAGATGCGATTTCTCGCGGGTCTTAATGTGCGCGCCACGAGTATGTGTGCTCCGCCGTCGCCGTGTTTTTCTCTTTTCTTTTCTGGGGCGGAATTTTGGTTCTTTGGTTCGAGAAGATTGGATTTTTTTTTTGTGTGTGTGTGTTGGTTTGTTTGCTAACTCTTGCTGCGGGCATGGCAACGGCGTCCTCCACAGGTTGCCCTGGCATTGGTGCTCGCCGCCGCTCTCGTCTCGGTCCGCGGCGACGATGCGCTGCGTCTGCCGGTCCGGGCGCCGCCGGGGTCGCGGCCGCACAGCGTCACCATCACAGAGTTCGGCGCCGTCGGAGACGGCAAGACCTTGAACACGGTGCCCTTCCAGAACGCCGTCTTCTATGTCCGCTCCTTCGCCGACAAGGGTGGCGCCCAGCTCTATGTGCCCGAGGGCCGGTGGCTCACCGGCAGCTTCAACCTCACCAGTCACATCACCCTCTTCCTGGAGAAAGGCGCTGTCATCATCGGCACAAAGGTAATGGCAATGGCATTGCATCTCTTTTCTTGGCACGGGTTGTTAAGGAAGTAGTTAAGGTATTCTGCTTCTGCTTGAGCTCGCTTGAGTACTGTTTGTGTATGTGCGATTGGTTGAGTTCTAGTTGCATGTATCTCACGGTACCTATCTATACTTTTCAAGCTTCGTTTTGCTGAATCGTTACTGGTTATGATTGGTATCCTGGATCGGTTGATCTTAGTTTGTTTGGATATGTTTGGTAGGCTTGATGAAGTAGCGATTTTGACGTCTGTTTTGGTGAAGTCACGAGCCATGGATTCGGGTGCGATATATTTTGCCTTTAAGGCTCTTTGTTGCTGCTTTGAATGACTAGAGCCAAGGAGAAATCCTTTGCAGAATCCTCAAGTTTATTTATTTTGGGGCATTGTAGTTATTCTTTCAGGTTTTCCTTTCCTGGAAGGTGAACCATGCCTTTTGCTGTGTGGGAGGTAGCTAAGAAGTGGCAGTATCCTTTTGTGTTGTTTTGAATTAGTGCTGAGCGCCCTAATGTGTGCCAAAAATGGCCAGGTGTGCTTCTGAGGTCCTGCCTCATGGATTGGGTTTGGATCATAGGTGTCCTTGTCGTATTCATAAATTTCTCACATGTCATGCCTTTCTCTAGTAACAGGAAACTTTTCTAACATTTCTCATTGTTCTGGATACATATATTTTGTCTTGTAGAAAATAATGCCATGATCTTCACTTTAATTTCTGTATTTATTTATTTATTATCTGAAGGTAACCTGCATTAATATGATATTTTGTTTCCTTCGTCACTGTAGGATTCATCACAATGGCCGATCGTGGAACCTTTGCCATCTTACGGTCGGGGACTAGATCTTCCTGGCCCTAGGCATCTCAGCTTAATAAATGGACACAATTTAACCGATGTTGTTATTACTGGTAATTACACATATATGTGTTTCTGTATTTGCATTCGATTTTTATCTTTTAATGGCCCTTCCAGCTAAAGGGGAGCCTTGGCGCAGCGTAAAGCTGTTGCCTTGTAACCATGAGGTCATGGGTTCGAATCCTAGAAACAACTTCATTTAGTAATGTAGGGAAAGGCTGCATACAAAAGATCCAAAGTGGTCGGACCCTTATCCAGACCCTGCGCATGCGAGAACTACATCATCGGACTGCCCTTTTTTTGTTTAATGACCATTCCAGCTCCATCCATCTGTTTCAGGGAACAATGGAGTTATAGATGGCCAAGGCTCAGTATGGTGGAATTGGCTTCGCTCCCATGAGTTGAACTATAGTCGCCCTCATCTCGTGGAGTTTTTGCATTCTGCAGAAATTGTGGTCTCAAACTTGACTTTCTTGAATTCACCAGCCTGGAGCATACATCCAGTGTACTGCAGGTGCTTTTTTTTTATAAAAAAAATAGCTTCAGTCTCTCTACCCTGTGTGTGCGTGTGATTTTTTTCAGGAATAATAGTTGCATTAATGAGTGTTTTTTTGTCCAGCAATGTAAAGGTCCACAATGTAACAATTCATACTTCCCCAGGTCCAGATGCTCTGCTTACTGATGGCATAGTTCCAGGTATCATTGTTTCTAGTCATGATGCATTGCTTTATGTCATGGTTCTTGGATAGCATAGGTGCCATCTTTTTTCTGTCTTCATATCAATGCCCTAATGCTACGATGTTGCAAAAGATCTGAAGTAATCTGGCATGCTTTCTCCTTCTATTCTAATGACTAGATCTTTTCTAGCATGAAAACATTAAGTATATTTGTATAAGGTCAAGAGTTATGGATAGTTATGAGTTGGGATGTGCAGTCATGGTTTTAAGTGGTATTGTTGTTCTGTTAAATTTTCCCCTGAACCAAAACAAACCCCATCTTAACTTCTTTATCTGACTGCGGCATCCTCTGTCTAGTTTACAGCCATGCCAAACTATTGCTACTTCTTTTACTAATGGTCCATTCTTATATCAGATTCATGTTCAAATGTTTGCATCGAAGACAGTACAATCAGTGTGAGTCATGAAGCCATTTCGCTGAAAAGTGGGTGGGATAAGTATGGCATTTCATTTGGAAGACCAACATCAGATGTTCATATCAGAAGAGTGGATTTGCTATCATCTTCTGGGGCCGCTCTTGCATTTGGCAGTGAAATGTCTGGGGGGATCTCAGATGTTCATGTTGATCATGTACATATCCACGATTCCTATAAGGGCATCTCTTTTAAGACCTCGCCGGGCCGTGGAGGTTACATAGAGGAAGTGGTCATATCCGATGTACAGATGGATAATGTTCATGTTGGCATTGAGTTCATGGGTAACTACTCGACCCACCCGGATGACCATTTTGATCCATCTGAGCTCCCAGTAATTGAACACATAACCCTGAAGAACATGGTCGCTACAAACATCTCAACTGCTGGAGTTTTATCAGGGATTGACAGTGACCCATTTACTGCTATATGTCTTGCCAATCTCAATTTTACGATGGCTGATTCGGCTACTCCAAGCTTCTGGTCTTGTTCCAACGTTTCTGGATATTCTGAAGGAGTCTTTCCTGAACCTTGCTCAGAACTTCGTAATTCGTCCTCGAGTCCTACAGTTTGCTTTTCGCTGTCTAGTTACAGTGCCGTTGCAGTAGTATAATCGCATATAGAGTACTCTGTTCATCCTTCCTTTCTTTTTTCCATTCCTTGTAAAATCCAGTTACATAGAGCCTTTGTCACCATCCTTCTGCTATTCTTTCACAATAATTCATCAAAATGAACATCATTACTCCCCATTTTATTGGTCCCAGGGCTCAGGATATAAGTTGCATAATGATCTCAACGAGGAAGAATCAAGTGGGGTTGGGGACAGCTAGGTGCTTGCTTGTACAGCCGCATTTCTTTATTCAATCTGTAAGAAGAAAAATTTTCTTTTTGGTAGGTGTTGAGTGCACAACAGTTGCTTCATACCATTTGTCATTTGGTTATAAACTATCACATCATGATTGAATTTATCTGTGTATATTCTATCTCCCTTTGAGCTTCAGTTTGGTGGCATGGCAGTCCATATTATCTTAATTTAACAGGTTGGCGATGAATGTATAAAATAAGTTGTTGTCATATGAGTTGTTAAGACCGTTGTTGATTGCTTCCTTTGTCCTTTCTGCGGCATTATAAGCTTGGCGTTGTTGTTATGTGTTGCTGAGTGAGCTCATGTTAGGTTGTCAATTGTACAAGCTTCAACTACCACCTGCTACTTGACAACTGACAAATAAGTTTAAGGAGTGCTAGTGTTGATGTTGAGTTGGTCTTAATAGCCACATTTGATATCTTGTACTCTTTGTAGTTTGGAGGAATCTATTGTTGATGACATAAATGGTTGTTGAAGTTTATTAGCTACTGTAGCATCTTGGGCTTCAGTGCAACCACTGAACACAATACGTTATCCTAAGCAAAAGCCACCAACATTTATATACTACAAAAGTAACACTAGATACCACTTGGCTGGCCTATGGCTCAGGTACTTGCGCCTTTGTAAAGTTCTATTTTGTTCAGTTTGCCTCAACCCATACATATTCTGGTAAACTAAAGTACGTTTAGGCCATTTATTGGGTGGATGAAATGGAAAATAAAGGAAAATGGCAAAAACATTTTGACAGTTAATTTTACATGTTTCTGAAATGAACATGAATGTGTAATTTCCAAAGGTTGATATGTTTAAGGATGGCCTCAAAGAAAATCCTTTTTTATGTCTTATAAAACTTTTGATTTTGGCATTTTCCTTTTACAGAGAGAATCATGCATCTTTTCTCTTTTATACTTTTCTTGGCATGGTTTTACACAGATGCATCCTGGGAACTTGGGAAGCTAGTTAAGTGTCCAATCCTTTATGGCGAGGTATGCCATAGTTAACAGGATACACGAATTCATACTTACAAAGTTAGAATCGGCTACAATCGATATATACTTTACATTGACCCTCTCTATACACCAATTTTTCCTGCATGTTTCGCACTGGTGCAAGCTTCAGATATGAATGCTTCAGATATTAATATTGGGGGATCAAAATTGTCAGATCATGACCTGCTGGTGCTGAGATGGACCGGGATAAACAACTGCACGATCGAATGGGGCAGCTGCTAGAACTGTTGCTGCAGGAAGCTGATGGTCAGAAATTCAGTTATGGTTCTGAACAAGAAGCCCAAGTTAACAGAAGATCAAATGCAGAAGAAAAATAGATCTCTTGCAGCTGCATAATTTCATTGCATGATACATGTGTTTGACAAAAGGAGGTAATGGATGCTATTTCTCGCTAAACTCAACAGTATCAGGCTTGATTTAATCGCAAGCACAATGTTGTTATTAAGGTGAGAAAAAAATACAGTTTCACAGTTTGACAGATGTGCAGCTGGATGGATGAGAAAGTTCATATTGTACGAGATAAAAGTTCAAGAAGTCAGCTGAAATTTATAGAATCTATAAACGAAAGTATGAAAGAATTCAGAAATTTATAAACGAAAGTATGAAAGAATTCAAAAAGAGCTGTGTGACGCTATGTAAAAAATTGAACTTTCCTTATGCATCGGCACTTGCATAAATGAACTCACTTGGGCTGACGAAGGCTGTTGTTGCTGGTGATGCGGCTGTTGCTGCTGCTGGTGCTGGTGGTGGTCGAATATGGCCGTGCCACAGGTCGCCGAAGCCCAGTTCTGGAAGCTGGCCTCGTCGCCGGGCCTGGGCAGGTCGAAGTGTCCGCCGCCGAATTCCATGCTCGCACCACCGTCGTGCAGCTCGACGACGTCGGGTCTGAACATACGCTCGTTCAGGAGGCTGGTGTGATCGAATGGCGTGTACGGGAATTGAGCACCCAGGTGCAGCGACGTCAGACAATCGGCATGGCTGAAATCCGGCGGTGGCGTCTGCTGCAACGACGGTTGGCCGTGCTCGCTGCCGCCGCCGGTGTCCGTAGAATGCTTGCTCATGCTGAAGTAGCCCGGGTAGCTCTGCAGCGACGTGCCCGTCGAGCAACCGATGTCCCTGCGTTTGTTCATCAGTTCAGTTTAATTAGCGGTCAGAGCACTCAGCTTTTTGGAGGTTCAACTTGAGCTCACCTCTGATGGAGCAAGCTGGGGTCGTCAGGGAGCATCACTGGTTGCTGCATGTCGATGCTGCCGCTGTGGAACCATTGCGAAACGTTTGGTTCACCAGTCAGTCCTAGAGGCAACTGCATGTCGTTCTGGAACTGAAAATTTGCAAGGATTTTATATCTTCGTCAGGTGTCTGAACCTGAAATGTCTCATTTCCTCTCAGCCCATACTGAAGGACTGAAGCTGAGTATTGTTACCTGAGCAGCTGCACACTGTAGGCCGATCATATGCTGCTTTGCAACGTTCTCCTACTCAGATTCAAATCATTGCAAGGTTAGAGAATATCTCGAGTGAAAATAATGACATTACTGTGATTTATGCTTCAGATTGTACTGTCAGACTTGACAGGTATAATTCAGGTATCATACGAATTTTCATGTAAGTTTAAAGAGATGTCAACCTTATGCATTCGGATACGATTAAGGGATTCCTGGAGAGATTGTTCCATCGCTCTTATATGGTCAATATTCTCAACCTTCTCCGGATCGCTCCAATAACTGAACAACAAGACCTACTGTTACACTTTTTTTTTTTGCCCAATTTATTTTGTGATATGCTACACTGAATTTATCATTAATGTAATATATGTTTAAACAGATGATTAAGTGCCATGAAAGAAAAGATTGTAGCCAGCACTGAATGAATATATTTCAACAGATATGCACAATTATAGCATTTACAAGAAGAGTAAAAGGCAGTTTGATTGCAATCTTGTTAATTGAGTCTGTTCACCTGAGACGCTTTTGAACATCTGCCATTTGACACTGCAACGAACCAAGATGGCTTGACAACTCCTGTCAAATTATTGAGTCAAACAGCATGAAGAAGAAAATGAAAGAAATTAGACGACTCGCTCGTCATAGTTGTCGATTTGGATCGTTAAAGTCTACCTCGACAGTCTGACCCCTGCAGATTGAAAAACAGGGTGTGAGTGACAGTCTGTAGAATTATGCTTTTTCCTGCCACCGTGATGATTTTGTATATTTAAAATGGCAGAATTACCCAGAACCCAAGAAGTCCTGAATATTGACATCGTGATCTAGCTTCTTGAATGTTTTCTTTAGGGCCTTTCGAGGACAGAAATTCAGGTCAGCCCCCAATAAAATGTCATGGTAACAGAAAACACGTCAGTCACAAATTTATTAGAAATAACTTACTTCTAAGCTCTCCAATTTCCTGTTCAGAGGAAGGGAGAAGGACAATCAGCACATTTGTATGAACAGCCTATTATACGCACTGATAGGATAAGCAGAGTAAGAAAAAAAAAAAAACCTTTTAGCTCTTTCTTGAGGAGTTAGTTGCGCATATTTTGCTATGACTTCCTCAATGGGGCTGCAATCAGACCAATGTATATCAAGTAAACATGCAATTCTGACAGACCTTTGTTACCCTGAATAATCGTATCACAATGGCCATATGGAAGCATAATGGTTGGTGAAAACGCGGAACAAAACAGAGGAATGGAAAATTCAACAAAGCGTGTATCATTCGAGTCCGAAAAATCATTACCAGCATGAAATTTTTAGGTGACCATGCAAGATATTAGGAAGAAGAAAGACACATGTGAGAATAACTTTCCATGTTTCAGTTATTGACATTTGATCATGACGCTGGTAACATTGAAGGAAAAAAAACAATGGGAAACAAATACCTCTTATCACCGATGCAGATGGTAGGCTTCCCGGTGGGCGAGAACATTAGAAGAATAAGGTCAATGTCGCAGAGGATAGATAACTCTTTCGCCTTTTTGAGGATTCCTGACCGCCGCTTCGAATAGGTGATCTGCCGGCCACTGCTGTTCTCCAACTTCTTGATTTTGAGTTTGACCCTCCCCATGGCGGAGAACAGCCAAACCAATGGCGTTCTGTTCCCTCTGCCCACAGACGATCCAGTTTCCGGCGGCGACGAGACGCAAACGCGACGCGGTGCCAAGGCCGGCGAACGAGCAACGACGGAGAGTCCGAAGGCGCCGACGAGCTTGCCGTCGGTCGATCGATTTAATGGAGCCGAACGCGAACCGCTCGGGAGCAACGGTGACAGAGCGAGAGGGAGGGAGGGAGGGAGGGTGAGGGAGATCGGGCCAAGTACCGGCGAAACCGGCAGAGTTCTTGGGTCGGGAGAGACGGGGGCGAGGAGAGAGAAAGAGGCGCGCGGAGAGGAGGTAGAGAGAGAATCGCGCGGGAGGGAAGGAGAAGGGTTCAGACGGCAGGTGGTGCCCCACTCGTCCGTAAATGCTCTGTTTTTTTTTTCTTTTCATTTTCGTCCGATCCAGCTCGTTTTTTACGTGCATTTATTTCTTTCTTTGCCTCTCGTGATTATTTCTTGCATGCATGCACCTTCCGAGTGATTTGGTCCAGTTCCGTTCAACGAGTTACGAGACGAAGCCTAGCTGCCCCGTGACAGAGGACGCTCCCATGGCGTCTTTGGGAGACGTATCGATTCCAGATGTCTCCCTAATCAGAAATTATCCTGGGTAGCTAATAACCATGCCCTTGTAATATTCTCGATTCGAGCTGCGTGGTTTGTTGCAGCTAATCATCCAAGCTGATGAAAAACTATCCCGAATGGAAGCTTCGAACATCCATGGGTTCAGTGCACAGAGTGTGCGCATATTCCGACGCCTCTCACACTTAGTGCAACTATGGAGATGGAATGATATTGCATAGCACCAAGCAGCCAGCCGCTCATCTTCCTCGTCATGTGTGAGTGCTCGCATGTTTTTCAAGAGCTGATAGATGATTGGACTCCCTATCAGTGGCATCCCCTGCCCTGTTCTGTTCATGAACAATCAGCAGATGGGTTTAAATAGACCCATATGCATGTGTCAGTGCAAGGGACGACAGAGTACCAAATGCTTGCACCTTGTAGCTCTAAATGACAAAGACCAATATATAGACTACTAACAGAGTGTGGCTGGTGAACTGCAACACCTCTTGATGGGTCAATGGAGACAACACTTTAGAACAGAGAGAGTCAATATAAAGAGCGCTGTGTTTGGAGGCCAAGAGAGAAACAGCCGTAAGAGAGTGCAAGCATGGGCTTAAGGTCCTGCAACCGGAGAATGTTCAGTCTAATACGCACCACGGATTATTATTGGGTAATAACCGGGCATGATAGTCACCAGGAATCCAGCCTTTTCTCTTCACTTCCATCGGTGCAGGTAATCTGCAACGTCACTGACATGAATATCAGCTTCCACCCAGTGAGCTACTCGTATATCTTCAGAGTTCTCTGTCACCAGTTTCGAAGGAGTTTGCACCACTATCAGCAAGAATGAGTATTGCGCTACGTGTGCTCACTGAATGGAGAACTCTGATCTTGGCTAGGCATATGGAGAACATGTTTGGAGGTTAACAGAAACAAATGATATCGGGCATAATGCTGTTGCATACTGCGCGGGAAATTGAGCGCGTCCTTTTTTTTTTTTTTTTTTGAGGAGCTTTTCAGTTCAGTTTTAAAATGGCCGTGTTCACCTATGTTAAGATGTGAGCTATTTCTGTCAAGTGCTATTCTTCCCATATTTTTCGCTAGAGTTGATATCGGGCGTAATGCATCTATTCCTATTCATCTCCTCTCATCAATTTTCAATGAAAACTTGAACCACCACCCGGTACTACTATACTAGTGTCAGAATAACTCGTGAAGAGCAACATGTAGATCCGATCGATACCCACGTGCCCACAGCACACCATATATACTTAGACATCGTACGTGCCTGCATAGAGCACAGCAGCACAAAGAGCTGGAAGCCAGATGGATCGTGAGCCGCTGTTGTGCATGAGAATGAGGGTCACCAGGAATGAACGTTCCCGGCATGCGGCTCCTGCGCTCTCGAAGGCGACCTGTGTGGCGCTAGGAGCTTGCTGATAGTCTGTGTGGCCCTGTTGCGTTCTGACAGCG
>BCLG01000231.1:76564-109156 GCA_001602295.1 Zoysia matrella
CGTGGGCGGCGGTGACGGCTACGGCGCAGGGTTGAAGAACCCTGGCCGGGCCGGCCGGGCTGCTGGGCCGTGCCACGCTGGGCCGTGGCACGGCCTGCGTGGGGAGAGAAGCGGCCGGAGGGCTGGGCCAAGGAGGGGGTGCACGGCCCACTTAGGAAAAAGGAGGAAGGAAATTGAATTTAAAAGAAGGATTTTCCTAGCAACAATTTCAAATGGACTCCAAAATTAAAAAACCAAATCAAGCACTTGACAAGATGAATTTTAACTTTTTCGAAAATTTCCTTTCTTGAAATATATTTTTATGTGAGATTTCTTTTAAATAAATAAATAAAGGAAGGGGAAAAAGGCAAAATTGCTAAGGAGGTTTTTATTTGAATTTTGATTTTTATGGTATTACAGAAAATAACTTGTCAAAGTGCAGTACTTCATCCCAGACATAAGAACATCTGAAGCATACCAACCTTTCGTCTCTTCTAGTTGTTTCTCACAATCCTTAAACTGTCTGTACGTAGTCACAACCTAAATGTTTTTGGGCAAAAGAAAAGGTGATGTTACAGTTGATGAAAACAAGCTGCTCAACCTAAAATCAGGTTTCCAGTACACATGCAACCCAAAGCATATGCTATGGATACCTGATCCAGTTCAACAACGGACTGTGCAAGTTTTTGGTGCTCACTAGGATCTGAGACGATGTCAGGATCCGCCAACCTAACCTGAAGTAGATACTCGCTTGTCAGGGTTAATGTCTTCTAGGAGTATGTCATAGCATCACAATTTACAATTCGTACAAAACTATTCTCTTTTCGTGGCGACGAAACAGAAAGTTCAGAACTTTTGGTTTCGAAAAGAGAAAGTGATTTGAGGATAATAACATGTTTGGAGACGATATTCCATGAACAAAGAACCATACCGACATTTCTTTCCAGGCCTTCTCCGCAGAATCCAATTTCGCTATGAGATATGGCTCCTGCAAACACCATGAAAAAGGAATATTAATGCTTCAACCATATAATCAAAGAATGCCCTTCGCTAGAACCTAGAGTATGGAAGGTAAAAATTGTAGCGCCCAAACCACCCAATGTGCAGAGTGAACAAAATTCAGGACATGTGAAAGCTTCAGGCAACAAAAAGCTCGAACTCAAACGACCCATTTCAGAATAGAGTTCGACGCAAAACTGCTTCAGATACTACTGAATTGTTACAACCGTTATCTATATCCAAGAACTGGTCGAGACGACAGCTAAAGGCGTTCAGAGGATAAGGATTGGCAGTTTACAGCCATGCAAACGACGGAGGAGGATGACCTCCTGGGCCGCCTGCCGAGGAAGAGAGGAACACAGGGGCGCGGCCGACCCTGAGCGGCCAGAAAGGCGGTGGCGGGGGCGCGGGGAGGCGCCCGGAAGCCGGCGATGAAAGGCTCCATCGTTCTCTGCAGAGTGCAGACAGAGCGCCCCTGCAGGAGGTGTGGGGATGAGGACAGCCGTGCGGCTGTCGGCGGACGATACGAGACTGGGGGAGCACCCGGCTTCGGGCCACCTAAAGGTTCGTGCGTACAGTAGCCACCAAAATTTCTCACAACATTTGGCCGAAAATTCCTTTTTTTTTTTTTTTGAAATAGCGCATCAACAAAAAATACTGCCATTACCTTTCAGCTTCAGGAACACAGTTTTTGTGATTTAGATCGGTGTCATTTGACGTTAACGATTAGATCACATATCACACTGCTGCAGTAAAACACGGAAAATCGATCTGGTCTTTAAATAAAACCCTTCAGCCGGGTTATATAGTTCGTTTCTCAACACCAATCTCCTTTCATGTACCCAATCATTACAGATACACAATGTCCTAGCGGCAAAATAGGCTTTAATTAAATATACAACTGAATGCTACAATGCACTCGGCCCAGATTGATCCTGTACACTTGAATTCAGAGGATTCTAAGGTTTTCTTGGTGTAGGTGATTTCCCGTCCATTGTTTGTAGCCTTTGCTTCAGATGAAATAGTTCGACCTGATAAAGGTAACATGCCAAGTCCTTTCAGCGAAATGTCTTTTTTTTTTAAAAAAAGTGAAAATCTTTTAATAAATTACACAGAATGTTTATATGGGTCGATACCAGGAAGTTTGAACAAGCAGGGGTTTTACCTGGAGCTGGAAGGCCCTTGCACGTTCTCCTGCAAGGACTCCACGGGTGGAGTGCAGCTCCTGGGAAATGGATCAGATAAAGTGATCAGCAGTGGAACATACATCAGAGAGTAGCAGCAATAAAGGGAGGAGCGCAAGAAGCTCTTCTTGCCTTCTGGGTCTCATCCATGACGGCCTTCAGGAATGCCACCTCACGCTCGAGCCTCACATTGTCAGCATGGACTGTGTTCGAAAGGTTGTTCGACTCTTCCTGAGCCAGTTCTAAGCCGGTCACCTTCTCCTTTAGTGCTTCGACCTCCCTGTCCCTCTCGGCGAGCCTCTTCTCCAGCTCATCCTTGCTGTCAATGACCAAGGACAGGTTCTTCTCTGCTTCATCCTTGCTTGCCATCACAGCTGAAAGTTGCTCTTCCAACGACATATTTCGCCTGACTAGATTTGATATCTTTGAATCGTAATGATGGTTGATGTCTGATGAACTTCTGCCAAGCCTCTTTGCTTTAGCGTCAGTGTCTTGCAAGTGATTTGCATCATTCCATTGCTTTTGGTTTGTGATTGAGGGTAGCTCAGAACAATCATCAACGCCCTTGTATTTGTCATCATCTATAGGTCTCTGAAGTTTTTGGGCCAGGCTGCAATCTTCTTCCGGACGGAACTGCCTGCGGAGTGATGAGCTCCCCAGATTCGAGCTATGCAATAGTGAATCAGGAAGGGACTTCCTCCCAGATGAGTTATCCACTGTTGTGGCAAGGCTACTCCTCGCTGCAGAACTAGTAGAGTATAGAGGAGCACAATTATTGAGGTGATCAGCAAGTTCCCTCGAGCTCAGAGGAGAGTCATCATATAGTATGGGTTCTACATCTGGGGCAGACCGCCAACTGAAGCAGTGTTCATTTTGCAGTACCACTAGAACTTCAACCTTCAAATAAAATAAGTAATGTCAATCTGAATACTGGTACGGGTCATGGAATGTTGTGAGCGCATTTCAATCACAAAAATACCAGGAAAAAAGAATTAAAATCTAAAATAATATCATGAAGATGAAGCATTAATTTTGCCAAGAGGTTCGGTTCTTTCACCTTGTCAGATGGTTCCTTTCTGTTTCCCCCAAAAGCAACAAGAACAATCTTGTCCCTATAGTACAACGGAACCATGCTGAAGCCCTGCAATATTTTTGTATTAAAATTGTTCAACAACCGGAGAAGAAGCGTTAACACATGACTATGTATAACTCTTTCTTTATAAAAAAAAATAAACATATAGAAGACTCGGTGAGATTCTTCCCATTTGGGATTTTGTTATTGCAATTATGGGGACCATGTTAAAATATTGACATATGTTTTCCATGGTTAACATTAAGAGTCCAACTAAAAAAAATAAAAGTGCAAATCAAATAAAAAATCATTTTTATGTACATAAAAACTTATTTGAACAGTAGGTTGAATTATTTGATCTGTGCAATAGATGTTATATATTGTAAGGAATCTGGTGCGTCGTGAGCAGGATTTTTAGAAGGGCGTCATGCTGAAAATAAAAGGTGAAATCAGGAAGAATAACACTTACCTTCTTTGTAGTTATTGAGGAACTAGGAGGCACCACACAAACAGACCATTTAGATTCGAGAACATCAAATACCCATGTTTCAGGATGCCCTGAGGTACAACTATGTTAGATAAGTCAACTGGCCATAGTAGCTAAAATTACCAAATTAATAATACTATTGGTAAATAAAACTGAACCAAAGATCTGCATGATACATTAATGAGGTGAAGGATGGAACATACTTTTTTTCTTACTTCCACCGCCTGTAATATACCATTTAGTGCCACAAAGAACTCCACAGCAACCCGCTCGAGGTGATGGATGATGCCCATGGGTTTTAACCCTTGACCATACCATCTAATAAGGACATCAATTTTTTCAGAAAGTATTTAACACGCAGAACCTATTAAAGAAGCCTGATAGAACTTACTGTTTCAAAGTCCAGAGCATGAATATCATTCAGAGTCTTGGACTTCGACTGACCTCCAAAAATCAGTAGGATCCTATCATCATAAAGTGCAGCGACATGATTTGATCTTGGGGAAGGTCCAGAACCCCTAAAACAATGAACCCAGATTTAATAAAAGGAAAATGTATAGAGGAGTCTTAAGATAATAATTCTAACGTTGAGGTTTTTCAGCGCAGGTGGCAGCTAAAATTTAACCCCAATGCTTTGTTTATTACTTGCGTCTACTTTTGAGTGCCAAGAATGAAAGACTCACTTGTAGTTCAAAGGAAGCCACATTAATGACTTCAGATCAAACATATGAAGATCATGCAGTTTCTTTCCTTTGGCATCCTCACCTCCAAAAAGAATTAAAGCAGGACCGGCTCTGATCACCGTATGTCCACTTCGAGATACCTGAAATTAATAATCAAGGTGCAATATACATAATTTGACAAGAATATTTAAAACAGCACAAAAACCAAAGTTTCAGATATTTACCGGAATATCACCCTTGGCATCCATATGCGACCAGAGCTCAATTTCTGTATTGAAGATCCATACTGCAGGAAAACAAATGATGAATTCCTAATTGTCTTTGTTGGAAGTTTGGCAGAGAATCAGATAAACAAAACAAACTGATGATCTTCAACCAATTAAAATAATAATCACAGGAGAACCTGATATCTTATCAGAAGGTGGATCACTTTTCCCTCCCACAAGAATGACACTCTTCCCCCATGGAACCTATTAGAGACAACAGGTTCAATCGATTTTTAGTTGAAGCATGACGATCGAGTTAGAAACAGCAAAAGTTTAGCCTCATATTGAGACTTGTACTGTATTCCATTACTAAGAAGGCCACTGGAATGCCAAAAAAATAATAGCAACAGACAGAGCATTTTAGTACCAAGTTGGGATAGATTAGAGATGGAACCCACTAAAACTAGCGGAGGGAAACAAAAGAGGAGCTTACTATAATAGTGTTTCAGAATGCCTATTTTAAGGCTCAAATATGAAGTTCTCAATCATGCACACAATAACTAGCAATTGTTAATATGTAAGAGAAAAATGTGCTCTGAGAATTATACCAGACAATGGCCTTTGCATGGTCGCAAGTTCGGAGATCGTCCAGTTGGTGATGGTCGAACTTTATGAACCACAGAGTCCCAGGTAAGTTTGTCCAAACTCAATATCTGAAGGGTAGATAGAAGATGAGATTGTGAAGCTCACTCAGTACTGGAATAGTGTTCATACCTTACCTTCGTGTCATCCAGTAAACAAGTACCGGAATCACCGCCAAAGACTATCATTTTGCTCCCTACCATGGCTGCTGCATGCTGTCCAAAATGAAAATCAGAACAACTTGATACGAGGAGCATAACAGGACATGATGAGGACAACACTTCATTACATCAAAGCGTGCAACCGGTTTGTCGCCCTCCGTGGACAGCACCGCCCAATTCTCTGAGCTCTCAAAAGCACGTCCATTAAGATCAAAAGTATCAGATGAACAGCGCCAAGCAAGGTCTTCAGCGCGACCACTCACTGAGGCATTCACTGGATCCTCGCCCTGGACAAACACCATGAGAACTTAAAATTTATCGGTACAACAAAATCACAAGGGAAATGCAAAACAATTGAACCCGGAAAACTTACAATGGGGTGGCTGTGACGCTTGCTGTGCCGAGAAGGGCTTCTAGAGCCATGGAAGTGATCGTTTAGATGACCCTTCAACCTGCAGAAATCATAGGACATCGAAAAAAAAAAGACTCAGCAAACGGAATGAATGAATGCACAATTGAACATATAATTACTTGGCAAAGAAGACTATTCATATTCAAAAATGAAAACGGTTCAAGTTAAGCATAATAAAAAAATCAGCCTTGATACGGCACACCCAATCATTCTTCATACACAGAAAATGGAAAAATCATTTCTTATTATCCATCGAAAAAAATATGAAAAAACTCCCTGAAATATATGAAAATAGTCATCCTTTCCTAAATCAAAACTATTAGGGGCTCACTGAAACAAGAATAATACATCATATCAATTAGAAAACCCCAATCTGCCATGCCCAAAACAAAACTACAAACGCCCTAATGAAATAAACACTGCCAAACAAGATTTAGGAGAAATATAAACATAATACCAAGAAGAGCAGATACATTAATGTGCCAAGAATTAATAAATCTCACCTCCCCAGCTTCATCCGGCGTCGAGAGAACCCAAACATCTTCGGCATTGCTGAGTCCTCTCCTCTATTCCTCCGCTCCACCTTTTTCTCCTTCCCTCAAAACACCGCGAAGGATTCACTCCACTAACAACTGAACCCTACCACACCTGCAAACACGGAGCCGCCGCGCGAAGAAACGGAAAGCGACGGTGGGTCAGTGGAACAGTTGAGATTGGGCGGAGGAAATCGTGTCGAAAATACGGGGGGCAAAAGACAAATTTTTCCTTTAAAAAAGGGGGGGCGGGGCGCAGTGCGGTGCGGCGGGCCGGCGGCCGTTGGGACTTGAGCGAGAACAGGAAGACATCAAACAGTCGCGGATACTGAGGCGAAAAATCATTTTTTTTTTTTGGGACAAAGTGGCAGCAAGCAACGACGCTGGGTTAAAATCCCAGAAACGCCGATCTAAATTGTTAAAAAAAATCCTCCGTAGGCGCTTGCCGCAGGCCCGCAGCAAGAACAAGAGCAGTATGACCAGTGCATTTTTTAAATCTTCTGTCTGAGGGAGAGAGAAAAAAAATCCGTTTCTTTTAGCCTCTCAAGAAGTTCCGTCGGCATTGCCGAGAAGAAGACAGGCACATCGAAGTAAGAACAGGAATCAGAGAACCGAAACGAAGGCAAGGAAATGAATCAAAGTAAGACTGTAAGAGCCCTACCCTTACTCAGTTCTCGGATCGGAGCAAGAACGAACGACGCCGATGAGCAGGAACAGGGGCGCGCCCGCGCTGCTCCACCCAACCCTCGGCGTGGAGTAAATTGCACTAGCAGCAGCAAGGGCAGAAACTCGAGGAGCGTGAGCGTTGGTGGTGGCGGAGGACCTGCGGCAGCGGAACAGGGCGCGGCAGCAGCAGTGACATTGACTTCTCTTCACTCGCAGTCGCTCTAGGAGCGGGCGCGGCCGCGGAGGAAGAGAGAGAGAGAGAGAGAGAGGGTGCTGCGGTCGTGAAAAGATTTTGCAGGGTGGGGCGCTGTGTCTTGTGCGTGATAGTGAGAGAGATACGACGGTGATGGTGACGGAGAGGCAGGCAGGAGCATCAGGCTGCCGCCATGGCGAAAAGGGTGATTCACTTTACTGTTACAGTATTACCACCGTCCTGCGTGAGCAATGGACCGACTTTGTTACAGTACGAGTCTCCACCGTGTTCTATCTTCAAATCTTCTTAATCTCTGAACATATGAGTGTCATATAGGAGTACATGAACTGATCAACATATCAGTGCTCAATCTGTGAAAAGAGAAGCAGTGTTTAACCACAGTGCCATTGAGAAAGGAGCGCCCCTCAAGAAAAGGCGGAGCGAGATCTGCGTCGAGTGATGAGAAACTTTCCAAGGCGCCATTATGAGTTGCCTCGAGACACGCGCATGTGGTACTGGTGTGTGGCTTGGCTTCTTCATCACACCTCCCCTCTCCTCATCAGTCGTTTACCGCAGCTGCTCTGCTCGTGCTCAGTCACCACTCAGTCACGCATCAGCCGGGTCATGACATGAGAAAGCTGGAAGCCTTTGTCTCCGAGTCCGACAAGGTGGGCCCAAACTACGCAGAAAAATACTGTGCGGAAAACAACGAGTGAGCCCACCGGAGTGACCGACCCAGAGTACTGGAATGGACCATCGCATCGTCGTCGGTGTTTTACTGTCACCATAGTCAAATGAATGGGCTCAGCATTTCTGCAGGGAAATCCCATTTTTAGTGTGTGGATAACGTTTTTTTCCCTCTCTTTACAAAATGCTGCTTTAGTACTAACTACTTATTTAAGTACTCTCTCCATTTCAAAATATAAATATTTTTAAGTTTATTTAAAGTTAATTTTTTATTATTTTGATTATTAATAATATATAATTAATAATGTTTTATCATATAAAAATTATATTTTTTAATTTATTATTAAATAAACTTATAAAAAATTATATTTTTATATTAAAAATTATGTAATTTTTTATATATTATTGATAGAAGTTAAAAAATTTTGATTTTATTTAAATCTAAAAATATTTATATTTTAAAATAGAGGTAATACTCTCGCTTTTTTCTACGGTATACTGCTCGTAGGAGTACGTAACGTCAGTTGCATGGATTGGAGTAGATCTTGGAGCGTAGTACTCGTACTGGCAACTGCAATCGGAGAAGGCATGCAATTGCAGGTTGCCGACAGCCGCATTAAATCCCGTCGAGCCGTTCACAGTGTCAGGGGGCTGTACCACGACCACACTCGCACGCAGGATCCTCTGCATCTGCCCCTTGAGGTCGTGGGAGTGCTTAGATTAGCTTGCTCGTGAACCGTAACCGAGAAGCGTCCATGCCCTGGTAAAACTATGAAAAAGTTTTCAACCAAAAGACCATTGAATTTGAAAATACAGTGCTCCGTGCTAGCACACGAATAGGATGCCTGCCATGCAAGGACCAAAGCTGACTGTGCTGTCATTCGCGTCGTAACGTGACGAGGACCCTGGTAGCAGTAGGAGTACTGTGCATCAGACGGTCCTCATGATTCTGATGAAAACCATCACCATGTTTCGTCGTGTCGTGTGGAGGGCTGCGAGCGATTACGACTAACATGCAAGTTAGTACTACTCCTACGTAGGAGAAGGAGTACGTTAGCACTCCTGACTCCGTATTTGTTGTAGTACATGTCCTAATTAGGCACGCATGGACCAGCAAGTTAGGAGTAGTACGTACTATACTCCCAGACGGAAGCGTCGACGGTAATTGGCTTCTTGTAGGAGTAGAGTAATAAAGAAGAAGAAAGAAGAGGGAGCTTTGATTCCCATCAAACTAGTCGTGCTTCAACTTGCACCAATATCTGGAGTGGCCGGCGGCGCCGACAGAGACGTCCGGCCGCATGCAAAAGTCTTCTAGTCCTAGATCTGTCCGCGAGGCGATTACTTGTCTTGATGCATGGTTCGTCGTCGGCCGTCATAGATCGATCGAGGATGCGATGATGCCGCGGCCCGACGACGACGACGGCGCGCCTGCCGAATGCCGATACGCTGGTGACGACGAAGATATGCGCGCGTCCTGATTAGATAGATAGATACTCCAATTCGTTCCCGGTGCTGCATGTGAGAGAAGGATGCCGCTGCTTTAGGGACTGTTCGGTTGGCAGGGATCGAGGAGGATTAGAGGGGGGATGGAAGAATTAAACTTAACTTAGTTTGTGAGGGATCCAACTCAATCCTGGTGGAGATCGGGAATAATCGAACATGACCTTAAGCGTCTAGACACAGGAGCATCTTCTTCGTCGTCGCAGCTGCACGCACGCACGTGCGCGGTATAGATCGATCCTCTTTGTAGGAGGCACGCACTGTAGCTTCTCGGGAGGGGTTTGGGACATTTGGATTTCGTTCGTTTGGCTCCTCGGCCTTCTCATGGGTCGCCGACTGCTTTCTTCATCTTTCTGCACACGCACACACTGCTCTTCTCGATCACTTTCCCAGTTTGGAACGCAGCCCGTTCTCTACAGCCAGAGCGCGCCGGCTTTCTTGAGCATGGGCACAAGCTCTCCGGCGAGGTGCAGCGCGCCATGGCCCTGTTGGTCCCGCCGACGAACACCGCCGGCACGGCGGGCGCGCGGCCGCCGCCCAGCATCCTTGCAAGCTCCATCTCCATCTCCCGGCCGCGCGGGTCCCTGTCCAGCCCGTGCACGGCGGTGAACACCGCCACCGAGGTCGCTCAGCAGCGACGTCACGGCGTGGCACATGCTGCAGTTGCTCCTCGTGAACACCGCCACCGCCCGCTCCGACGCCAGCTTCGCCACGCTGTCCATTGTATACTTGAGGGTTTTGGTCGGGTTGAGATGCTGGTGCTGTCTGCTTGATGGTTTCGAAGCTGATGTGTGGTTTCTTGCTGTTGGTTGCTGGTGGTAGTAGGGTGCATGGCTTGCCTTCTATAGGCTGGAAAAGGATTTGCTACTCACGTACTCCTACCAAAGAAAGGATTCCCCTGATCCAGAGCTAGCGCAGGTTATTAAAAAGATTAGATAGTTTTGGATCAGAATCAAATGCCGGCGACGGGAGCAGAGCTGCATGACGGCCCTGGAACAATGGTGGGTATCTTTCCTCAAGAGGCACCACTTTACCTCTTGCAAATACTACTATGGTACTCCGTCCGATCTACATCGTCGTTGATTTTTAAATTTAACTTTGATTATTCGTTTTATTTAAAAATTTGTTCAAATATATAAAATTTTAAGTTGTAATTCAAATAACTTTAATGATAAATTAAATTATATCAAAATTTATTAAATTTATTAATTTTTTTTTAAATAAAACGAATGGTCAAAGTTAAATTTAAAAGTCAACGGTGACATCAATTAAAAAACGGAGAGAGTATATATATAGTACTACATCTGTTCTTTAATTGATGCCACCGTTGACTTTCAACATCAACTTTGATCATTCGTCTTATTCAAAAAATAAATTAGTTCAAATGTGTAAAATTTTAAATTGCGATTCAAATAACTCTAATGATAAATAAAATTATAATAAAATATATAATATTTATTAAATTTTTTTGAATAAGACGAATGAACAAAATTGAAGTTAGAAGTCAACGGCAACAATAATTAAAAAATAGAGGGAGTATATTTTAATAAAGCTTTGGATGGAACATGTGGATATTTGTGGGTTTCTATTATTGCTCGGCTCTTCGAGTTTATAAGCGATCATTTCCGTCGGCTGCTCTCAGGTTCAGATTTCAGGTTAGCTTCTTCAGACAGAGCTTGCAGTCTCTCCTTCAGTCCCTCTACACACTGTCACTAGACTTGCTTATAGCAGATCAGTAGTACTAGATCACACAGCCTGCCCATCGGGGATTATCAACGAAGACCACGCCGCCCGGCGAAGGAATAAAGGTTCAGAAGATACCCGATTGCATCAGAACAGTGCAGCTCACCTGCAATGCACCGGTCTCTCATTAATTATTATATTCCTTATCGGAATCTCTTGTCGGACCGCCATATATGGTACTACTCCTATATCAGCAGGGATGGGTTGGGCGATGCCGCGGCCCGACGACGGCCGCCGCCGCCGCCGCGGTTTTCAGATTCGGGTGTGCAGACGTCGCTGGTCTGAACATGAGGCTTCATATATAGGAGTATGCTAGCAAGTGGAAGATCGATCGATGTGTAGAAGATGATGCTGGCGTGGCCAGTGCATCCTGGATTATTCTTGATGTGAAGCCCTGCCGTAGTTCCGGCATCTATCGTCGTCGAGCTGCACGATGGGGATGCTGGGCAAGGATACGTGCAGGCTTCTGGTGCAGGGCTTGGGACTTTTCTATCTGAAAGTAGTTTGACCCCTCGCGCGCCCGTGGGGCACCCACTGTTCATGTTCATGCAATAGGTGCTTGAAAGTAGTCAAAACTATAAATTCGAGGTGAAAAGTTAATAGGAAACAATGCGTATCCCAGAGAAAATTTGGCAAATTTAAAACCGATGATGAAAGTTAACAAGAAAAAAAGAGAGGGGATTGAAGGGTCTAATCGTAGTGTTTTCTCATGGATGTAAAGAAAGTGACAGAAGGGATGGAAATTTTAAAATCAATGGTAAACAAGACAAGTACTTTGTATTTTGCATGGTAAATAAGAAAAAAAAATCTTCCAATGACCAAATAAGGAGTTTTCTCACAGTAGAAAGGCAAGGCAGAGAGGCGCAACGAAAAAAAACTTCATTCTTTTTTATAGGTTTACATGATGGTATATAATAAAATTATGTTTTTCTCACGGCAACTAATAAAACAGAATGTAAAGTGAAAAGAAAATAGAGTAAGTAATGTTTAATATCAAGAGCACGCAGAAGCAAACAGAATGAGGAGAACAAAGTTTGGTACTACACAGGACCCATCGATTCAGGACATGCATAATGTTTAGCGCTTTTTGAAACGCAAAATTTTCGTAGAAATTGTGCAGAAAATTTATAGAAAAAAACGTAAGAATAAAAAAAAATTCCTTCAATCCAATGCGTGTCAAGAACACATAAAACATCAATTCAAAAAGTTTAACACGGTTACAGACTTGGTTATGGTTATTTTTCTCATCAGCACAGGCACAGGACATGCCTTAAGTTCACGCGCACACGCTAGCCAAAAAAGGCGCCGCTACATTCTCGTCGATCTACAGCCAGAGCGCGCCAGCTTTCTTGAGCATGGGCACGAGCTCGCCGGCGAGGTGCAGCGCCATGACCCTGTTGGTCCCGCCGACGAGGTCGCCGCCGACGAACACCACCGGCACGGCCGGCGCGCGGCCGCCGAGCATCCTGGCGAGCTCCCGCTCCATCTCGCGGCCCCGGGGCTCCCGGTCCAGCTCGTGCACGGCGGCGTTCACTCCCAGGTTGCTGAAGAGCGACGTCACGGAGTGGCACATGCTGCAGCTGCTCGTCGTGAACACCACCACCGCTCTCTCTGACGCCAGCGTCTTGACGCGGTCCATCTCTCAGCGACTTCTGGTTACGGTATCGCTCGGAAAGTTCTAGAGGCTTCTAGCTTCTTGTCTCTCGTTGGATGGCTATTACTTGTGAAGTGGCTTGTTTCTGGGGGCCGGGCGCGTGGCTTGCCTTTTATAGGCTGGGGAAGAGAGAGGTTCCACATGTTACTTGGTGAAGTTGGTAAAGATTCTGCAGAAATGAGATAACGATAGCATTTGATAATTTATCTTGTTAACTAATTTGCATGGAACATATAGTTAGATTTGATTCGTTTGTAACGATCAAATGATTCTTGCGATCCACTGCGGGTTGAAGGATCGATAGTTTTGGATAAGAATTCATATATGTTGTCGCTGTTCATGAGGGCCACACTGGAACCTTTCTTCACCAATTGACCTCCCAAGCTTAAAAAAATGATCTTTTGCCAACCGGCATGTGGATAGAACTGTTTAGATATTTGTAGATTCATTGAGGGCAGAAATACATTGTTCAGTTACAGTTTATAAACATACAGTTCTGAAACTCATATACATACATGTATTGACACTTGAACATACGGGCAGTGGTGTATCCATTGCTGTTGTTGAAAAGCTCAAATGTTTTGAATTGTGAGCGAATTCTATTCTGATGTTGGTTTTTCTGAAACTTGTGAAAAATCTCTGGCCGGCGATGCACGATCTTTTTACTGAAACTGTTCTTATTCAGTTCTGAAAGTCTGGAACATGTCATGCATCACTGCTAACCTGGCTATGACTTTGGACAGAATGATAGCTCAAGCCATGGAGTCTTAGTGCATATACTCATACAGAAATCGGTACACACAAAAGCAAATGTCACCGACAAAACACGGCCACGCTTCGTCACATGACAGAATAGAACCATGGAAGCAGGATCTGATTCCTTCGGCTAAGAGCGGCAGCTTTGCATAGGAGGAAACCGACTTCCCTTCATTTTCAGAATAGCATCTTCAGACAGAGCTTGCAATCTCGTTGTCTCTTCTGACCTTACCTGGAATCTAGCTGCTCCCATGGCAGTCTCCTCTTATTTCTGGATCTCTTTCACTATTCTTCGCAACAGAATCATCTCGTTCCCTCTGCAGTTTTTCACAATTTGCTGGCTTATTATCTGTTATTTGCCATGGATCAGTGCTACAAAGGCACGATCTTGCATTCTTCAGAGCGTGCTGTGCAAAGGATGCTGTGGAACAGTCACCGTTGATATGCTGCGATCGTGATAAAATCTGGACAGAAATTTATATCCTTATCTCCAATCTCCCGTGGCAGTCCTGACCATCGGTACAAGTACTTCGCATCTTGAGATTCCTTTATCGAGTTTGATCAGTTCTTGGCTCCTCATGTTAGCGAAGGGTTATATTCTTTGATCTGAAAAGCAATGCATATCTGACCCAACGGTAGGGTGAAATGCTGAGGGAAAGGTCCGAAAAAATCTCAGGTGGAATCACAACGAGTGAAAGACCAAATAACGGCACCGTAAATATATAATGTTATTTGCATCTGTTATATATACATAAATTTAATGTGTGCATACATGTTATGGAGCTTCCATTTACAATTCTCACTCGAGCAAAGGGGGCACATTTCAAAGGTGAACCTCTCCTTATCCTCAGGAGAGCTCCTGAACAGTATGGCTAAGGTTCATGAGTTGTACACAACATGGAAAAAAGAAGAAAAAACTGTACAAGTGTGAACTTCTTGGCACACAATGTTACATATATTCTACAGTGTGGGGTTCTTGCGGGTATCTTGAAAAGGTGATGGTTCCATCAGCTTCATAAATGTGACTGTATTCTGAGTTGGTCGCGCCGATCACAAATTGGCAGGTTCCCCTTGAATCAGAATGTAGCGTGACACCATAATACTCGAGATGATCTGCTACGCTTTTTCCATATACCGATCTTTTCAAGGAAGAAAAATACAATAAACAACAAGAGGAGGAACATAAATGCCGTGTAATGTGAAGGAGCTAGGTACCTGCTGCAGGCCATGTCTTCACCAGAATCATCACATACTATTTCATTTCTGGTAACTACATTTCCTACTATGGTCTCATAAAGCCAAACCTGAAGGCAGATGAATATAGAAGAAATGAATGACTTAAATCAACAGCGGATTGGAGAAAGAATGTATGCACTTTCGTCAATTTTTTTGAAGTGTCAAAGGTATACCTCTCTTGGAAAGTGGTGATATGTCCATTCACCTAGATATGGAAAATACGGTGGTAAATGTGGCACAATGTCATTCTGATGGGTCACACGAATAGTTTTTGGGACTTGCTCAATGAAGTATGAAGCAAAAGCAGGATTGCCTATCCGAGGCTGTCCAAAAGTCATAAGCTGAACCTCTTGGGATCCATACTTAACCTGGTAAAGAATAGGCAATATATCAGTTCATTTAGAATCCAACAATCTCCATACATTATGAAACTGCAATTTTATTATCAAAATGAATTATATTAGCATTTGATGCCATGGACTACGAATTACATTAGATATCTGAAATAACCAAGGTAAAAGGTTGAAATCAGCAGTTTCTAATGGCACAGTGGGATGAAACTGGTTAAAAACCCATGTAGTTAGTCTTAGGTTCGTAAAGCATAGATTCACACTTGAGGCAATATATTTGATGCATGCATATATCCAGATGCCTCAAAAGTACGTACAGAAAGGTCAAGGGCGCAGAATGTGGCTAAAGCCCCTCCCATTGAATGACCTACAACATTTATGGGCAGTTTTCCATATGTTTTCCTTGCCCATTGAACAGATTTCAAGATCTCATGTCGTAGAGTTGTATTATAATATGCAGTATAAAACCCATGATGAACCTGCAACGTCAGAGAGTCATACAATCAGCAAAACACCAAGGATTGTTGCTAATTGAATGATATATCTTAAGATTAACCAAATACTTGACCATTGCATCAGGCATGCCTGGATAAGTCACATCAAGCTGCTTCCAAAAGAGATCTTCAATCCAATTTGCGACACTGTGCAAGTAAAATTCAAGACAATCAATTAGAGGCACAGAAATGTAACGCTTCATGATTGCAAATATCTTTGAAAGAAGAAACATGATTTAAAGACTCAGAGCATGTGTCCATATATATGCCTTTTTTAATATTGAGTGTCCAAATGTTTTAAGACTGAGCAAGTGTTAATATGGTCACTATTAGCTATATTTAGTATACATTTCACAGTACCTGTGTTCTTGAGTGCCTCTAAAAGCAATGATTAGAGACAGTGGATCAGGGGCAACTCCAACAAACGCCTGCTCAATTTTTGATAAACAACTGAGCGCGATTTTCTTATTAAATAGTGAATGGAAGCAGAAGAAGACTGTAGAAAGACTAAAAATGTAAGGAACCTGTAAGCAGTTCTCCACATCTACAATTATCTCTATCACCTCAAAGCCCTTAACCAATAACACAAAACACAGAGTCACAGACAATTAGTTGAAAAGGGACATGTTGAATAACCTGTGCAGACAGTGACTCATAAGGTGTTACCTTTGTGTGTCCTTTGCATCTTGAACATGTCCATGTAAAAAGAGAAGTCAGGTCAGATGTATAAACCTGAAACATGTATTTATGTAAGCAAAGTATATAAAAAATATTATATTTGGGGCAGGATAAAATTATGCATCTCGGATTGAATCAAGTGCAAGTAAAATTCTGGAGCGTGAACTTACAGCGGATGCGTACTCCACAAGAATGTGAGCAAGAGTATTGTTGTACGAATAACCACCATTGGAATGCTTCATCTTGAGCACTGCATTGATAAAGAGAAGTGTGAAAATTCTGTTAACATTTTACACTTAATTTACTGGCATAACAAGGGGGGAGAAAAAAAAACCCAGTACTGTAACAGCAACAGAATTGCACCATAGGTAGTTGTTTGTGTTATATATAAAAAAAAAACGCAGGGTCCTCGTCTCACCACAGCTTGAACATTCCCGAACACACTGGATGCTCCATCCCTACTTACAATGTCATCGCTCTGCACATACTATTACTACACGGACAAAAGATGAAGCAGTTGAGCGTGCAAACGCACCATGCGTCGCTCCAAAGGTAGCAACTTTACCCTTCCCCCAATCGAAGCTGCTCCCTTGACACGTTCACTGACGCTCCCCCTCATCAATCCCCACCCAATCAACCCGGGTACTTTCCTAGAGGTACTTCCTCGCGCTGCCCCGGCCGGCAGGGCACGTCCGCCGCCATTAGGATAGCTAATCTACCGCGCTGGCCGCACCGTGCCCTCACAAGCAAGTCTGAAGTGGGCAGCATAGCGACGAAGTAACCAGTCGTCCGTGAACGAACCGACGAGGAAGAGAGAGAGAGAGAGATACGGGGGACGGGAAAAAAAAAGATCGCCGTTACCTCCTCTTCCCGCCGCCGCCACGGGAGAAGCGGAGAACAGGAGCCCCGCAAGCAGAAGCAGCAGCAGCGCCATCCGCCGCCACAGCGACTCCATCGCCGGACGCCGATGCCTCGCTCGCTCTCCCCGCCTCCTTGCCCGGCGAGCACGCACGCTCCCTCGCACCCAACGGAGACGGGTAGGAAGGAAGACGACGGCCACGGAAAGAAAGAAAATGAAAACGAACAAAACAGGAATCTTCCGAGGGCCGTTTCGTGAAGAAGCCGAACAGTTTGACGGCGACTCGGACGGGCACACGTTTTTTGCAGTTTACTCCTGGCACTACTGCGTTATTCCCGTTATAAACGGCAGGCGCGCGGTGAGAGTGAGACTGTGAGAGGGGAGGTCGTTTTCCGTATGAGCCCTCGAGTTGTTGTGTTATGTGAAAAAGAAACGGTGCCGACGACGGCGGAGTCAGTGTTTGGCACGTTATGGGCAGCTTCTGAGAGGTGGCTTGTGCTTGCTGCATTGGGAAGCTTCACCTTCGAGAGGGGTCTAACTTTGAAATCTACAAGTGCTTCAGTTGACTGATCTAGGTTTATATAAAATTTTACAGAAAATATAAAATTTTAAAAAAATTCCTGCGTTTCAAATGGGCCTAAATATATAAAACTCGTCTGACTCTTACTATCTGCTTGAAAAATCAATTCAGCGCCAGGAGTCGAGGCTGTGGCTTTGCCGTACGAGTATTCAAGGCCCAACACTTAACGGCCCGCTAGTCGACCGGACCATAAACATGTTGCTCGAAGCCCAGTATCCCACAAACAAGTTGCAACGGCGAACCACTCCCCAAACGGATCAGCCGTCCCAGGGTCTCTCGTCTTTCCCCGCACGCGGCTCCCGCCGGCCAAGCCTCGACGTCGACGACGGGGTCGAGCGGAGGGCCCAAATAACGAGGTTCATGGTGCGCGAGAGGAGGCGTGACGCCGCGCTTCGAGGAAATATGGCCGAGCTGGAGTTCGTGGGTCAGCGGCGGCCGGGGCCACGGATGCCGACGAGCGACGAACAACAGGAGGACCTTCCAGTTCCAGGTGAGTGCCCCCTCTCGAATCTCCTCGGTGGGTTGCCATTGCAGCATCATACTCCCCAAGTATTTCTCTATGGGACTGGCAAACGGAGGGCATTCAAAGTTTCAACAAATTACATCGCCAGTCGGCAGCTAAATCTCCTGGCATAGCAGACAAGTAAATTTACTTTGAAGCATACATTTTGTAGCACACCACAAACAACACTAGATTAAATTTTATTGAAGGCAATCTGGATCGACCAAATCAAACCAACAGGGATCCAGATCCAGGTACATTCATACAAGATATATCACACCCTAAACATAATAATACAGTACAAGTTAAACGGCAAATACAACAATCAAGCTCCAGAGAACAAATATCTGGCAGCTTGAGACACACTGGCACACATGCACACCAACAAACAAAAATACATGATACATTTGAAAATAAAAATCAGTCCCGAGAGTATAGAGAACTGATTCAAATCACATCCATGCAGAAAACAGAAATGAAGCGACATAATGTGGTCGAATGCAAACTCAGGGACGCGTGACGCTGAAGGACAACGACTGGGCTTTCCTTCAACTGCATCTTTATTCAAACCATATCAATCATGAAACAGCAAAGCAAACTTCCAGATGATTGGGGTAACTGAGTACTCATGGAGCTGATGAGGATGAGGCTTCTGCCGCTGCAGTTTTTGCTTCTTGTTGGTGATGTTGTGGATTATGCTTCAGGACAGGATAGTTAGGATGATTGTAAATCACTGTTTCCACTGCGTCTAGGTTGCAGTCGCCGTGAAGCTCCAACTTCTTCAACTTTGGGAGGTGGTCCAGTCCAGAAAGGGCCTCCATGGTGGAAAAAGACCAAATGATCTTCCTGAGCTTCGGAGTTGTTCCTTCATCAAATCTGATGTTGGTGACATCGCTGCCTTCAACAACCAGAGATCTGAGCTGCTGGAATTCATCTGCTTTGAAATTGATCTTGCATTGAGTGTATGAGTCCTGCAGAAGCTGCAGACAGCGCAAGATCCTGAGCTTGCCAAGCTTGCTTATTGCATCTTCCCCTAGGTAAGTCTCGCTGAGTGATATTTCTTCAAGTCGATCAAAAACTTCAATCCAGGTGGGAAGTACACCTCTAATGCCACTGATTTTGAGGCTCTGGAGATGTTTTGGAGGTCTATTCAAAGCACTGGCTAGTAGCTTAGCATCAGGAGTTTCGCTTTCTTTTGGTTGGTTCATCCGAATCGACATGGAACGGAGGCAACCATGCAACTTCTCAATCTGTCGGAACAGAGCACTCAAGACATCTTTATCACCGTGAAGGATTACACCCAATTTCCTCAGTTGCAGCAGCTGGCCTATATCATTTAAATCATCTTTGTTGTTGGAAACATCAACATAGGACAGGACCTGGAGATTTTTCATCCTTCGAATGCCTTTGGGCAGGCTCACTGTTGTAAATGGACCCTTAAACTTACTAAAACTGTTGCTTGAAGATTCTCTATTTCTGGCAAGAAAATACTTCAGCATTGGAAGCTTGATACGCCTTTTGGAGAATGCTTGTACCATCGTTTGCCGGATGTCCAAGGTCTCCAGGCACTGCAACTTCTCTATCTGTTTTGGTAGCTCTTTAATATCTGTGGCCCGGAGGCTTAAGTACTTGAGCAGCAGTATCTGACAGACATTCTCCAGGTGCTTTCTCGTCAAGCCTGTGCATCCTCCAAGATCCAAAACTTTTAGCATTTGCCACTGAAAAGATGCAGTAATTTGTTTCAGAAGAGCTAGGACTTCATCAAAGGGGCCATCAGAACACGGTGCCTCCTGAAGTTGGACCCCATTGTTGATGGAAAGGCGGTGAGCCAAATCAGGTGGCATGGATGTGTCCATATAGCTTAAATCTCTGACAATAAAATTGTGAATAATAACAGGTACTGTGAAGGTTTTGATCTTGTCCGCAGCGCTGGTTTCCTCTGGATGAAGGAACCCTCGAGTGACTAGCGCGTCAAATATGCGCTCAGCTTCATCATCCACCGTGCCGATCCCTTGTCTTCCCTTGTCTTTTAACCTCAGAGTGCTTCTCTCACTTACCATTCCCTCGGCGAGCCATCGCCTCAGCAAGCTCGTCCTCCTAATTATGTGACCTTGGGGAAAGAAAGAGAGAGAGAGCAGGCAGCTTTTGTGATTGCTTGGCAAATCTTTGTAGCAGAACCTGAGCATGATGATCCTTGGCCGGCTCTATCGGAGGGACGGTGACGCCATACCTGAGCCTCCTGTCACCCACCTCGCGTGCCCGGATCCGTGAAGCGATCTGGTGGCGGACCGAGACCGTCCGCACGAACCGGGGGATCCGACGGAGGAACCCTAGAAGGCCCGCGCCGCCGCCGGAGCCACCACCGATGTAGTGGACGTAGAGCTCGACGTTGCCCCCGCAGTCACGGGTGAGGCCGACGACCTGCTTCATCCACGTCCGCACTTGGTTGTTGCGGTGCTGCGCCTCGGTGAGGTCCACGATCAAGCTGTTCATGCACTCCATCTCGTCTTTGATGAACTCCACGTCGCCGCGGACGCCGCCGAGCAGCTGCACCTCGTTCACAAGGACGGTGGTGAGGCGACCCAGAAGCGAGTCGACAGCGCCCTGGGCGTCCATCTCGACGAGATGCTTGATACACGGGGTTGCTTTACTAGGAGGACATGAGATGCTGGATGGATTGCAGGTTGCTAGAGCCTGATCGTCTAAAGGGGTAAGGCCCTAGCATCTAAAGCGTTGGTTCTTTCAACGCCCACATTTCACGTCGATCAAAGAAGACACTGAATCTTCATGTGACTTGACAGGATACATTGTGCTTTTCCTTTTGGAAATATTTAAGCAGTACTCCCAGTTTCGTGACTCATCACGAACACTCAAGGCCGGGCCGGAAGTGTCAGTCCGTCATGTGGTTGGACACTGTAAAACTACGCAACCCTCTCACTCATGAAGCTAGGAGGACAATACACCTTGCCGGCAACTTGATGGCATGTGGTTCACGGCGTATTCTGGGTGGTGGACTTATCTCGCATGCAATGACTTGCAGGGCATTGATAATAGGCTAATGCTAAACTATGTACTACTGTATATTCGGTTAAATTAAAAAATTTAGTATTTGTACTTTTAAAATCATATACTTTCATAATATATATAATTTATATCATAAATATTAATTAAATTTATTAAAATTATTGGTTAAAGTCATAGTCAACAAAACTTAATAATAAATTTCGATTGAGACGGATGGAGTAGTACTTTTATCAGTGCACTACACCACAGTTGATTTTTACTTATCTTTATTAGCTATGGACTGTACTTTCTTTATTCATAAATTGATGTTGTCGTTGACTTCTAATATCAAATTTGACTATTTGTTTTATTCAATTTTTTGATAAATATTATATATTTTATTATAATTTGATTTATTATTAAAATTATTTGAATCATAACTTAAAATTTTACATATTTGAACTAATTTTTTAAATAAGACGAATGGTCAAAATTGATATTGAAAATCAATGACGACACCAATTTAAGAACGAAGAGAGTAAGTTGGTAAAAGTAAATGACCTACGAATGGTCGTTGATTGTTTGTTTAGCGACAGACCGTCGGTCAGTAATACCTTGGGCAATATGTTTTTCTTTATGGTTCATGCTGCAACCAATCAACTTCATAAGATTGCTTGTTAAACTTCATTTTCAGGCAATGCTCGGCGTTGAGAGCAAGTATTGTATGACTAACTACAACAGCAGCTAACTTTTGGAACTAGACCCTTTTGTGTATTTTGTATGTAATTGGTATACGAATCATGGGGAAAAGAAACATGATGGTATACAACTATATTGCCATCATTTGTAAATTATAATCTGGTACTGTAGTCATGGTTGTTAGTTTGGTCTATTGTAAGTTGTGACAATTTGTACTAAATGTTTAAGTAACGCTAAATGAATTTATTGTTTGTAAGATTTATCATTTCGGTGTGTGGATTATGTGTGATTTGTTTTCACATGGTGGAAGGCACTAATTGTGCACTTTGATGATAATTGTTTGTGGATTATTAGTGCTAATTGTGTGGATAGTTGCTTATACATTTGAATGATTGGCAACGGACTGTTGGTCGGCAAATATATTAATAGCAACTGGTAGTCAGTTGATAATTCATGTTAACAGCGCTGGATGTTGTGTCGGTAAAGCTCACTGTTTAGCGATTAAAGGCGGGTCGGTAAAAGTTTTACCGAACCACTTATAGCGACAAATAATATGAATCAGTAAATGTTTTTACCGACCTATAATTAGTCGCTAAAAGCATTTTTAGCGCCTAACCGTAAGTCGATGATAGTGTACCATGGTATAATGGTGGCAGGTCTAAACAACTCCTATTTCTTAAGACATTGATTAACTGTGTCCACCATAGAGAGACTATACATGTGGTCAAGAGAGACTCAAGTTCAACCAACTGTTTACTACTGTTTGCCTAGAGATGTTTCGAGGACGAAAAATCTCAAAATTTTGTCCCACGGCAAAATCTATAACAGTGGCAAATAAAACTTGATATCAATGTTGGTGGCTTGTAATCAGTCACCAACATTGATCACTCCGAGATTCGAGCCCCGGTTTGCACAGCGCACGCCTCACGGGCGCGCACATGCAGTTGCCTTTGGGCAAAAACCAACCGGTTTTGTAAATACTGGCTACATGAGTATCCGTACATCCACTTACTCTCCATCAATCAGAAGCTTTCTTTGCTAGGAGTATTTCACAGTTCATACAAGCTTTCTTTGCATTTTTTCCACGGGCATGCCAAGGAGATCCGAGCCCCGGTATGCACAGCCGCGCACATGCGGTTGCCTTTGTCGCAGTTGGTGCTGTGTGCCTTTGTACTGCTTACGGTCTATTTTTGTGAATTTGTGTGCGTTCTTAGAGCAACACTAACAGTTATCAAAATTTATTGTACCTAAATTCACATTTAGATTGTTGGTAAATCAAGATTAGTATTTCAAATAGTATCCATCTGCAACAGATACCCATATCTAGCAATCTTTAAATCTTAAATCTACCTAATCATCATTATTTATGCTCCATGCATTATAGTTCTGAAATATAGGTCGACATAAAATATTGCTATATGTAGATACCTAATTTGGTGAGGATGAGAATAGATAAATTATAAGTACTAAGTATAGGTAGCTGCTAGATTATTATTTTTACTCTCTAATACTTAAATTAGTGTTTAGGTATTTTATTTAGGTATCTACTAATCCGTGTGCGCAGAGCAACGTGATGCAATCTACATTCGATACAGAAAGACAACATAACATATTTTTCTTTTGATAAATAAATATAATATAACGTAAGTTCGATATGATATAGATAAGACAACATGAATTATTCAAAACATATAACCAGCTGCCTGCAGATTTGCAACTCCATTTCTCCATCCGCAATGGAATCCAGCTCCGCTGCATGATGGAGTCAAGTAGCGGCACGGCGGATAGCATCATTTCTCCGAAAAAGAGTAACAAGACGGAACAGCAAATGAAAAGCATGATGGCGTTCTTGAAGTCCCTTCCTTCTTCTTCAAGCTTCCTACTTCTAAGAGTGTTGGAGCTCGAAGGTTTCAAAGGCTTCAAGAAGCGCCACCTCGATAACATCTGCAAGATTCACCAGCTCAAGTACCTGTGCCTTCGGGACACTGATGTCGTGCAACTTCCCAAGGAAATAGACCAGCTTCTGAAATTGGAGACACTTGACATCAGAGGAACCAAGGTGCGAGAGTTCAACGTGGTGCTGCCCATGCTGAAGCATCTTCTGGCTGGCCGCGTCGACTATGAACCGGGGCAAGCAGACACTGTGAAGTCCAACGAATTGTTTACCACAGTGCGCATGCCTAACGATGTTTCAAAGATGGAAAACGTGGAGATTTTGTCCCATGTGAAAGTTTGTAACAGTGGTAATAAAGGCTTGGCCAAAGTTGGTGAGAATTTGAAGAAGCTAAGGAAGCTCGGCGTGGTTCTCTCTGGTAAGAAAGCTAATCTGAAGGTCCTTTTTGATGAGATTGATGAACTGAACAAATGCCTTGTCTCGTTGTCAATCCGTGTGGAACCACCGGTCAACTGGGATGCGATTGATTGTTCTCTACTGACACCGCCAAGGGATCTTGAAAACCTAACCATCTGTGGAGTGAGGGGCTGGTTGCCGGCCCGGATGAAAGAACTCCATCAGCTTGTCAAGATTACCCTGCGTGACGCTAATCTTAAAGAGGGTGCTTTTGCCGCACTTGGGAGCTTGAGAAACCTAAAATGCCTCAGGCTTCGTTACCATTCATTCGCAGAGGCCTCACTATCCTTCGGAAAAGGACAGTTTGACAAACTCATGGAACTTGTGATTGAAGACGGCAATATTAGAAGCCTCAGCTTCGACCCAGAAACTTCCCCAAAGCTCGGTACGATGGTTTGGTCTTTTACTCGCATGGAGTCAGTTACAGGGATCAACAACCTTGTGAGCCTGCACCGCCTTGAGCTCCACCGTGGAAGATGTGACCGGACTGTGTTGGAACGTCTGCAGCAAGACATTTCTGCTCACTGCAACCGTGTCCGTTTCAGCCTCGATCCACCAGAAATTAATCACCAAGGATCTGGAGCTGAAGCCTCTACTGCCCGTTGAAGCTGCTACACATGAAATGCTGCATTGCTCCTATTGATTTCGTCGCAGTTGTCTGGTTAGAATTGTGTGCTTATATTTATGTTAATTTGTGTGCGTTCGCAGTTGTCTGGTTAGAATTGTGTGCTTATATTTATGTTAATTTGTGTGCGTTTTGGGGTTCACGATGTTCCAAATACTTGCCAGCTTCCCTTGAGTGCCGTCTATGATTGTTCATGATTTTCGTTCAATAAAAAATCATGCATTGCTTGTGATCATACTATGTACCAGGAAATTCGATTTAGTGTTGACAGATCTCAGATCACGCAGGGTTTGTATATATATATACACGCCTCCTGCAGCTTACATTGCCTGTGCATGTTCACCAGGCGGCCAAACGCGTTAGACGGTAACGGGACAAACTACTAGCTTTAGTTGACTAGCATCCGCTACCAGAATATCTTGAGGATACGTACCGCGAGAGCGAAGAAGAACACGCTGGGTGTGGTGACCATAGCATGAGACGGAGATTAGTCGGGGAGCCAGTTGTTCACATGTGTAATGACTTGAGCAGATCTTTCGCTGACAGTCTGATCTTCATCTGGTATTATTATTTTTCGTTCATCCATCTGTACTTGTCGATCCTCTTCCGATTAAAATAAAATAACAGTGGTCGTTGAGCAAATTGGCTTAATTGCGTGGCTGTGTCACTGGTGACACGCTACTCGTGTCGATGAACACTTGCATTATGGTAGTTCTTGATTGTACTTGTCACGCAACCTGAGTAGTACGATCCTATATTGCTACATCCCCATGTGGTTCAGTTATTTGAGATTCATGTTGGGTAGGTGACTGGGAAGAATCATGGGGTGGGTAAAAACATCAGGTGTAAGATGAATGCCACATTATTTGAAGCGATAACCCTCCTATATTGATTTTTTTTTAGTGTTTGTTTTAAAGTATTTGTACTCTCTGTAAATGTGGGATTGCCTTCTACATACTTGCTTATTCGTGTGTTAATTCATGAGCAGTTCTATTTGTATTGAACTTAGTATTTGTCTGCTACCACCTCCGGGGAAAAAGGGCCACTTAGGAGTTAGGCATGAGAATTAAGGAGAGAGTGGTAGAGTTGTATTGAAAAGTGATAATGATTTGCTCCATGGAATAAACTTTGAAGGCTAAAATGGCAATCTTTTTAACATAAGCAATAGCTATTCCAGTGTTAATCAGCACTGTTATTTTCCCACTCAAGCGTGCCTGGGCACGTGTTGCATTCTAAAGCCGCTCGCCTAGGAACCGATATGATAGTCAGAGGGACGGCCGGAGGTCACCGACGTACAGATTAGCAGGAGGTAATTTTACATCTACCCCTACTATAGCTCACACGTTGGTGGATGTTCGTTCCTTCCCTCTAAATATCATCATAGGAACTTGTTACGCTCACCTGCAGCCATGACCTGTCGCCGTCAGTGTTGCTCCACATTCGGCACCCCCGCGTCCAGAGATGTTCTCTTCCCGGCTGCCATCAGTCCATCACCTTCACCATCCCGTTCCCGCATGATTCGCCGGAAAAAAAATTATGTGGCACCGATACTTAGCAGCATTGAATATCAACATTATTTATCAGTGCTTAGTGCTTATATTAATTACTCATGATATCGTATAAACTAAAGTTAAAACTCGACGCCGCCTCTCAGAATTTGGTGCGCGGTGGCCTCGCTGGGCCATGCGAGATTAGGTTGTGTTTGCTTGATGGCCCGGTAAGAAGGAATGCCAAGCCAGCTGCTCCTCACGGCCCATTCCAAGCCTCTTTAGGCTCACTACGTTTTTTTTATTGACTCTAAAGCGAAATGTTTGAGTTCCTGACGTCCCCTCTGCCTTCCCAATTTTAGATGCATGTTTGTGACCTCTTGTCTTGCTTTCCAGACACTGTTTGTTAACTTGAGCCTGAAATTAAAGTTTGTTTGGTTGGAATTTGGCCCGCTCTATATATGGCCCATTCAGAAGAAAGTACAAAGATAACGGTGGCTACTGGTTTAGTCCCACCTTGCTTGCCAGTTTATGGATAGAACTCTTCATACCTATGGCTGGAAACATAGAGCAATGGGAGAGCTAGTGAGCATCTGCGTGTTTCTTTTTTCTTTTTGCATGCCTTGTGACTTACCACCCGTGACCGTGGCGCAGCTGCAAGTTTGAGTGTATTTTTGCCACTCATATCCTCCAAAAAAGTATGAACCTCCAAAAATAATCTGAATCGATCGTTTTACGCTGATCAAGAAAGTATTAATACACAGTTTAATACCATAATGATCTTTTTTAATTGGCCAGCCATGCCATTGATTGCCAACCATTTTTGCACTAATCAAGAGAGTATTAATATACATTATTTCATACCATAATCTGTTTAAATTGGCCAGCCATGCCATTGACTGCCAATTACTGGACATTATTAGAGAGGAAACGGCTCCTATATAAGGCCCCGAAGATATCTAGGTTTCTTAATTAACCAACGGAATTCACTTCCATTCCTTTTCCTTCCTTTTGAAGATCGTGCTGTGGTGTTGACTGTTGAGGTTTCGAACTTTCCTTGGCGTGCACCGATGAGGAAGGTGAGCGGTATCTCCAAAGCTGTGAATTAGAGATAGTCTGGTTGAGAATGATATCTTTTTGTAAAATTGCATGATATACATCTTTTAAGACCATGCAGATACATATGTAGATATGACAACATACCTTGTTGACGATAGACTGCTAGTGATCATAGACTCGTGTTAGAGATAGAATATCTATCATAAAAGGCAGTTTTGTATCCAATGCATGTCAGAAAGGGATCATGATAATAAAGAGAAATATCTTGGAGTGTGCTAGGGATAGAATGTGCCTGAGGATTTGTCTTCTTCTAATCAGATCACTATAAATAAACTGCGCCTAGCCTCGTTGATATTCACTCTCACTTCGATCACATATAATCCTTACACTGATCGAGGTGCCTTTTGGAACTGCTCGATCCTCTCCACGAGCAAAATGGAGCCGGCCGGAGCAAGGAGCCGGGAAGAGCGGTGGAGCCTCGCCGGCGCCACCGCGCTCGTCACCGGCGGCACAAAGGGCATCGGGTACTTGATCGACTGCGTTTCAGATGTACTCCTAGATACGTAGCGTATGTGGTGAACGCGGTTTATAAGATCACTCAAGTTTGTTCGTCGACGAGGCAGGCTTGCGATCGTGGAGGAGCTCGCCGGGTTCGGCGCGCGCGTGCACACGTGCGCCCGGAACGCGGCGGAGCTGGAGGCGTGCCGCCGGCAGTGGGCGGCGCAGGGGATGCAGGTCACCGTCTCCGTCTGCGACGTGTCCGTGCGCGCCGACCGAGAGAATCTCATGGCCACCGTCAACTCCGTCTTCAGTGGCAAGCTTCAAATCCTCGTACGTAATGAATTAGCCTCTCTTTTTAAAATTTTATTAATCGATAATAACAATATAAAAACCAAGCGGGTGTATATCTATAGGTTTCGTGAACCTCACGTGCTCCGAGCGCCTTTTTGTCTCATGTCCTCCTACTCCCAGGTGAACAACGCCGGGCAGCTGCTGGTGAAGGAGGC
The DNA here is from genome assembly GCA_001602295.1 of Zoysia matrella. Classification (NCBI taxonomy): domain Eukaryota; kingdom Viridiplantae; phylum Streptophyta; class Magnoliopsida; order Poales; family Poaceae; genus Zoysia; species Zoysia matrella. Next base: position 105,051 of record BCLG01000231.1, read on the forward strand.
GACGGAGTGCACGGGCGCGGACTACGCGAGCGTCATGGCGACCAACGTGGAGTCGTGCTTCCACCTGAGCCAGCTCGCGCACCCGCTCCTAGTCGCGGCGGCGGCCGCCGGCGCCGGTGGCGAGGCCAGCGTCGTGCACGTCTCCTCCGTCGCGGGCCAGGTCTCCGTCCCGGGGCTCGCGCTCTACTCCACGAGCAAGGGCGCGCTGAACCAGCTCACCAGGAGCCTCGCCGCCGAGTGGGCCGCCGACGGCGTCCGCGTCAACTGCGTCGCGCCGGGGGGCGTCAAGACTGGCATCACCAAGGACGTACGTGTGATTCATTTCTCGCAACTGCTCTTGCCATTTGATACATGATTCATTCTACACTACAAACAAACTGATGGTAGATGGTGGATTTTTGCAGAAGGTGATAGACCCGGAGCTGGTGAAGAAGGAGAGGCTGCGACGTCCCATGGACAGGCTCGGCGAGCCGGAGGAGGTGGCATCCACGGTGGCCTTCCTCTGCATGCCGGCGGCATCCTACATCACCGGACAGGTCATCTGCGTCGATGGCGGCCGCACCATCAGTTAGGAGCAGCTGTCTACTCCTGCTAGCCAGTGTGCATGCTCCTGTGTTCGTGGGAGTTTATGTACTCTGTCGGCCTCCTGTCAACCATTCGACGAGGTCTTTAGTCTTCTCCATCGAGCGTCGTCTATGAATAAATTAGCCTTGTTCTTGGCAGTTATCTTTGGTCTATATATATCTAATGGCATTAATCCGCAAATAAAAAAGGAAAATTCTGTATCTAATGGTTGCGTCCGCGGTTTCCTTCCTCTGCATGCCAGCGGCTTTTATTGGGCCAACTTGTTTACTGGGCCAAAACTAGTGTGGGCCAACATGTTGACCAGGAGCGCTCACACAGGTTGGTTTATTGGGCCGTCGTCTGATGGCCATATCTTTTATTTTGCGGGAAAAAAAGATCAGCCAATACTTTTATTTTGAGGCTGACAATTTATCGTGCCCTTAATTGAAGAAGACGTGCACTAGCACCCACGGGAAAAAGAAAAAACCAAAGCGAGAGTGAGTAAACTAACCAGGGCTCAATCATCCAGATTAAACTCTGCTCTTGAATTCCTTGTGAGTTAATCAGGTTCATTTGAATCATTTCTGGAACAACCATGTCTCATGAGAATTCCTTGTGAGTTAATCAGGTTCGTTCGAATCATGTCTCATGAGAATAAGTCGGAGTCCAAGCGCAGCTCATGGCTTCGGCGAGGCAGTGCACCATCTACGCCGCCTACCGGACGAGGATGGTAGAAGGAACAGAGGTCCAAAAGGAAGAAAGTGACATCTGATCTACTTCTTTTTTTGGTTATGTTGGGTAGCTTAAAATTTGAGCTAGCCAACATCAGTAAAACCGAAACGGAGGCACTTTTAATCCTGATGACGAAAGAGAGTCGTGAACACGATGATGTTGATGTTTGACCCAAGTCATCACCTGCTCAGACGATCGACCGTCTTCATCCTTCAGTGGCCGGCGATCTTTTTTCATGTAATTGGATTACAGAAAATGCAGTACAGCCTCCAAACCTCAGCAATTGTTTTGGCACAAAAACTAGTATTATTAATCGAGTATAAACTAATGCCCAATCAAACAATTCTTGTAGCTACTGCTGGAAAGATCGTTCAGATTAGATGCTGCCGAATCAATTCAATACGCAATTAATAGCCCTGAAACGTTGGTTGACGCATGCACCCAGGGGCGGAGACAGGGCGGATGCGCACCGGTACCATGTTTATTTCACCTTTTAAAAACAAGTAAATATTAGCTAAAAAACTTAAAATTTTATCTAAATTTATTTGTTTTAGCACCTGTCTATGGATTAGCGACAGACGTGAGGCCGTCTTGGCTCCGCCACTGCATGCACCAATCACTCCACATCCCATTTGACCGATCTCCTCATCATCAGCTTGAAGTTCGCTGTCATCTAACTTACACTGCACACATGTGATCAGTAGATATATATGTACACATATATGCGCGCATAAGCTGCACGCGACAGCATTCTCTTCTTCTTCTTCCTCTGTTCCTTCCGAGTTTTGTTTGTGAGTTCAGTTCGCTTGGATCTATCGACCGATCGATCGATCGATCATGAGTGACGACGAGAAGTCGCCCTCCAAGGGCGCGAACGCCGTCAGCCTAGCCGCCCGCGTCGCAGGCATGGGTCTCGCCGTGGCGTCGGCGGCGCTCATGGCCACGGCGAGCCAGTGCACCATCTACGCCGCGTACGGCGCGCGCCAGCGCACCGTCACCTACAGCGACTACGGCCCCTTCGTGTACGCACAGTTTTTGCATTTACAGAATTATAGTCGTCGATCTGAGGTTTTTCTTAATTCCCACGCGTGTGGGCGCGCAGGTTCCTGGTGATCGCGAACGCCATGGCGGCATTCCTGTGCGCGATCGCGGTGTTCCTGAGCGTGTGGAAGAAGGGCGAGGACAAGAGGGCGCGCTTGCTCCTCCCGCTGCTCGGCGCCGTCGTGCCGGCGCTGCTCTACTCGTCGACGGGCGCCGCGTTCGCCGCCAGCGCCGACATGACCTACTGCTCGGCCTACGGCAGGCGCGTCAACGTCTGTGACGCCGCCAGTGCCGCCGCCAGCAGCAACTTCTGCAGCCAGGTGCGCGTGGCCGTCTACCTCTCGCTGGCCGCGGCCATCGCCGTGTCCGTCGCCGAGGTGGTCAGGAGCGCGCCTTTGTCCTTCGGCGGGTCGGACAAGGGCTCCTGCTCCAGCTCGGAGTCCGGTGGCTGCGACCATGGCTGCCATCACAAGCACTAAAATTATTTGCGCGCACAAAATTATTAGTGGCCACTAGCTAACTGGCCCGTCACTATCAGTAATTCAGTATGTACGTCCTCATGGAAGTGATGGAATCGTGTGGACAATTGCTCTCTTTTGTTTGAAATTTGCAGTGTTCTTCGCAAAACTCTTCTCTTTTGTTTCAATTATGCGTCATGAGTCTTCTTTTCCTGTGCTGTCAATTAACCTTTGGTGGCTAAAGTGAAATCAGTGTCATCTAACGAAGATACTAGTTATGAAAAGGATGCTCATGATGCGAGGTAAAAAAAAAAAAGAGTTACTCATAAGACCAAGACTCCATGAGAATAAGGATAAGACAATGCTTGTCAACTTCATATAGCATGTTATAACAAAAAAAAAAGGTTAGCGAGAACATGTCTTTTAACTAAATTCTGTCATTCTGATGTTAAAAGAACATGTCGTTTACCTGGTTAACTGAAGTAAAAAATGTAGAGAGGGTTGATTGGGTCCGTGTTTCTTTTAATTCATGATCGATCGTGCTTTCATTATAAACAATTTAAGTACAATACGATGCTTAGTTTGGCGTTTGCACAACTTTTATCGTGGCTTTATCATGGGACCCCGGTCGCTGCACGCATTCAGTATGAAATTAGTAAGCAGTGAGCCTGCGTATTTTTAAATTAAACACCTACTAACATGCATATGCTCTTCTTGGATCTTAGTACCAAAAAGTGTTTTAGAAAAAGCCTGCCGATATCTCTTTCAAATCAAAACGTACTACCTTTTGCCTTCTTTTAATTAGACCTTCAAATACAAGTTACTACTTGTTACTCCATTGACAAAACAGACGACAATGTAGCTTTCCAGTCCATCATACTCCCTCTGTTTTCTTTTTATTGATGTTTCAGAATTCAAGATTAGTAGAAGTTTGAACCAAGTATTCATGTCTGAACGACAAGAAAAAGGAAATGGAGGAAGTATGTAATTTTAATGAAAGAGAAGGGACCATACTTTTAATTTGTGTTATGACTAATTGAGAGAGAGAACTAAGAACGTTTACTCTCCTTTTAATTTCATGGTAAATTAGCCAATGTTTATGTGTGACTATTACGCGAAACCTTCACGTACGTAAATAGCAATCGAGTAAGCGGTGAGTTGATCAGGCGGGAGTTTTCAATTGGTTTAAACGAACGGGCTCCGTCGTGAAATGGGCCCAAGTAGGCAAATATCACGCTTCGATGTAGTTGGATTGCCGACCGTGAATGGGCCAAAGTAGCTAGGCTGCCGAGTCCGATCCGCATCGATCGA
>BCLG01000231.1:109400-154658 GCA_001602295.1 Zoysia matrella
CCCCCCCCCCCCCCCCCCCCCCCCCTCTGTCTTTCTCTGTCCAATCCAATGGGAGTAGACTTGTTTTGACTTTACGTTTGGCTTCCATACATGATAGCTTTCATCAATACTAATATACTCCTATAAAGATTCAATTAAATTTAAAAACATGAGATTAAATATTTTTATAATGTACTATCTTTGGTTTTTAAATATTAACATCGTTGACTTATAATATCAATTTAACTATTTATTTTATTTAAAAGCTTTATTAAATATAATATATTTTGTTATAATTTTGTTTAATCATTAGTGATATTTGACACAAGACTAATAATACACGAATTGGAATTATATTTCATCGATCAATACAGGAATGTGACACACGCATGTCACCTGTATCCACTACTGTTGACGAAGGGCCACCGAGGAGAGGAACGAGAGAGAGAGAGAGAGAGAGAGAGAGAGAGAGAGAGAGTAGCACAACAGTCCGACGGAGAAACGCAGGAGCGGGTGGCGGCGTGCGCCTGCGCACGTTTGTGTCCATCGCCGCCGGAGCCGGCAGCACCAGGACGCGGGGCGGTGGTGCCGGCGCTCAGGCTGCTACGGTCACCGTCGGAGCCAGCCGGTGTCGAGACGCGGAAGCAAAGAGGGAAGATTTCCTTTAACCCTCGTTTGGCGTACGAATTTTACGAGATTCTTACAAAAATTAATTTAATTTTTAAAAAAATACAGAAAAAAAATTCCATATTCCAAAGGAAGCCTTAGATAGAAGTGAACGTTTGGCATTGCCTCGTTTCAATCGCAGCTACACTTTCCTTTACGAAGGAAGCTATTCCTCCATAATTTCCTACGAGTTCAAAATTTCCTTTGTCTCGAACAAAACCCTACTACGATTCGTGTCTCTCCGTCCTAGCCGCGAAGAAAACTTGTCATCTCTGATCATATATTATGACGGCTGCTCTCCTTGCCACCTTTAACCTCGTGGTTCCCCCCTCAAAACCCATGTTACTACTCCTATAAAATTGTTCGAGTAAAGAACACTGCTCTGCGTTCCCCCACGTCAAGCAACATAACACATACATTGTTGTCAACATCAACAACCTTGGCTGCTGATTCCCTGCTCCCTTCACAGTAGTCCTGCTGTTGAAGGGACTGGACTTCGAACGCGTATTCGGCCGAGTATTCTCTATTCAGAGCCTAGACGGCCAGGGCGCAGAGAACAAACTCACAGAGGGCTACCACAGTAAGTTTTGGTACTGTAAGTTTCTATGGAATGAGATTTTGTACTTAAAAAATCTGCTTCCAGTGACTTCCCTGTAATATGCTTTGATTAGGCATTTGGAGGATGATAGTGACAGGAGCAGCTTCGGCACGGCTCTGTATAGGGAGAGGGGGCGATCAGTGTCAGCGAGTGACTGCGGAATTCCCCGCCAGGTAAGTCCTCCTTTTCCTTCCCCTTTCTTCTTTCAAGTTGCCCCAGTGACTAGGCTATGTCTTGTCTGATGATGCCAAGCCCCTTCCTCTTATTCACTGAGGAACAGAGTCGTTTCGTTTTCAAATAACAATTAAAAGGCAGTGGCGTACAACCCAAATTAGTACTGTAGAGGATACAGAAGATATATAACCCCTTATCTTTATCTTCTTCTTAATAAAATGATGCGTAGCTCTCCTACGCATTCGAGAGAGAAAAAAAGTTCCTTTTTCCCTGCTAATGATGTTGGAACTTGAATGCCACAATATCTTCTTGTTTATTGCTTTGCTCCCCAAAATACTTCGAATTTTCACCAATCAGTGGATTATAAAAAGTATTAAGAAATTCAAGTGTATCCACCGGGTATTGAATAACAAGTAATCTTCTGCCAAATGCTACCATTATTCCCTGGCCCCTTCGAGCATGCTATATTACTAGCCACCATGCATGTAAGTTCTAAAGGGATAAAAATGCTTTCTGTGACATTTTAGGGGATACTAGGACGTCTGGTGCAGCTTTTTAGTGAGTTTCTTTGTTTTCTTCTAGCTGTCTCGGGTAGTTCTTGTCTGATACTGTGAAAATTGCAACTCAATGTTTTATGTATTGACATATTACAACAACAAAAAAAAGGAAAAGGGCTGAATAAGAAATGTTTTCTGCCCTTTCGTGTTGGTATCTACTGAAATGTGTCTTTTCGAACCTCGCAGTCCTCCTGGAGCTACAGAGCCTGTAACTAGAACTCGAATTCGGCAGAGTGTTCTTTATTCAAATCGCCCTAGGAGGCCTCTTTGCTTGTTTCCTAATTCACTTGTGTTTATATATTTCTGTAGCGAATTCATAATGTGTATCCCTATTTGGCCATCTTTAAGCTGATTATCTTTCGTTTATAACATTCTTTTATCAGGAGCGAGGTGAGCAGCAGTGAGCTTGGTGCGGCAGCTACAGATTTACCAACACGTGAGCCACTGTCATTGAGTGATCGACCACCATTGACCCCTTGCTTTACTGGTGGAGAGAGTACTGATGATGATGATCGACCACCATTTACCCCTTGCTTTAATGTTATGCATAATATTTCTGTCCATTTGCCCTGCATGCTCCCCAAATTCTTGTTGCCTGAGATAGCAGCTAGAAGCCTCAAAGACTGAGCTACTGCATGTAGATAGTTGAAACCGATAACTTGTATTGTAAAGCATGATAAAAATAAGTGTCTTCAAGGAGATATTTCGTACATGATAGGAAAAATTGTATTAACTCCAAGATACCACTAACTTATTGTCGATGCTGATAAGTGGACCTAACCTCTTCCCACAATTGCAGGTGTTCCCACCTTTATGGGCCTGAAGATTTTGGGTATTCAATCGGCCCATCAGGTTTGACAGATGCAATGCTGCGGTCGCACGGTGACTCACTTTTTGCAACTGCACCAATGGAGGAGATGCGCATGCGCCAGCCATATTTGGATGAGTAGTATGTGTAACTGCACTAATTTTTAATTCTAGCCTCTGGTACTTTGTTATGTGCTGAAAGTCTTAATTAAACACATTAAAAATAGCAGTAAACTTATTAGTAACACATTAGAATTTTTACAGTACACACATGGATGAAAGAATTTGAAGATCAGATTAGCATGTGAGTAATACGGCATAAAAAAGATGTAAAGGACTTAGATAACTACTCATCATTCCGAGTGGTAGACTGAATGATTTTTGTAAGTAAAATACCATTGGCATGTAGGAGACCAAGTGGCACATTGTACTAGTATATACATACTAGTGCCACATATGAAGGTGAAGTCAACTTGGAACAGTTTTGCTGTTCAATACTTCAGTTGTAGCACTCATGCTCTTTTTTTCCCCCCGGTGTATGCAAGAATCAGTTCACATGCTCTATTGTGCCATTCAACATTTTTTTGGGTTGCATTCTATAACATTTTGGTAGTCTCCTTTTAGAATCTGTTATATTGGTTGCTTTTAACCATATATTGTTCTGCTTTTCTTCAGCCCAGAGAAATTGAAGCGTGAAATAAAGGAATATTTTGATAAACATCCTCCCGTAAGCATTGAGGAAGCTTTTGATATACTTTCGGCTGGTCAGTACGCCAAGCTTGCAGCTCTAGCTGCTGAAAAGGGCATAGAGCCCCCAAGGGACACATTCCTTGTTGATCAGGAAGCACCATTTCTTCAGGCACAAGAACAAGATAGCATGGCAATAAGGTAGCTGTTTCGATCTTTTGGGTTCTTTTTTCATATTGTCTCATCTGTAGCTGATCTTTTGGGTTTTTTATATGGCCACTGATTAAACTTCTCTATATTTTCCTTAAGAATTGTTGCATTTTTAAAATTTTGGTTATAATTATTTTTTGTATTATCGCCAAAGACTTAGCCTTAGATAGGAGTTCGTGGAGACTATCAATTCACGTGCCTGAATCTTAGATTGCCCGTTGTTGCTCCTTTTTAGTTGTCTCTCGGAGTTTCATCTTTAGGCTACCGCAACTTGCTTGGGACTAAAAACTTTATTGTTGTTGTAATTATTTTTTGTATTACCCACCAAATTGTCAAATGATATCATCTTTTTGGAACTTTCCTCTGTGTCAAGGTTAAAAGTTGTAGGACTAGTTTGAGTTGGGTTGGCATAATCATTTTTTTGGGAAATGCATGAAATATATTCCTATATGATATGGTCAAACACAGGTTTTCTTGTCCAATAACCAGTAAACATTGATGCATTTTATCCCCTTATGTTCAATTTGCAATTTAACTAGAAATAATTTTGAGTACAGACAAGAAGCTTCAACAGGAGTTATTAATGATGGAAAGCAATGGATGAGGGATGAGGTGACATTGTGCTTTAGAAAACACGCTGAGAAAACTCCGTACCTTGCTGTATGTACAACTTGTATATCTGTATGGTTCAAATGACAAAGCTTTCGCAGGATTTTACTCACTCTGTTTATTTTATGTTAGGGGATTGTCTTTAAGGTTGATGAACTTTGTCATCAATGCTTTAATGTGGAGAACTATATGAAAGTTTTTCATCGCTATAATTTCAAAATTAAAATGAAAATGCCTTCTTCTGTTGAATGGACCGAGGAGTTATATTTTGGTGAAGTGAAGGAAGTATTTGGTACAAAGTTTTATTTTTGCTGTCCTTTGGAGCCAGATGAAGAAGGTAATACTCCTTTGATTAATCAGATCTGGACACATATACAAATGTGAGAAGCTGTCTCATACAATTTGTTGGCTTGTCCAGGTCACTGCTATGCCTGCAGGAATTAGCAGGGGGGTAGAGGATTTGAAGCATCCTGTCACTGGTGGATTCGAGGCCGGCTTTCCTGAGTTTTCCACGTCTGATTTCTGGGAGTCGGATAGAGATGAGTAATGACGAAGCTGGAGGCTAGTGTTTGGTACATTTGATCTGAATATTCTCTGTTTTGGCGAATGTGGAGGGCGGGCAGAGAGAGAGTTCCATGCTATTTAGGCGTACTTCTTGTTTTTTCCTCTTTTGTGCACATTTAAATGTTTTGCTCCTGTGTTCTGATAATGCACTCATTGATACACTACTGAAACACTCCGTTTCTTTTATGGAATGTTGGTTGAGGGTAGAAAGCAGTTTCCATTAACCACAACATATCAGCGGCCATAAGATCGTTTACAGTAGCTGGATTATAGCGTGGAAAAACAACTGCATGAAATTCAGAAAACATGATGTACATTTGATACCTCTAAACATAAGATGCCACGTGGTGCTAGATCAAACTCAGTCATTATCAGAGCTCGCTATAATAAATTAAAGCATCCTTCTCCAATTCAACCTTGGAAATACCAGCTTGTTGGCTGTGGCAGCAAATTAAACCAGCTCTCCAATCAAGGAATTTCAGCAAATGAACACAAGGCTAATTAACAAATAGTACAACGATCAGTCTCATATTTGAATGAAACCAATCAGCGGCCATCTGTCCAGATAGCATGGAGTCCTGCCTTTTTTGGGTCATCATGCCAGGACAAGGTTGTCCGCAACGCAAGGAAGCGAACATGTTCCTTCCATAGAGATGGATGGATGGATACCTTGCCCAACCTTGCAAGCCATCGACCTGTGCGACAGGAAGAATTGCAGGAGCAAGCAACCGGCGCCCGAGGTGAGAAGATGGAACCGAAAGCAGGAGAGCATCATCTCACGCACTAGTTGTGGAAAGCTCTTGGCCAGTTTGAGTCTGCCTCCGTCATAATCGATTTTTTTCGACCATTTAGAACTCGTTTCATGATAGCTTCGATAATTTGACACACCTGTGTGAATGTCACATAAAATTATATGCGTGTATGATAATGAATTAGTGTGTCAAATTGTTGAAGCTTAACAAAATAAATTCTAAATTGTCAATTGCCTCTCAATGCAAGATGAGTCCCTCCCCACATTAAAATACTAACAGAATCATGTGCAGATCATGAGCTAATGATCCGCGCAGGCCGTGTTTCCCAGATCCCTCCTTATCCCTGATCCAGCATCGATCCCGAGAGGCAGGCATCCGGGTATAGTACTAGTACGAGTAAAAGAAGCAGCAGTCCCTCGAAATCACACACCAGTTTACTATAGTTACTGTTTACAAATGCTTGTCAGTTGATTTTTTTATAAACTTTTTGACCGCTCGTTTTTTTTAAAATCTTTTGACATATAGATATAAAAAATATACATTCTCAAAGTATATACGATGACAAATCATATGATGTTATTTATAAGTTAACTAACGAAATAATTTTAAAATTATAATTAGTTAAAACATAAATAGTAAAAATCAAAATTGACAAATATTTGTAACCACAGGTAAGTACTGCTACGAGGAGTCGCAGTCCAATGGTCAATGACTCAATAGGCCAGCGTACACAGTATGGGAGACACCAGTGAAAATAGGGAGCCACGCATCCTGTGGTACGTACACTATTGACTGAACAATTTAGTACTACTACTGTATCAGATTCCAAGTGCGCTAGCTATGCAAGCATGCACAAGCACTCTTACTACTACCAGAAAAATATTTTAATGTTCAGATTTTTCTCCAAGCTCACATGGGTGTAGGCATGCACACACACCGAGATAAATGAGAGTGAAAACGACATCATCTGATGTTGCCATTTACCGAGACACCGCACAAAAGGTCTCTGCAAAAGAAAAAAAGCACCTGTCAGCCGTTGGCTCAGCTGACGATCCGGCCGGTCTCGGCAGAAAATCCGTTTTACACACACACCACTATGTTCCAACTGGCGCGGAACAAAGGGAGCGGAGAGGTGAAACTGTTGAATCCTGCTGGCTTCAGAGTTCAGACTGATCACACCCTACAGAAAGCCATGACATGCTGCATCGATGAAGCTCAACAGAGCCCATTGCCACTGTTCATTCACACTTACATGGGACGGCTTCCGGCAGGGTTTACAAAACCGGTCTAAGTTCAATATTATCGATCACCGATTTTTATTAAAACCGTACTGAGATATTGTAGCAAAACGATAAAATAGCCGGTTTGACGACTAACGATGAGTTTTTTTCAAAAACTGAAATCAGAACTCCAACCGTTTTAAAAACCCTGCTCATGGCTCGAAACAGTACACTAGTCAAATCTTGCTTCACACCCCACCGTCTCCCTCTAGTTTTTCTTTTACTCCTACCTGAAAAAACGCCGCTTCTTTTGACCTGCAGAAGTATGCATGTTCCTCTGAGCTCTCACATCTACTCCCCACAGCAAATGGAGTAAAAGCAGTAGGAGTACTCACTTGTGCAGCGACTCTGCCTGGCTTCAGGAAGCGAAAATGCTACCTGTACAACTTCTTTCAGTATTTCCTTCAACCTCTTCCTATCACGATTTTGGTACACTGATGGTACCACAACTGCTTTTATTTTCTTTCTCAGCACAAGAGGATCATCAACAGGGACAGGATCAAATGTAGCCGTGGTACTCCATTGCTGCCATCAATGTGTGAAAGGCATCCCATGATGTCTCACTTGTTGGCAGTCATGCTTGTTGGATTGCCCTGAAAGATGACAAGATCCACTGTTAGCCTTCCATGAAAAGGGGTTCAGTTGCCAGCAAAGTTAGGTTGGGTTGCAGAAGTTCTATCTGAAGAGTTAACCGCCGTTTCCAAGATTAAGATGGCAACGAAGACATGCATTCGGAAAATGCTTGCAAGTGGTATCCAATGCAACAAATGGGATAGGCAATGGTGGTTAGGTGGTGACAGTTTGATCCATTTTTAAATCAGTTCGAATCATGGACACATTAGCGTAATGACTAGGCCTTACCCTCTTTTTTTTTTATGGTTGGCACCCACTAACTTGCAAAACAAAATCCTGGTTTACAGTTTACTGAAGCGATTGGATATTCCCCGAAAAAGCGGAAGTTTGAAGGGGAAGGTTCAGCTGAATGCATATCGCGATTGGAACAGGATATTAATATACTGCTAGTGAAGCGTATCTAAAATCTGTTTGCATTCGAGATGAATCATCTATGGTCCCCTTTGTTCTTTGTTCATATGCTTGTAGTCATCTGATTTATAGGATGAATTCTGCAACAAGTGGGATCTTCCAAGTAAATCGGAGTAATAAAGAAAAAAAAAAGATTGTTACTTCTAGTTAAGATCTGAGTCGTTTGATCACATGGCCGTGCCCCTAAAGTCTACTGAAGTCGGATCTGTTCGAAGTTTTGCAGTTCTGGTGTCAAATTCGTGGACCATCTACCCCCAATCCCCATCATCCATCACTGGACCAGGACTACTACTGCTTTTTATCATTGCCTGGAGTTTCTGTGCCACCTCCATAAGCAAAAGACTACAGTAGTACAGCGTGTGGATCAATAATAAACCAAGTTCAGTTCATGGTCCTTTGAAAATTGGAACATGGTACGTGAATTACCTAGAACATTCAGCACAAAAAGTCAAAGCGTGTTGTATTAACTGAAAGCACGGCACAAAATCCGTACTTTAGAAGAAACAAGCATGTATTATCAACCTGAAATACGGCAAGAAATTCGTACCTTGAAGAACCAAGATGCCGTAGCAAAGTGCACTACCATGAAAACAAGATCAGAGCCAGGTTCAAAAAAAAAAAAAGAAAAAAAGAAAAAAAGAAAACAAGATCAGAGCCACCTCGACTTCAAAATTTACTGATGTCAGTACAGATTCAGGCAGGTCATTTGCTCTGAATTTTCAGTTGGCTTTGACACCGCCCGGCAGGAGCTGGCGATGATACGTGGTCTCAAATACCATGGTATACTCAGTCTCCAGCATTCTACCTGCAATTAGTGCTTTCCCCGTCAAATTTACAGCACAATCATAATGTAACGCCTTTTCATTTTATAACACAATATAAAAACCACGAGACCAACACACTCCCAGCATATCAACAGTTTACCCGTACCCATTTTTAGCCAGCCACCAGCAAGCCCGTTAAAAGCTTTTCTTCATCTACCGCTGCCAGCAGCCAAAGCATAATCCAGCAGACATCACAGCGGATCCAGCACTGAGGATTTCTCCAAAGCCGGGAGACACGCTGTCCGCCACAGACAATACGGTCTCCACGCCTCCCCGCATCTGCGCTCCCCTACGAGCGGTGGGGACTGCATGATCTCCGCCCGGATCTTCTAAATCCAGCCACCCCCACAGTTTCGCGAGTTCTTACCCGGGCTGGCTGGCAGTGCTATTCTAATGCCATAGTGACCAGTTGCCCACATGCTCTGTCTCCGTCTCCCTCGCTCTCTCTGATCCCTGCGCTCCTTCCTTCCTTCGATGATTTCCATTGTGTGATACAGCAAAGATCCCTTTCGGGGCTTTCCAGAGCTGTTCATCGCTTTATTGGTGGAGTGTGTGGCTTTGCTTGCGCCATTGTTGGGCGAGTAAAAGGCAAGCAGGGGACGGCGTGTGGCTTGAGGGAGAGGATTCTTCTTCTCCCTTTTTTCACAGCCGGTAGCTCCAAGCTTTTGGACTTTAGTACCCACTGCCGCTCGATCCCCCCGGCTTTCGGCTACAAGATCCAAGAAAAATCAGGGGGCAGAAGTCTCGGGCTGCAATCATTACGAGCTACCAGCTGCATTGCGGTTGCAGAGATTCTCTTGGCTGCTCCTCACTTTAATCCTCTTCTTCTTGGTTGCTGTGTTCCTCCTTCAGTTCTCCTGGCTGTTTTCTCACTGCTTCGGACCCGTTCATAGATGTTCTTGCGCTGCCCTGGCATTGTTCAATTTCGAGAACCCCGTTCTCAAGGTACCAAAAATGCTGTTCATCTTGTTCATGTTCTTTCCTTTCTGATGGAATCCTCTTGCTCACGTTTCTTCTTTGTCCCCTGGTCTACAGAGGTCAAATTTTAAAAGGGATACCTAGGGGTCCAGAGGAGCTTTAAATGCCGTAATCACAAGGTAATGACGAAGTTCCTTGCTGTTCATGCCATAATTAGCCATTATGATTGCTTTTGAAGTACTCGATTTGCTGTGTTCCAGCCGTGCAGAAACGCAGTCTAATCGTTGCAAAGCGAAGGAATCGATTCCTTCTGCTGTGTTCATTCTTTTCTTGTCCTCAGCTGTTTCAGATTCCATCACACATGCATGCTGATTTGCAAGTGCCTTTTTATCAGTTCTGCAGGGGGCAAAAGCAGATGAAGCTGTGCAACAATAGGCAGATTCAGAGGCTTCTTCTCTAACCACCTTGCTGTCTGGCAAAGAGCAGCGCTTGGTTCCATTGCATGGATGCCATGGGGGGCCATGCAATTGTGCCATTGGAGGGCTTGAGCTTGGAGCTTCCCAGTGGGGAAATTGTACTGGGCTATGACAAGGAGATTGCAGTTCTGCAAGGTTGAAGCAGCATCAGTTTCCTGTGAATTGTTTGTGGCGATGACTTTGCTTTGCAAACCTGATGGGGATTTCTGAATCCATTGTTGTTTCAGAGGAGATTTCAGCTCTGCGATCAAGGCAGCAGCATCTTGACCAGAGAAGACGAGTGGCGCTGGACAAGCTCATAGACCTGAAAGGTACAAACTTTGATCATGATAGCTGTTGGTGCTCACACTTGCGTGGAATTGCTTCTTAAAAGTTCTTGGATATGAGCTTGGTCAAAATTCAGGAAGCATCAGGGTCTTCTGCCGGGTGCGCCCATTGATCTCAACAAGCAACTTGAAGACCAAATCACCGGTTACTGTCGAACAAGAAAAGATTGCAGTTCAATCAGTGGGGATCAAGAAAGAGTTCATTGTTGATAGAGTTTTTGGTCAGGAGTCAACACAAGGTAACATTTCACTTAGTTACCATTTTTTCCCTTCAACAATATGATTCATTTCAGAGTGTTCCGTGCAGAGGATGTTTTCCTTGAAGTAAAACCCATCCTCAGATCTGCACTCGACGGGCATAATGTCTGCATTCTTGCTTATGGCCAAACTGGGACAGGAAAAACCTACACAATGGTGGGTTGGTGCATACTCTGATCAGTTGGAAACAAAATCATGATAAGAATACGCATGTCGTTTACAAAATTGTTTTGTTTGAGGTTCTGACAAATGACAAATCGCACTACTACTGATTGTAGGAAGGAACTGATGGTAAGCTTGGTATCGTACCCCGGACTATTCAAGAACTGTTCTCTCATGCTTCAGAAGACTGTTCATCTACATACTCTTTCTCCATAAGCATGCTTGAGGTCTACTTGGGGAATCTCAGGGACTTGTTGGCACCACGACAGCCTCTCTTCAGGCATACCGAGTGTAGCACAGCAAGGTCCGACCACAAGTTCACATGTACTGTATGAAAGTGAAACCATGAACAATCAGACTGGAAATTCATTTTCAATATCTTTGAATTTATTTTTCAGTAATATCAGCATACTAGCAACAAAAAGTGGTGCTGTGGAAGTTGAGGGGCTGACTGATGTCTCAATGCCAGACCTTAAGAAAGCCAACCAGTTGTATTGCAGAGGACGCCGAGCCCGATCAACATCTTGGACAAATGTTAATGATGTCTCAAGTCGATCACACTGGTGGGTTGCTGATCTGTTTCAACAACAAAATTTCAATTGCTGCAGTACAGTAAATTGAACAGTACCCAATTTTATTTGCGTTAGCTCTGTCTATGTGTAGCTTGACAAGGATTACCATAAGGAGACATGGTGTCACTGAAGAAGTCAGCAAGCTCTGGCTCATTGATCTTGGTGGCAGCGAGCGGTTGCTCAAAACTGGTGCATCTGGGTTGACAATGGATGAGGGCAAGGCCATAAACCTATCTTTGTCAGCACTCGGAGATGTCATTGCTGCACTCAGGAGGAAGAGAAGCCATGTTCCTTACAGGTACCGATCAGAAGTCTGAAACCTTCAGTTAACAAATCATTATCATTTTGTGGTAGTTTGGTAGGGAAAAAATTGAAATGTTTCAATCGCATTATGGTTATTCATTGGGATTTCTGATTGTATTCATCTTATTTTCGAATACCTACAGAAACAGCAAGCTTACCCAACTACTCAGTGATTCACTTGGTATGTAACATCTTAAAGATATGGTTTTCCTTTAATTCAAGATGTAACTCCTACTAACAAGATAACCTGACGTACTTTATTGAATATCCAAATCACAGGTGACCGTTCAAAAGTTCTAATGGTGGTGCACATCAGCCCTTCTGAGGAGGATGTTAGTGAGACAATCTGTTCTCTGAGTTTTGCAGAAAGGGCCAGATCAATCAAATCAAACAGAGATGTTTCAGAAGTATGTATGTAAACGGGATGAGCTATTCTTATCAAATTTTCAAAAGATTTTCAATGTATTTTACAGGCTTACACCTTCCATATTGTAGGATCTGAAAATGCTAAAGCAGAAGCGGCTTGCAGAGCTTGCTAAGGAAATATGTGATGCCGAAAAAGAGCTGAAACATATCAATGAACAAAAAAGAAGAATTGAGACCTCGCTTGAAGAGAAGAAGAAGCTATCTTCATCTGTTTGCCAGTCTCTCAATGATGAGAAGGGGTCACCTAGAAGCACCCTAGTGGCAGGACACATTGATGCCACAGAGATCCCACAGACAATCGCAAAGCCAAAGAACAGGGTGTCCAATAGTTCAGTTCCTCACTTCATGTCCTCAACAGAGTGCAGTCGGCAAAGACATAACGCTGTTATCCATTCAGTTAGTAAACCAAGGCTAACGAAATCGGTAACCAGGTATCCAGCTGAGCTCAGTGGGAGCCAGTCCCTCAGCTACTCCAGCTGCAAGAATGTGGCCAAGGCTAGGTCAGTGGCATTCTCATCCAAGTTGAAGTACTTGTCAGTTAAATCTGATCAGATCAACATGAGCAGCAACAGCATTGAGTCGACAGCAGCATCAGCACCAAATCGGAGGGAAAGCTTCAGTTCCCGTCCAGTTCAAAGAGCCCCCCTACATCAGCATAGGAGAAGGATGTCCAGTCTAACCTAGCCTTGCATAAATACCCATTGGACAGTTCTGAATTTCTGATTATAACTTCTTAGTTTACCAGCGAAATATTTCTGAAAGTTTCTGTGTTTTTGTGGATTTGATGTTATGTTTGTTAACTGCATGGTACTCGACTGCTGTAACTATCAGAGGCCCTTCCTTTGCTGTTTTTGGTTTGAATTGGAAGGCCAAAAGGGTGTATGGGATATGGTAAATGGAAATGGAAATGGAAATGCAATTGTCTTTGGATTAGCTAAATCGTTTTATTCCTATGTAGTATTTATCATTTTCAAAAATCCGCAGCATCCTAAGTCACAAATTCACAACTATATTCTGAGATTACCTTTTTTATTTCCATCTCTAAAAAAAGAACTTCTCACATTTTAAGAAGGGAGAGGAGTAGTTTGCGGATAATACATGCATGTCAATGCATAGGTGAATTACAGGACCATAGTTTGTCAAGGATGGAACATAATCATCAACATTTTCAGTAAAAAAGAATCAGCAACATTATTATTGATGAAAACTCAGTTCACATAAAGTTATGCGGTTATACTACAGCTGACTGCAATAATTCTAACAGTCATTCAGTTTAATATGGGAGCCTTCTATAAACATATGATCTATGTCTGTAACTATGAAATTACTTTTAGCCATGGTACAGTACATTTTCCTACCTTAAGAGTTCTCTTAGGTCCCGTTTGGAACGCAGTAATTTTACAAGAATTTTGCAGGAATCAGTTTAGTTTCACAGGAAAAAACAGAGAAATTGAAAAAATTCCTCCATTCCAAACGGGACCTTAAACTTTACACAAGCAGCATAAACCAGTTGGCGACAAGCCTGCAGCCAGGATACTCAGCATAAACCTCTCAAGTTCCGATGCAGAATCTTACTAAAGTGAAAGGGTAGCAGACTAGGATCGACTGTAGTGGAAGTCTCTGCTAACCTCATTGACGCTGTGACGCACCTCTGATGAGGCTATATATGAAAAATCTGATGACTCCCAACAGCAGTCTGAACCTGCGAGAAGGAAGCAGAAAGCAGGCGTCAGTCTAATTCAGTCTATCATCACAATGCGTAAAAAGCTATCATCACAACCCGAGACGAGAAGAAATCTCCAATGACATCCGCAAACCATCCCGTTGCTAACGCCCCGCCTCCACCTCCTCCATCCCCGGCGACGGGCCGCGTCGACGCCAAGCGTTGGAGGCCTCCGGTGTGTCAAATGCAGGGCCGCGCCGCCTCGGTTCCTGCGGGGTCGCTAACGCCCCGCCAACCCTCCTCCGGCCCAGGCGAGAAGCCGCGTTGGCGCTAAGCGTGGGAGGGCTCCGGGCCTTCGGCCGCCGTGTGGGAGGCACAGCTGCGCCGGCCGGGTCCCCGCCGCCCGCGGGAAACCACCACCGACCAGCCAGCCACTGCCCGGTGGGCCACGACCCATGACCAGACGGCGACGCAAGGCCCCACATGTTCCCCTCCCTCGCGGCAACGACCGCCCGCATTCGACTGACGTGCGGGCCATCGCCGTCCCCCTCCCCGAGTTTATTAATTAAAAATCGAGCCGGAACCGAACGGAAAAGAGATCCCGTTCGAATCTCAAAACCTCCTCGTCACGCGGCTGCGCCTCCTGTGCCAGGTGGCAGCGGGCGGCGCCAGCCGCCGCGGAGCGAGAGCCTCCACTCCACTCCACCCTCCCGGACCCGTCGCGCGCCTTTTCCTCTCCCCTTGTCGCTCCACGTCCCCATCCGTTCGTCTCCCTCGTCGTACGAAAGACTTGTCGCGGCTCTTGCTTTTCGCGTGCCAGCCGCGGGCGGTGGGAGTTTCCTTACTTGGAAGGCAAGCGGGGGGGGGGGGGGTCGAATCGAGTTCTTTGGGTTTGGGTCCGGTTCTCGGTCGGAGCGAGGTGCTTCGGCGATGGAGCTCGGGGCGGCGGCGACGATGGGGCTGAGCGACCCGCCGGCGGACTACAGCTCGATCTTTGCGATTGGGCTGTTCGTCGGCCTTATGTGCGTATGCATCATCGTGGGGCACCTCCTCGAGAGGAACCGGTGGACGAACGAGTCCATCACCGCGCTCTTCATCGTGAGTCACGAGTCCTTGAGACCGTATTGTTCTTGTTATCATAGTACATGGGAAATTAGGTGTGATGGGAGTGAACAATTTTGCTTGCAGGGGCTGGGGACTGGTGCTGTGATCCTGATGGCGTCCAATTGGAAGCACTCGCGGGTGCTTGTGTTCAGCGAGGACCTCTTCTTCATCTACCTGCTCCCGCCAATTATATTTAACGCAGGGTATGTCTAGTGTGCGTACAAGTGTTATGGTGCCATTTGTTTGTTACAATCCGAACTAGATGAATCCTTTTGGAAAGAAAGAAAGAAAGAAATAACGTGGGGACAAATTTAGCGGTTTTGATAACCGCAGTATTGGAGGATACGATAGTTGCTCCGACATTTTAGGATTCTAATAGGTTGCAGGGAGCTGGTTTGGACGCATCTTTTTTCTTGAAATTGAACCCCCTTTTTTCCTTAACAGTGACAGCAGAAGCCATGTTTGTGTCAGACATATAATTATTGTATAACACTGGGTACGTTTAGTGTGTGTACTAGTGATATGGCACGATTTGTTTTATAATATGAAACAAATGAAAAATACTTGTGGAAAGAAGAAAGAACATGATGACAAAATTGATTGGTTTCATCAGCTGCAATATTGGAGGCTGTAATAGTTTTTTTGATTTTAGGATTCTAATAGGTTGAAGGGAAATGGGGTTTTCTTGGAGAAAAAGAAAAAGTTGGCGACAAAATTGAGGGTTTCGTGAACTGCAATATTGGCGGATAGGATAGTTGCTCCGACTTTTTAGGATTCTAATAATAGATTGAAGGGAGTTGGTTTGATCACATCATATTCTTGAAATTGACCACCCCCCGCCCCTTTTTTTTTTTCCTGATAATGTCAGAAGATGCCACGTTTGCACTGACATATTATTATTGTATTTAACTCAGAGTACATTTAGTATGTGTACTAGTGGTTTGTTGCCATTTGTTTTATAATCTGAAACAAATGAATCCATTTGGAAAGAAAGAAGAACATGGCAACGAAATCGATTGGTTTCGTTAACTGCAATATTTGAGGCAATGATAGTTAATCCAAATTTAGTATTCTGATAGGTTGAAGGTAGCTGGTGTGACCACAACTTTTCCTTAAGTACTGGTGTTATTGGTGCCTTTTTTTTTTAGAATTTGAAAAAGATGAATCCTTCTGGAAAAAAAGAAAGAAGTTGGTGACAAAATTGAGCGGTTTTGTTAACCACAATATTTTTTTTTTGAAATATGTACAGCCGGGGAAAATCCCTGCTGTGGGTTAACCACAATAGTGGCAGATATGATAGTTGTTCCGACTTCAGGATTCTAACCGGTTGATGAAGGGACGTGGTGCGACTTTCATCTTTTC
Source organism: Zoysia matrella (assembly GCA_001602295.1). NCBI lineage: Eukaryota > Viridiplantae > Streptophyta > Magnoliopsida > Poales > Poaceae > Zoysia > Zoysia matrella. The sequence continues at coordinate 125,722 of BCLG01000231.1, forward strand.
TTGAAATATCAAATACCTATTTATGTATGTGTCGAACACAGTCACGTATAGTTATTGGATCTTTGAGATTTCTTTAGGAGCTAGTTGTTTTCAACTAAATACCGAGCTGTTTCCTCTCCTTTAAACACTGCAGACTGAAGTAATAATAAGTCAGCAAGCAACTCAACATTTTGTATTAATGTATCATCAAACATTTTACTCAACATCTGGCATTAAGTTCCCCTAAAAAAAACATCTGGCATTAAGAACCTAGATGAACTAAGTATTTCTTCATTCAATGCCTATTTCAGTTTCCAAGTGAAGAAGAAACAATTCTTCCACAATTTCATGACTATCACACTCTTTGGTGCAGTAGGGACTCTGATCTCTTTCACTGTAATATCCCTTGGTAGGTTTGCTCCCTTGTTGAGCCTATCAGGCATGTTGTTTCTTACTTCGCATTCAGCTTTAAAAATTTCACTTTTGATCACAGGTGCTCTAGGACTGATATCGAAGCTTAACATTGGAGAGCTGGAGCTAGGAGATTATCTTGGTTAGATCATAATGTAACATATAAACTCATCCACGTTTCTATCTGTGGTCCTTCATTTTTTACTCCTTTTTGTGAAATTTTCAGCACTTGGGGCAATATTCTCGGCAACGGACTCTGTATGCACGTTGCAGGTGTTAAACCAAGATGAAACACCCTTCTTATACAGCTTGGTATTTGGTGAAGGCGTTGTCAATGATGCAACATCAGTTGTACTGTTCAACGCAATCCAAAATCTTGGGAAATTCAGCAGCGCTAATTTGCTTAAATTTGGTGGCAGCTTCCTTTATTTGTTCTGCAGCAGCACTCTTCTTGGAGTAGCAGTAAGTTGTATCCTGCTTTTACATTCGTTTTGGTACAGTTTTCTTTTACTGAAGTGTTTTATAACTGCAGTCTGGACTTCTAAGTGCCTATGCCATCAAGAAACTGTACTTTGGCAGGTTTGTGCTTCACACACACGAACACTTATTTATTTCATATTTGTGCCACCATGATTTTAGTTCTAATCTATCCTGTTCCAAATTTGATTTTAATTCCAGGCACTCCACTGATCGTGAAGTCGCGATTATGATACTCATGGCTTATTTTTCTTACATACTAGCTGAGGTGCGCACTTTTCATATGAGCCATTTTACATACAACATATTTTAGAAGAGAGATGTTACGGTGCTTGAGAGGTACCCGAGGTACCTCCACCTCTTTAATTAATCTCAACCGCTGATTTTTAAAAATTGGTACCGGGTTCACCATTTTTGGTACCGGGCCCACCATTTTTAGTACCAGATCCACTATTTTGGTACCTTTGACTAAGTACCTCCCTATTTTTAACCGTTAGATCTGATTAAATGGACGGCTGTGGTTAATTCCAAGCATTGTATCATCTCTCATTTTAGAAATGCCAGCTGAATGCAGTTGTACTTATATTAATTGTTTTCTTTGTATGGCAGTTGCTTGATTTGAGTGGTATTCTCACAGTATTCTTCTGCGGGATTGTAATGTCACACTATACCTGGCATAATGTAACAGAAAGCTCAAGGGTCACAACCAAGTATGTTTCGACAGTATTTTTCTCACATACATGTTCCTCTGATAGATTTCATTTTAGCTTTTATGCTTCAGAACATATCTGTGCTTATATTTTTTTCCATGAATGCTTATACTGTTTTACGGGGAAACAGGCATATCTTTGCTACATTGTCATTTATGGCCGAGACATTTCTCTTTCTGTATGTTGGCATGGACGCGTTGGATATAGAGAAGTGGAAGATTGTTCGTGAAACATACAGGCATGCTCTCTCTCTCTCTCTCATGTGGGTGAAACATACGCATATGTCGTTGTCGTGTGTGTGCGCTCCATTTCACAAGTAGGATATTTTCTGTGTGCGCGTGTGTGGTGTTGTGTGTTGCATGTGTGCGCTCCATTCCATGATTAGAAGATTTTCTGACTCATAAAACATTTTACTATCATGTGCAGCCCGATAAAGTCTATTGCTTTGAGCTCCACTATTTTGGCCTTGGTTCTGGTTGCGAGAGCGGCGTTTGTTTTCCCACTATCCTTCCTGTCGAACTGGACCAAAAAAACACCTGCCGCGAAGATCTCTATCCAGCAGCAAGTGAGTAGTATTTATATTAATTTTCACATCTACCGCAAGGGTGCAAAGTCATGTTGCTTACTTTATTTTGGGTACTCAGGTCATCATATGGTGGGCAGGTCTCATGAGAGGCGCTGTTTCCATTGCGCTGGCCTACAATAAGGTAGAACTTGGAAGGTGTCCATTTTGTGTGTCTTTCGTGCTCTGATATACTAACTAAAAGCAATGGCTTTCTTATTTGCAGTTCGCAAGATCAGGACATACTCAGCTTCCCAGCAACGCTATCATGATCACCAGCACAATCAGCGTTGTTCTTTTCAGCACAATTGTAAGTTCTTTCTCGAGCCTTTTTCGATACAAACAAGTGAATTTGCAATTTTTTCTGGCACACTCCATTTTGATCGAATAAAAATTATCTTGCTGCTCACTCAGGTTTTTGGGTTACTGACGAAGCCGCTGATCAGATTACTGAACCCACCGAAGCAGCACCTGTCCAGGGAGCCGAGCGCCCTGTCGGAACCATCCAGCCCGAAGACCTTCCTCGAGCAGCTCATTGAGAATGGCCCCGAGGCTGATCTCGAGAACGGAGTGAGCCTGCGCCGCCCTGAAAGCCTCCGGCTGCTCTTGGCGAGCCCGACACGGTCGGTGCACTACTACTGGCGCAAGTTCGACGACGCCTTCATGCGGCCGTTGTTTGGCGGCCGGGGCTTTGTGCCTTTTGTCCCGGGATCGCCCACCGATAGCAGCGTGCCATTGCTCACTGGGTCTGAGAGCTAGAAGAGTGTTCTGCAGACGCCAAGGGGAGAAGGAGAAATCCCAGCGAAGTTTTGTAAATTACAGTAGCTTCGTTTAGCTAGAACTGGAGTAGTGTACCTGCCTGACCTGTGTAGTTGCTGATTATGTCAATTTCCTTTTTGTAAATATCAGTTTCTATTTTCATTTGTATATATCTAATTAGAGCTGATCCTGGTATGCTATAGCATTTCTGAAAGTTCCTGGGTGTCTCACTGACTGTCTAGGCCCATGTGTCATTGGCACATTCGATGGTATGTGTCTCAAGTATAATATTCGGGAAATAGAAGGCATAACCGTAATCTCCGTGAGCTAGCTGGGAAGGCGGATTAGCTTATGAGTAGGACCCGTCCCCCATGCCGCGTCATCACTCATCATCAGTCCCCTTCCCTTCACTCGCCTCCTTTCCCATTTCGCGCGCCCCCGAAAAGCTCTTGCTAGGGTTTGCTCCTCCCCAACGCGCCGTTAGATCCGACTTCCCCCCCCCCCCACACACACACACTCTCCGGCCCAAACCATGATGGACGAGACGCTTGCCTCACTTCGCCGCCCGGTAAGCCTTGCTGCCGTCCCTGGCACCCCGGTGTTGTTCGAATTCCGTCGAGTGTTCTTTTTTATTTGTGAGTATATGATTTTTTTTTTCTTGGTGGATTCTTTCTGCAGAAGCGCGGGCGGCCGCCGCGGCCGCGGGAGGAGGACCACGCCGCCGGGGACTTCGAGGACGAGGGCGAGGCGGAGGGGCTACCGCCACAGTCCAAGCGGAAGCGCGCGGCCTCCGCTGCGGCTGCGGCCTCGCTGGACCAGCCTCTCATCGGTTAGTGTCACCTTCCCTCTTTCTCTACCCCCTTCCCGCCGAAATTGTTGAATCGCATGTGCTGCCATCGCTGGGAATTTGCTGCTTGAGTTCGTATAGTTTGCCCGGCTGCTGCTACACGGCTGCTGTAACCTAGCTTGGCATTTATTCTTCAGCGGGTTGGCAGGCTGTGCTAATTTCCGGTTGGAAAAAATGGTCAATTTGTGCCTTCCTGATCCCAGTACAACTTTCACTTAGCTCAGTTGGTTAAGATTGTAGCTGTACGCCCTGACTACGTAGGTTTAAATCCTCTTTGACATGAATTTGGGTGCCTATTTCTTTGTCATTGAAATGCCACAAAGTTCCTCCTAGGTTGGTTGAGTTTTTATATATTTATATATTTCAACTGTGGGAAACTTTCTTAGTTCTAACGATCTTACAATGCACAGATATTGTCAAATATAATGGCAGGCTGATTAGCCATGCTGTCAAAAAGCTGGTCGAGGAATATGAATCAAAGAAAAATTCTGTGATATTTCAAATTTTAACTATGCTATTTGAGGTAATACAAATTTCTTAGTATATTTTTTCTTTTGTTTGTCTTTGCATAATTAAGTCTTTGCATAATTATTTTGTAACCTGTGGTTATCATTATGACAGGCTTGTGGAGCTAAGCATGAAATTTATCCAGAGTACCTTCAAGAGTCTGATGTGGATGATGTTGTGTTCTCCCTTGTTGATACTGCTAGAAAAGTATCCTTCTGTTTATCATCAATTGCCATCAAAATTTCAGTTATATTCGTTTGGAAAAAATCAGTTATATTTGTTGTCAGAAGTTCAAATTTTCATGCATGGATTTGTTGAAAGGATTTGTATTAGACCTTAACTACAAAATAGGGTCTGGTGGAAGATAATTACAACTCAAAACAGAAGGACCTTAAAAATTTCAAAGAGAACCTGGTTTCCTTTTGGGATAACTTGGTCCTTGAGTGTCAGAATGGTCCTCTATTTGATGATATCTTATTCCCAAAGATCAAGGATTACGTGGTTGCTTTATCTTGGTAATTTGTCCTCTCCATCTTTATTGTTTCATTTGTCTTCTATCGTTTGTATGCATGTATGTAATAAGCTGATTTGGTGTTCCTCAGTACTCCTCCAAGGGTGTATCGCCAAGTGGCTTCATTAATTGGGCTCCAGCTTGTAACATCATTCATATCTGTTGCTAAGACTCTTAGTGGACAACGGGAGACCACTCAAAGGCAGTTGAATGCAGAGAAGAAGAAGCTGAGTGATGGACCACTTGTTGAATCTCTAGAAAAAAGATTAGCTACTACACATGAAAACATTACTTACTTGGAGGAATTGATGCGGAAGATATTCACTGGGTGAGAGTTCCCTATTACAACTTACCCTCTGTTCTTAAATTGTTGTCATTAGGACAATAACCTTAGTTTAGTTTTGAACTAGAATTCTTGTCCTAATGCTAACAATTTGAGAATGGAGGGAGTACACTTTTACTTTTCTGTACGTATTGATTTGTGCAGCATCTTCAACTATTTCATGCATTCAAATGTAAATTTAGTGGATACACAAAATAACATGCATTTGCTATGAGGTATGTATTTGTGCAATTTTAGTTGGTCGCTCAACTTATGTTTGCCATATGCAGGTTGTTTATGCACCGTTATCGCGATGTTGATCCTGATATCCGGATGTCATGTGTCAGATCTCTTGGTATTTGGGTTGTCTCATATCCATCACTGTTCTTGCAAGATATTTACCTTAAGTATCTTGGTTGGACACTGAATGACAAGGTAAAGACACTTTCAATTCATTTATTTAGCTTAATATAGCTTAACTGTGGCCATGAAGACTTGCATTTCTTTATTTTCTACATTTCATATTTGTAGAATGCTGGAGTTAGAAGGGCTTCTGTTCTCGCTTTGCAAAGTCTCTATGAAGTGGATAACAACATACCCTCTCTTGGTCTCTTTACTGAGAGGTTCTACAGAAGGATGATCCAGCTTGCTGATGATATTGATATTTCTGTAGCGGTTGCAGCTATAGGACTTATCAAGCAATTACTGAGGTGTGTAAGCAAGGTTTTTTGCTCTTCATGTATCATTACTTGTCATGCGTACTTTTTTTTTGCCATCATGTTCTTAGGTTAGGCAGGTTGTTAAGAATCTTAAGATGTAAAACTTGCTAATTCTTTATTGGGTACTTTTGCGCACTCTGTTTTTGGAACTTCTTCCGAATAAAACACAGCGAGCTGTTAGTGCAATGTTTCAGTAAATTTACCTCTTATCAAATTTTACATTTTTTTCCATTTCTGGGACATGGGAGTTTTGGTCCTATTTGGCACAGCCTTAGCTCCGAGATCCATGCAGGATTCGATGTTTCATAAAGTGATTTGTACTTTTACATTTTAGTACCAAATAACAAATTACCCAACCAGAGGCTTTCAATTCACAGACAAATCCAGCTCCAAAGAGTTTCTGGAGCTAGAAATGAGCAGCTCAGAAAATTATTGGAGCTGGAGCTCTGTAACAAGGCCTTTACTTGAACTTCAACTTCAGTATTACACAATTAACTGATCTCTGGGACTTAATATTGCATATTTTGAGTTCTCGTCGTAGACAATACCTAATTGATTTAACTTCAAGATGGATTTGGGAAGTAATGAGTGCTCACAGAATTTTCTTGAGTTTTCACCAGTCAGAAAATGGTGGTCCAGACAGTTGAAGAGGGAGCCTTGTTCTGCGCAGCCGGTACTCTAGGTGCCCCTGTTCTAGTGCTTGTTCTGTGTGACATAAAAGTGTGGTGGCTGTGTTGTGGCGGGCGTTCTACTTTTTCTTGTTAATGAAACGATGAGCAGCTCTCCTGCACTTTTTATTTGCTAAACAAGACTAGTAATCTTGTGATAGCATACAGGTGAACAAGCGAGGCCTTTTGTTGAACAAATTAAAACATTTTTTTTCATTTTACAGGCATCAACTGTTGAGTGATGATGATTTGGGACCACTTTATGATTTGCTTATTGATGAGCCTCCGATGATTAGGCGTGCAATCGGTGAATTAGTTTATGACCACCTAATAGCACAGAACATCAAGACCTCTCATACCGGTGCTACAGGCATTTCCTCTTTAACTGTACTACTTTTTGTGTGGCCATATATTATTATCAAACAATAATTTAGTTTACTTTTTCCGTATTCCAGATGAAGAAAACGAATCATCTGAGGTTCATATTGGTCGAATGCTGCAAATACTAAGGGAGTTTTCAGAGGACCCAGTCCTCAGTTCGTACGTCATTGATGATATTTGGGATGACATGAAAGCTATGAAGGTATATTCCGTACATTTTAACTTTATTATTTTTTTATAGAATTATCATATGTTGTCAGTGTTTTGTTGCTGCTTCAATTGCTTTATTTGTTTTATAGGATTGGAAATGCATGATCTCCATGCTTCTGGATGAAAATCCAGCGATTGAGCTTACTGATATGGATTTAACAAATCTTGTTCGTATGCTACGAGCCTCCGCGAAGAAGGCTGTGGGTGAAAGAATAGTTCCTGCACTGGACAACAGGAAGCTGTACTACAATAAGGCCCAAAAGGTGTTAGTAACAATTCATTGTAACATCTGTTGCTTGTCCTATGTGTCAATGACTAGAAGTTCCATTCTTCACTGTTATCATGCATCTCACCTCTCATTATCTATTTAGGGGTGCTGTTTGACAAGTGTTCACTGGTTATAATTGATTATTGGTAAGGGAGTATGTGAGCTGGTTTGAGTGGGTATGTACCAATCTGGAGTTGTTGGTGTCAGGTTACCCTCATCTGGGTGATCAGAATGTAGCAAATGTGCTGACACACATGCTATTGGCACGGCAAGGTCCAGCAAAATGCATATGAGCTCGACACACTTTCCATGTTCTTCATAACCTTGGTTTGTTTCTTAAAAGAACAAACTATTATATTAGTAAATTGCATAGCTTCTTGTGGCGTCGTCGGAAAATTGATAGTCTTGGTAATATTTGTGTAAATATTGGTATTGTTTCGAACAAAGTAAGCTCTTGCCAGCCAAGCGTCAGAGTAGAGACATTATACTCAGGCAATCGAATATAGTTGCGTTGCGTGTCTATTCTGTTGTGTTTTCAAGATGGTATGTCAATATTGAGGAAAGTATCAAACAGAGAAAAAGGCAACTTCCATAATTCGGCGTGTTCAGCTCAAGACCGACAGATTAGTTGTCTATTTCTCCATCCTCAAATATATGATGTTTTGGGTTTGTGCATGGGTATTAATGAGGGAGAAAAAGTAGAGCGCGCTGTAAATGAGAAAAAGGAGGAGAGATAAGAGTTTTATATTGGGAAGTGAGAATAACACTCTTTTGTGGACACTTTTTGAATCCTAGAATGACACTTTTTTTAGGACTGAGGGAGTTATCTTTAAGCTGACCTAACTCATCGAAATCTAGAACAAGTGATCCAGTCATATTTATTCTGGGCCATCTTTGCCAACTGTCTTTACTCATGAATAGCCCTAGTTACTTTCGTACCACAAACACTGGTTGCCTATCCATCTCAAGGAGTAGCATCTGAACTTGTAAATACCTAAAAACATCTGCCCTTAAATAATAAGTATAGTACTAAATATGTTGAATACAAAAAGAAATTGATGTTATAGATGTTTTTTTTTCCTTCAATTATTCTCCTTGTATTAAGTATTTTTAAATTCATGATGAATAACTCAATTAAAATTTTCTCCTTATTTCTGAATGCTTATTTTTTTCTGAAAGAATGACACTATACTATTCAATTATTTGTTGCTAATCCATAAATTATTTGCAGGAGTTATTGGAAAATAGCAAGCGTGAAGTGACGAGTGCATTGCTGATGAGATATCCACATCTTTTGAGAAAATACATATCTGACAAAGCTAAGATATCACCCCTAGTTGACATGATGACTCTTTTGAAACTTGAGATGTACTCGTACAAAAGACAAGAGAAAGTCAGTTGCCAAAGCTATATTTTTCTCTTCTGCATATACTTACTGCTTATTGCTTCTTTAAAATTTTCATATATATCATGTTTCAGAACTTCAAGGCTGCCATAGATCTCATCTATGATGCCTTCTTCAAACATGGTGAGAAGGATACCCTGAGATCTTGCATCAAGGCAATTGCTTTCTGCTGCACTGAGTGCCAAGCTGATCTTCAAGACTATGCTCAAAATAAACTTAAGAATCTCGAGGATGAATTGGTTTTGAAAGTCAAAACAGCAATCAAGGAAGTAGAGGTATGCCCCCACTTTTTTTTTGTTTCTGGTGCATTGAAGCTGTGAATATAATTTGTTATATAATTGTCATTGCAGGCAGGTGATGATGAATATTCCCTCTTGGTTAATCTGAAACGTCTTTATGAACTTCAGCTGTCAAAACCTGTTAGAAATGATGGTTTATTCGAGGATATGTACCGAATTCTTAGTCAACTGAAGGATATGGATAATGAGGTACAGACCCTCTTCTTGCATTCAGTTAATAGAACTTTAATATGCTTTTCTGAATCAACTTTCGACAACACCCTGAGCTATTTTTACTGTGTATTTAGGTAAAGAGCTTTCTCCTCCTCAATATGTACCTCCAAGTAGCATGGTCCCTACAAGCAATTGATGGTGAAAACCCGTCTCAAGCATCAATCGATGAGCTTTCATCGAAGCAAACATCCCTTTTCCATCAACTCTACTATTATTTGGTAGTTCTGCCTACTTACCAGAAAGAGGGAAGGAGCACCACTGTACTCTCCTGCAGGGTGAGTCCTAAATTACAGTTTTATTTGCAATTTTGCTTAATGATAAACTAAAAGTAAGCCTGCCCCATCTTGTGGAGGCAAAAAGCTTATCGATATTGTAATGAGTATCTAGGTTACATTGAGTTAACTTGTTAATGGTTGTTGTTTTTAGGTTTGCATCATTACTGCAGAGATGTGGTGTTTGTTTAAGAAGTCAAAATATTCTTCAACAAGACTAGAAAGTTTGGGTTATCTCCCAGAGTTAGATATGGTTCAGAAGTTCTGGAAACTCTGTGAACAACAGCTCAATATATCAGGTCTAATTGCACAATCATTTTCGTTACATTATTAAATATATACAAATGATTAGTATCAGGTCCCCAATTAGAGTTTTCTTATGATCTTAGCATTTTTAGTGATTGTGTTTTTGGACATTTCTAACAACTGAAATTGCAATTATTCATCCTCAGATGAAACAGAGGATGAAGATGCGAACGATGAATATATTGATGACACAAATAAGGACGCTGCCATGATTGCAGCATCGAAGCTAGTGCTTGCTGATACAGTATCAAAGGTTTGTGCTGCATTTTCACCTCTTATTGATCTTCTAGCTGTTCTTCCGAGTTCCGACTGAGATGCTGTGGAATAATCTTCTATTGCACCTGTTGGGTCACATTGAATTGTCCTTCCGCCAGACAACTGAAGTTTCAACCTTTTCTTTTGTTGCAGGATTATCTTGGTCCAGAGATTGTTTCTCACTATGTATCTCATGGAACAAGTACAACAGAGATAATCAAACATCTAATAACATCGCTAAGGAAAAATGGAAACTTTGACATGGGTGCTCTGTTTTTTGAGGCATTGAGAAGGGTAGATATTTTAACCTATCTCTAAACACATAATATTTATCATAAATCCACATAGTGGTGATCTTAATTATCTTTAGTGCATGGGCCTCCATAAATGTTTTCTTTTGTATTTACTAAATACTTATGTGCCTCTGTTTGCTTGTTAGCTGTTACTATAGTTTTGCTCTTGTTTCATTTTACAATGTGTAAAGTTTTTTTTTTTTTTGGAAGTAATTACAGTAAGGGAAACTCCTACTGTGCTATATTAGAATAAAAATAGATAATGTACAACACCCCAGAAGGGAGAAAACACACACTAAAAACCACTAAAACTCCCAACCAAGATTGGAAAAAGGATCTAAAGGAGGTGCTAAATCTGTACATCTGAAGGTGAGCTAAAGAGAAAAAGCTGTGTTTCCAGGAAGGAAAGAGGTGGATTTCTGTCTGAAGATCTTGTCATTTCTTTGTCTCCCAATTTCCCAGGCTGCCATGGCAAAGATCTCCATAAAGAAAGCCTGACCACTGTCTTAAGCTCGCTTTCTGGATTGTGGATCGCTGTACTCGCAAATGTAACATTAGTATTTGCTGAAATGAATCTAAGAATGTTACATTTGTGAGTACAGCAGTTTGCTTCTTATTTTGTTACTTCATATGCTGTTAGCTGAGGTTTATGAACTGTGATTGTTCTTGTATAAATTATTCTTTTGTTGGTCATCCATGTAGGCCTATGATCGGTACATGACCTATGTCAATGATGAAGAAAACACCTTGATTGGCAAGGCTTATTCAGAATGTCAGGATCTTGCTAGCCGGCTTGCAGGATCCTATGTTGGCATAGCCCGTAACAAGAATAAGTCTGAGATCTTGAAGATTATCCACGATGGTGTTTCTTTTGCCTTTGCTGACCTTCCAAAGCTGTTATCATTCCTTGAGGCTGCTCTTCTGCCATTTGTTTCTAAACTTCCTGCATCAGATATACCAGATATGTATGTCTGTGATCAATTTTTTCTGCACTTCTTTTGATTATATTTTACTAGTTATCCCTTTTTTTTTTGGGCTGTAGCCTGGCAGATGTAGAGAAGAGGAAGACTCAAGATACCAATGTGAATGGAGATCAAAGTGTTTGGGGTCCATATTATGCCTTTGTAAAAGAGCTACAGAAGAGACTTAGTGATGATGTTCAGGGTGCGTCAAGCGCTCTTCTTGTGAACTTTTCCTATCTTTGTTTTCCAAACATTGCAATGCATTCTAGAATTTATGGCTGATTTTTTTTTTTCCTGAATCCAGAGGAAGAGGAAAAACCTGTGAGGCGCAGGGGCCGCCCAAGAAAGGTTAGAGATGCACCGGGAAAGAAACTTTTTGATAGGCACCACTCTAGTGACGAAGAGTCCATTAGTGCCTCTGACCATCAGGGGCATGGTGAGGATGACACTGATGACGATGCAGATCAGCCCTTGATTAATACTATTAGGCCTTCTGCATCAAAGCTAAGATCACTCAAAGGGTCTCAGCAGGGAGCAAGCAGTGACAAGCGAGCTCCTGGACCATCAGGTAAGTTCTGCATTTAACTCTTGTCAAGTTCGTTGGTCACCGTTCAGTTTCGGAAGGATCATTCTGTCATTCCACCTTGCTTCTAATCAGAGCATTTTATCTTTCAGGAAGCAATAGTTGAGGGATGGACGCTTGCCCTAGGCTCGTCACTCCTGATGACATTCGGATTCAAATCTGTTGAATCGGGGACTGACACTAGTCTCGTTACTCAGGAGGACCTTGTACTGTGCGGAGCTGCCGTCTTCATCTGCCCGTTAACTGCTTGTCTTACGTTTTAGGCCCCCTGTGGATTTACTTAGGTCCACAGCCAATCTGTGCACCTTTTATTAGGTGTACCTTCGGGTTTTATTCCTTCATGTGTATATGTGTACCCCTCTTTTTATTAATATGTTATGGGCAAGAGCATATTAGCAATTATATGAACAATGACAAGGTGTAGTTTTTTTTGTTTCTATTTTTTGTGCTATATGCAAGATTATATTACTGTAATTCACCGTCCTAGAATATAATGATTCCTATGCTTTTCAATGTAAAAGGATGAAATGAAAAAACTACCATGGCTCAAATTTTATCACATAAAATATTTCCAATCTACAATGATACTTTATTTATTATGTTCACCTTCTGGATGCTTATACAAGTTCAAATTTGGACAGAGCGAGTATCAGTGTATTACATTGTATTGAGACAATCTGACAGCATGCCTATTTGACTATCTGGTGAGTTTTTACAGTAGCTGGCATGCAACATGCCAACATGTGTGTAATTTCGTAAGTGCGTGGCTATGATTCAGATGGAAAACCTTTTGCTCGGAAGTTCAATACTTGGTTATATTCATCAGTGCGTGGCTATTTTGAAAAAAGGTGTTGACCTGCTTTTAGGTCAAAGCTATATTGACGTTTATAAAATAGGCATTGATGATTGGTGTAAAAAATTATATGAGCGCCAAACTCAAGTGACTTGCGGCTCAAATAAAATTTCAACTGATAAGGGGGCCAATAAAGTGCATATGTTAGGTTAAAAATTATACAACGTTTCTATAATGTGTGAAAATAAGTGATTAACTGCCACATGCAAACAGTATTCCTTTAAAAAAATATATTACCAATCGCTAGAAGGAGGGCTTGAACCTCCGACCTTGTGGTTAACAGCCACACGCTCTAACCAACTGAGCTATTCCAGCGGTTGTCAGACCATCGGTTATGTTCATATTTATTACGTGAAGTTTCACAAGCGAGGCATACAAGTTTCTTGAGACGGGGAAAAAAAAACGGAGTCCATCTCGTCCCCGTTCGTTTCCTCCTCGCAGCCTCGCAGGCCTCGCGCCGCCTGCCCCCTGCCCACGCGACTGCCGAGTTGCCGAGCATTGGATCTTTCCGCTAGCGGCCGCCGGCCGAGCTCATCCGCCCGCTGCCCAGCCGGAGCCAAGCTCGCCAGCAGTCAGCTGCACTTTTCCTTTCCTCCCTCTCGTTCTCCTCGTCGTCACCGTCGCTGTCGCCCGTCTGCTGCACTGGTGGGGAGTGGTCGAGTGGAGTGGAGATCCATCCACCGGGCGTGGGCTCCACTTCCCCGACTCAAGGTATGGTCTTTATCCGCTTCATCTCTCCTCGTCCCCGCCGCTTCCAGAACCTCTGTCCCGCTGCGATCCGACTGGCTCGGCCCTTATGCCCGCGTTCTGATTCTCGGGTTAGGATTTGGGTTGGATTTCATGTACTCGCAGTGTGTCCCTCCTCCCTCATATTTCCTGTTTAGTGCTGGAACCAGCAGGACAGTGCTGTCCCCCTTCCCTGCAACTACAAATGAGAAGTAGCAAAAGAACGAGTTGGACTGGTTAAGATTTTTTGTTTTTGAGTTTTTAGTTTGTTTCTTCATTTATGTATAGGACATGTGTGCCTCTATACTGTGGGTTGGTCTCATCATTTGGCCCCGCAAATAAAAAATTCTGTCTTTTTGTTGAGAGGAGGCTTTCCAAATGTCGGTAATATAATTCGTATTAAATTTCTGTGTTTTTCACAGTCAAACAAAGCCTGTTCATTTATGTTGCTTACGAAATACGTAGGCTGAGATCCTTAAAAAGGACTGTTTTCGTTTCCCTGACAATTTTCATATTTACACTATGTTTATATCTCTCAATCCAAGCTATTAATAGTCTCGTCAGTTACCAAAATTTCTCCTATTTGGTTTAGATAGGATATGGAGACTTACAACCTATGTTTTTAAGGCGGTGAGGCAAGACGCGGCGAGCCACCCCCTTCCAACCGCCTAGGCATCGCCTAGGCGGTGATAAGGCGAGGCGAGGCGAGGCGACGCCATATAAATGAGAAAATAATAATACAGCAGCATAGAGAAGGAAAAAAATGAACAAAAGTAGAAGACAGAAATATGTAGGAAAAATTTTATTGCACTGCGAGGCGAAGGATGCGATTGGGCTGGGATTCTTTACGCACAACACGACAATCGTTTCCTGCTTTCCTTGTTCATAATTTTTTACCCATAAATGTCTCAGTTCTATTACAAAGTTAGCACCATGGATTCATGTTATTTGATCTACCAAATTAATTTGCAAGCCATGATGGATCTCAAGAATTTCCATTTTGTGTTATTGGGTGCAGATGATAGACATGGTGTCTGCAGTTGAAGAGCTTAGTGGGCTAACTACGAAAGAACTTAGTGAAATGCTGAGGGAGTCGGACAGCTTTGTTTTGTCATCCAAGAATGATGAAGGAGGTCCAAAACTGGTATTTATGTTCAGTGTTTTCATATGTTTCAGTGTTTTCATATGTTGTGACACCTTTGTCCTGACGTGTGCTCTTAATTGTAGGTGGATATGGAAAAACTTGTGTCCTCGCTTCCTCTTCATCTCCTTGCTGTATGTTTGGAGCTTGGGCAAGGCTCGGATTTGGCATATGTGCTTCGTGGCATGCGATTTATGCATAGCTTATCTGAGCTAGCGTCTCGCCATGTGAGACTGGAGCAGGTTACTTCTTTTGTTATTCAACTTACCTACACAAGTTTCACATGTCATACGATTCTTATATTTTATCTTTTCTTCTGAGTTATGTTATTTACTCTGAACCCTCTGTAATATGGTTGAGTCTCTCTTGTTAGAAAGGTAGTACTTACTCTGGGGTTTTTTTTTTTTTTTTGCAGGTTCTTCTGGATGATGTGAAATTGTCTGAACAAGTCATGGACCTGATATTCTTCCTGCTTTCCATTCTTGCCCAGCGGAAGAAGGTTTCAATGAGTACAGCCGAGATATCCGTTTAGTCATATGTGCTGATCCCCTTCAAATTATTGTTTGATGGGCTAGTTAGATACATGCCATTGCAATTTTTCAAGTTTGGAAATATGCCACTGCCGTGTCACTTGCAAGTGGGACCCTGCGAGTGGATGACATGTGGGATAGGATGGCATATTTCAAATTTTGAAAAATTGTAATGGCATCCACCAAATTAATCCTTGTTTTTTTTTTTGATTCTAATGTTGGTAACAGTATTGTTTTAATTTAGGGAAATTGTGTTGGTGCTGCCCCACTTGTGCATGCATCACTTGTAGCAGCAAGTCTTCATCTGTTGACAAGTTACTTTTCTTCCCAGTGGCATGAACTTGTCCATATTCTGCTTGCACATCCTAAGGTAATTTGTTTTTCATGGGATCTTTCTTCAATAGTTTATGCTGTGTTTAGTTTATTTCTAGAACATTTTCCGCCCCCTTTCTTTTTAATGCGAAGTTTGATTTTAGCCTCCCAATATGATTTTGTTACTGACCTATGTAGCATGTTTTCTAGTGTTATTTTTTATGTTCAATCCTAAATCATTTCTACTATCCCTGTGTGATGTTTTGTGATTCAATCAGATTAGCGTTCTCTGTAGGTTGCTTGTGAATCCTAAACTTGTATAATTAGAAGCAGCTGAAAAAAATACACCCTCCATCTACCTTTCACCAGCGTATTATGTCTCAGTGCAGAGACCAATGAAACAACTGCCACTCTTAACTCTGTTAAAAACGCTTCTTTCTTTGCGTGATATTGGCTCCCTAATTACTATCTGCATGCGTTGCCGGCGCATCCACCAACCAATCCTACGTAAATGCCACCTTGCTCCTGTTCAGGTTCTTGCATGTCTATCACCTCTGCATCTCCCGTCTCCTTCCTTTTCTTTCTTGCATGCGTTTCCTTTTCTTCCAGCGAAGAGGCATACATGCATGCATGTGAGTAACTGCCACATCTCCCAACTGAAATACGCTCCTCAAATGTAGACAAACCGCTTCTCCTAATGTGCTGGTGAAAAGTAGCTGGAGGGAGTATTTGCTTGCTTTTGTGTCATAGGGAATTTGTTTACTTTGATTTGCAATGGTACTATTGTAAAATCCAGCATTATTTATATCAACTTTGTAAACCCTTATTGATGTTTTCATGGTCAGGTTGACATCTTTATGGACGTGGCCTTTGATAGTCTGCATGAAGATGTCAGACAGCTGAGTCTCAGGCTATCATCAATGGGCTTGCATACCTTTCCTGTTGGTCCTTTGGAGTGTCGGCTCCTTCACTTCATCTGCCAACAGTGTGAAGCATCATTGCAGTTCCTTTTGTTGCTGAGTCAGCAGAAGTTGTTTCGAGACCATATTTTGAAAAACAAGGTCCGTTTTTCAAGGTTTCATTTCGTTATGCCATTGAGAAAACAAGAATGGTGTTTAGTATGCTTTCCTTTTTTTCCACTTTATGATTTGGCAGCCATAAGTAGTTGTTATGGCCCCGATTCATGATTTACACTGACTATGATTTTGTCCTATGCATTGGTGATGTTGTAGTTACAGTTTACATGGCACTGTATTGCTAGTTCTTTCCGTGCTTGGAAGTTTCGTGAAATAGGTCAACAGATACTCATCTAGTGTGTGAAAGCATATGCACATGTTTTCGGTACAGAGTACATTTTTTCTGCATTTTTGTTGAGGAAAAGAGCAGGAAGCCCAAACCGTTAATTGCCTACTGCTTAATGTTACTGCAACATCCTTGGAAGCTGGCATCTTACAAAATATCTAACGAACTGCAGGAACTCTCTAGAAATGGAGGCATACTGTCACTTTGTCGCACTATATTAAAGTTGACTATTCCTGAATGGTTGAAGGGTTCAACCGATATTGTTGCTTCCATTTCCAGACTGAAAGCAAAGATTCTTTCTATTGTAAGTAAATCACTGCACATAATTCATCATGGTGGAACATGAGTAGTGCAAACTTAGTTTCTAATTAAATTCTTGATATGAACAATTTTCTAGCTATTGCAACTCTGTGAAGCTGAAAGTGTCTCTTACCTTGACGAAGTTGCCACTTCCCCAAACAGCATGCAACTGGGGCATACCTTGGCCCTAGAGGTTAGGTCCCCTATGGCTGACCCCTTCTGATAAAGAATATTTCTCTGATTCTGTTTTATTGAAATTTACAATAATTACTCAAAAAGGTTTATATACATGGTTATTTCAGGTTCTTGATTTGCTGAAAACTGCATTTGAAAGAAAGCAAAAACTTAATGGTGATTCTCATGATAAGAGTTATCCCATGGGATCTGTACTTATCAGTGCACTGCGTCTAGTTGATGTGTTTTCTGATGATTCAAACTTCAGATCTTCCTTTATGACGAACACTGTAAGATTTTTGTTAGGAAACGTCATTTGTTACCTTTGCAGACTTGCTTTTTCTTTAGCTAGTGAATGGACTGTATATCAAGCCAAGAATCCAAGATAATATTTTGTTCATTTTTCATTTTGTTCATCTATTTTTGCAGGTTCCATTTTTGACCCAGATTCTAGCAATTCCTCATGATGAGTTTGTTTTAAGTTGGTGCTCTGTAAATCTGCCAGTCATCGAGGAAGATGCTAATTTAGATTATGATCCATTTAGTGCAGCTGAGGTGGCACTGTTAGCTTCTGATGATACGTTGACTGAAGCCAAAGCTAACTATTCATGTCATTTTCGCTTTGGTAGCATGCCTTCGAAAGCATACGCACAGACAAGGACATCATGTGTGGTGAAGATAATAGCAAATTTGCATGTTTTTGTTCCGAACATATGTGAAGGTCAGAGGGTTCTCATTGTTATGAATAATCATATTGATTTGAGAGACAGTATTAACAAAACTCACGTTTTCATGTCTGCAGAACAAGAAAGAGACCTTTTTCTTATGAAATTTCAAAAGTACCTGGTGTCAGAGGATCCTAAACTGTCAGGAGATTGCACAGCTTCTGCTGATCTTAATGCTGCTATAATCTGTCGAAACTTAAGTAAATTTATCTCAGCTATTCTGGTCATATGTCAGGTTTCATTATAGTGTGTGTCTAACCTCTTCTCTCTTGATTATGCAGGATCCTTGTCCGATTATGCTAAATCATTGATTCCTAACTTGCTAAATGAGGAAGACGTGCAACTACTAAGGTGCTTAAAGTCATGTTTCTAGGTTTCAATGTGGATGGTTAAGGATTATTTTTGTTAATTGCTTTGTGTATGACCTTATTCTTCAACATTTGATATAGTTACATTTCTGTTTTGGCAGTGATTTTTCTAGAAAGTTACTATCATGGTATAACTCACAAGTTGGACAGGGCACCATTCAGGTTTGTAATTACAGGAATCGGTAGCTATCAACAATGCGAAAGCATTTAGCTTTCCATTGATAGCAAAATCTCTGTTTTATAAAAATGTTTCAATTAATAACATGGTCAACAATATAGGGGCTTTGCACATAATCTGCTTTGGAGATATTTAGTTAGCCATGAATAGCATAAGCTCTTTACTTATGGATGTTGATGCCTAGTATTCTTACATTTGGTTGTTGGATGTCCTCACCATGAGATGTTTCAGGTGGTACAATCTCCATCAGAAAACAAGGAAGATGTTCACCCTGTGCAGCAGCCCTTGCAAACACAGACAAACGCCCGGGACTCTAGTATGGATAGCCTTCCAGAGGTAACATAGTTGACTACATCAAAAACCCTTAACAGTTGTCTGTCTCATAGTGCACTTGTCTCTAATCAAAAGCTGATGACAAAAGGTTGGGCAGACTATGGAAGTGGCTACACCAACACCTTTGATAAAGCAAGAGGCAACTGTTAAGGATGAAACTCCAATAACTTGTGCCTCTATAAATGGTGGTCTGCTGCAGAATGCAGTTGGTCAAGATCTAGTCCATCTTGGTGTTGCTAGAACAACCAGTGCAGGCCATGCGGCTGTATCTAATGCTGTTGATACAGGACACCAACCCATCAAAATGGACCTTGATCCAGAATCCAGCGGTGCAGAACATTTCAAAACACCAGAATTCGCAAAAGAAATTGGTCTCCAGGAAGATGAGAAAGGCGATGCTAATATGTACGATGAGAGACAGCCTAAAAGAAGGAAGCGCACCATTATGAATGACGAGCAAATACATGAAATAGAGAAGGCTCTAGTAGATGAGCCTGAGATGCACAGGAACACAACTTTATTACACGCATGGTCAGAGAAGTTAAGTATGCAGGTATAGGTCCTTTCACTTGGGCATTCTCTTCTTAGGTCTAACCACAGTTGATGCATGTCTAATTCATAAAAATATGATTGCACTTTTGCAGGGGCCAGAGATTACACCATCACAACTTAAAAACTGGTAAGACTGGATCTTATTTAACTTTTCCTCAGTTTCAAAGATATTTTATTTGTTATTATGTTTCTGCTTTTTGTCAACAGCTATCAGTGACAGCCTTTTTTTCTGTTAACTTCAAGGTTGAACAATAGGAAAGCCAAGCTTGCTCGTATCGCAAAAGAAAGAGGAGTTCCATATGAGTGCGAGATTGCTGATAAGCCATCTGTACCTGCTGCCACTCATCTCGGTGATTCCTCTGAAAGCGCCGGCGAGGACAATTATCTGCCGCCAGCAAAGGTAATGAGTGCTTTAGGCATATCAAAAGGGAGCAGACTGATTAGTCCAGACAGCAGTGATTTCAGCCGCCCGCTCACAAGATCATTCTCATTTGAACCAGGCTGTCTCATCTCGCTGACCGATAGTGATGGGAAGTTGTAAGGGGAAGATATTCCTGCTCTATGGGAAAGGCTCAAGGGAAGAGTCCGGAGACACATTTTTGTGTCGTCAATGTCACTGAGCTTAAGATTGAGAAATGGCAGGAGCTTCCACATTCCTCTGAGGCTTCCGGAAGGGTGTTCCAAGAGGCGGAATCGAAGAACAGCAGCGTGATTAGGGTAGCGTGGGATGTATCCAGGCTATCACCTGTGGTAGTGTGGTGTAGTAAGAAACAAGTACTGTAGTTTGTAAGGAAAGATATTTCTGAGAACTTTCCCTATGAAATCGAGATATGAAATTTACCGAAAATATTTTTCTGACCATGTATTTTATGTGGCGTATATGATCAAAGTTATGATTTTATTTTCTTTTATCTCCCTTTGTACCAAATGTAGATAATAACTTCCTTGCACGATTTTTTACATGGAAGAATATCTATGATACAACGGAAAAAGCCATGTGAGCAACTTTAGCATCGGATGCTCATAAGTTGTATTGATGTATTATTGCTTTTGATTGAATGCTGGTCCAATTGGTCATTGCATTTTTGCAGAGATTGGTTATATTCTTACTTGATTGGACTTGGACTAGCCCTTTTATTATTCAATTATTGGATGGGAAACAAATAATATAGGTCACACAAATGTTACACATGGCTTATTTGGACACTGTTGGTGGTGGTGGAGTGGTGGCTAGCAAGCCACGTAGGCTGCCACAGCGTGCTGTCTCTTGATCTCTTCATCACATGCTCATGCATGGCGCCATGCTGGCAATGCCAGCTCAGGGGTTGACGTAGACGTCGAGCTCGAGCACGGCGTTAGGGTGGTCGAGGCTGACGGTCTTCCAGAGCACGTAGCCCTGCGCCATCCTGAACTGCCCCGTGCCGCCGACCACCGACAGCTCCCTCACCGGCGCGCCGATGTCGTCCCGTCCGACTACGGTGACGGAGCTGCCGGCGTACGGCCCCGACGTGAGCACCACGTTCATGGTCACCAGCAGCTCCGGGTTCCCCGTGGACGCCCACGTGTAGTGCCCTTGCGCGCGGCCCACCATCCCCGACGACCGCGACGCCGTCTGCGTCAGCACGTCGTCGATGACGATCGTGTCGCCGAAGTGGCTGCGCGGGCCGTTCACCACCTGCACGGCCGTCGGGTTCGCGCCGGTCAGCACGTCGTGCATGTAGAAGTGGAGGTGCGCGGAGGCTGCTGACACCGGGCGCGTCGCCGGGCCGGCGGTGAGCACGACCGCGACGGCGAGGAGCAGGGAGTAGAGCTTGCTGGAAGCCATGAGCGCCGGGGAACAGAGCAAGGGTGGATGGGTGTGATGCTCTGCCTCTAGCTACTGGAGTGTGGATGCTTTTATAAACAGTTGCACCAGCAACAGGTGGTGAGGACCGTGAGGTGGAGGTGGCCAGGTGGAGGGACAAAAATCTCTACTTTATTACTTCGATGTCCCGCGGGTAAACAGAGGACGAATACATCTTTTTCTCAAAAAGCATTGAGCTCGACCCAATTATTGTCTGTTTCTACAAATTTAAATTTCTTTGAAAGCAAGAAAACCATCATCATCATCTTCATTCTTGGAAAGAAAATCATGTACATTTGCGTCTCCAAGTGCATTTCAGATTCATAATCTAGTTTTCTAAAACATTTCCTAACAATTCATAACCACTATGACACAGAATTCAATTGAATGTTTCAAGCGGTCACTACCGATCTATTTTTGGTAGTTTTATTTATGGATAACTGTATTGCTATTGATAATGGTACCTATTATCTTTTTTCTCCAGGAAAAAAAAACTAGAAAATTATTGAAGACGATTGATCGAATAGTGCATTTTTTTTTGGATGATTACATGAACAGATCCATCTATTTGTGCTGACAAGATAACAAAAGGACAGTTGATGCGTCCTATTCTGATTTCTGAATGCAACGGACATTTCTGTTCTGTACCATTGATTGGTCCATGCTGGTCCAGATCCTTGTGTATGGCTGTCGGTGCAGGATATGGACGAACATCTAGCGCCCATCTTCTGCTGTATACGAGCATTGAGCTACTTGTATTTTCGCACACAGGCAAGATCCATGAACAGCTAGCCAGTTTCGAAAAAATGCAGTAGATGTTGGTGCAAGTTATTTCCCATCAGAAGGGTAAATGATAGTGCCTGACTCTTTCAGAAAATAGTCCTGTAATGTATGTACATGGAGGATGGCAAAATTTCACGCATTTCTAGTTCTGAACAGCGCAGCAACGATGATCTATCTGCACCTTATTTCAGCGATTAATGGCTCTTACAGGAAGGTCGTTCACAAGTCATAACATAGTGAATGCATACCATTGACATGATCTGGCATGAACGCCAGTAAATCATGGGAGCATCATGTTCTTGTCATCTGTTTTGGAATCCAGATGCAGATTGACACTATATATACTCCATATATTCAAAGGATCAGTCCAACAGCACAAGTGTTTTTCTCCTCCTTTCCAACCTTGTGTGGCCTCCTGTATTACTGTTGGTGGTTTCACATGAGAGAAAAAGAAAGCTTTTATGGATAATATTATTTTTTATGAGATATTTGAGCAAACCAAGATGATGAATTTGTTTCACTCGGTCTGATTGCTGAACCACACCGTCCAAAATCTTCCGCAGGGCGATGCATGATGGTACATTGGGTTGTTGGTACCATCTTGTTAGCATCCGTGGCGTGAGAATTCAACATCAGTCACCCTGGAATCATGTGGTCAATAACTACTGTATTTTGACTGCGAGAAAAATCTTCAGAATTTCCTTTAAGGAACTTCACTGTATCAAGTAAGCATAGATGTGTTCTTTGTATATGCTTCTGATTAAATATCTGAAATAAACTCAATTTTCAGCCAGTCGGTGCTAAGGAAATACAAACTCATTCTTTACAACATTTACAATGCAATGAGCGATTTGCAGATTGTGCATCAGTAGCCCCGAGCTGGATGGCATCGCGAGAAGAGTTATAATTTCGTTTCTAATAACCTATCGTTTTATTTATGACTGATCAGTTGGTCTTTCCGACACGATCCATTTTGTGTCGAGAGTAAGTATTCACAGATAACACACATCGTCAAGTATGTCATACATGACAATTGCAGTACCTGCATGAATAAGTAGCTGGCTCACAGGCGCCTACATTAAACATGATCTGCACTGAATACCAACTAATCATGGACGTAGGATGACCTGATATTAGTTGTTGGGAGCGAAGGATATGAGAGCCTGGCACGCTCTATACATGAATGGAGGCTTTTAAACAGCCATATCTCAATAATCTCATACGTTTGACAATTTCCAGAGATATGGATAATTTCTGTAAATTGCATTTGAGATTTTGGAGCAAACGAGCTATACTACATCTTGGAAAATAATAGCTTAAGATTCAACTGTTATTCTGGCTAAATCAGCACTGACAAAATTTCTGGCTCCATTCTGGTCTATGGACATTACACTCAAAAGACAGAACTGATCCATACTACAAATGTTATGGGCATGGATTCGGATATCTTACATGGACATTATTGATCTCAGAAAGAATTTCCTTTGGAAGATGGACGCTAGAAGCCTGAAGTACCTCATTGAGCTGCCATAATTTAGTAGCGCCGAAAACAGCAGATGCCACAAGGGGGTGTCTCAAGACAAATGCTGAAAGGATCAACAGGCAATGATCCATTTAACGGTAAACTGGATAATTAGATTAAGCAAATTTGATGCAGCAACATACCAATCGCTAGTACCGCTGGAGAAATGCCATATTTAGCAGCAATTCGTGTGTATTCCTACGATAACAAAGCACATATACTGTGTAAGAGGTTAAAAAGGGGTTCCCGGGCCCTAAAGATAATCTACGCACCTTCACAGCTTCTTTCACTCTGGGGCTCTGAAGTTTGTATCGAGATTCACCTTCTGAGTATCTACCTACAAAGGAGGAATATTACTCTGGAACATAAAAGAGCAAGGAACCAGGTTATGAGCCTACTCAACGTGTAGAAAATGGTACCTTTGAAAAGATTCATTCTTGCATCTGGTGGACTGCAGTCATCAGATGAGTGATACTTTCCTGAAAGTATACCCATTGCCATAGGACTATAAGCAAGCAAGCTGATTCTGCAAATGCCATAGTCCAATAGTGGAAGTTCAGAAACAGTATGTACACAGATAAATAAAACAGTATGAGCTTTGGACACTATCCTCAAGATGTAAAGACTGAAATAAAATGCTTGTTTCTTTTGTATCGGGTACTGGTCAGTTGTCACTAGAAAGAACAGCTACAGCTAACTGAAGGCAAAATGTCGACTTCAGAATATTAGTACACTATGTGTACCTCTCATGATGGCAGCATTCTGCCAATCCAGAATCAAAATTTCGACACAGTAAGTTGTATGAGTTCTGGGAAAAAAAAACATGTAGGCTTAGTGTGAGATTCCATCACTGAGCATAAAGTTCTCAGAACCCAACACACGGCTTACTTGCATTGTCAGTAGCTTGGATCGCAACTGAAAATCGTTACTCAGCTGAAGGAACTTCATCAGGCCATACGGTGTCTCGTTACTAAGGCCAATGTACCTGATCTAACAAAGCAGTACATAAGCCTGCTGCCACAACAATTTCCATCAAAACAGAAATAAAGAAAAAGAACTTTGACACACCTTTCCTGCATCTATGGCTCTTCCGAGAGCCTCTAGCTGCTCTTCTATCGGAACAGACGTATACTGGCGATTTGGATCGTACTCTGTCTCTCCAAACATTGGAACATAACTGCGAATACGACAGCGTCGACAGGGTTGATTAAGACACAACAGGACGTGCAGAACACAAACAAAAATTAACAAAGGCGCTGCACAGGAGATGGAGCAGAGACCGATCAGGCCAATGTATCTGGTAAAGGTCGATGTAGTCCACTCCCAGCCTCCTCAAACTGCACAAGATCACATGAAACCACGACGCATTCATAAATTGGCCGTAAAGAGCACAAGAACAACCAGGCAGGGCAATTATCCCAAGATGCTAGCCACAACAAGCTTGCAGGACAAATGAACAAGGTAATACCAAAGTTCAGCACTTAACCACCTGTCATCGATTGCCCCTGCAACGTTCTCCGAATCTAGTGCCGGCGGTCCCCCGCGGATCCATGTCATCTGACCAGACGGCCCGGCGACCTATCCGCCCAATGCAGCGTTATTGAAGGCAGCAAGAGATTACTTGTAGATTAGTATGGTTTAGTGGTAGTGTCTTGGACTCGGACTCGCAGCAGAAGCAAGGAAAGCAGGTAGAAGAACAGCGAGTAGTGGTGTTGAACGTGGACTGACCTTGGTCGCGATGACTACACTGTCACGCGGGGTCCCGCGGGCGCGCAGCCAGCGGCCCATGATCACCTCGCTGCGGCCGTGCGTCTCTCTGCGCTGTGGAACCGGGTACATCTCGGCGGAGTCGAAGAAGTTGACGCCGGCATCGAAGGCGGCGTCGAGGAGGCGCATCGAGCTCGCAGTCCCGGTCTGCTCCCCCATCGTCATGGTCCCTGCAAGCAAGAACGCCCCGCGCGCTAGTAGAATCAGCTCAGCTTAGAGAGAGAGAGAGAGAGAGCTGAGGTGCGGGACCGAAGCAGAGGCGGGAGACGGGCGGCAGGTCAGGAGCGAGCTGGAAGGTGGGCATGGCCATCTCCTCCCCTTCCTCTGCCTCTGCTGTGTTCTCTCCCCTGCCAGTGCCGTGGTGGTCAACTGGTCATGGAGAAGACACCCCTATCCGTTTAGGCCTGGGTTTTGCACCAAGATTCGTGCAACATTGCCCTTTGAGATTTGTGCATTGCATCACAGATTAGGAATGCAAGTCAAGATGTGCTTGGTCGGGGTTGTAACTAGCTAACTAACCATCGCCAATCCTCACAGGATTGTGATGATCCAATTTGCTTAGTTGCACAACATTTTCACTGACACCGTGCATATATACAGTGCTGGTGTGTGGTGTAGTATGCTGCAGTCGAGCAAAGCAAATGCCACAAAAACCAGGTTGTAGAGACCGCCTCACCCAAAGAATAGCCTACTATTTCATCTTTTCTTTTTCTAAGGTTTTTGCGTGAGATATTGGAGGAAACAGAAGGAAATATGGAAATGCAGCAGAGTTTCCACAAAACAAAAGTCCTAGTTTGTTGCTTGAGGTTGTTATGCCGTGACAGTGTTTCTCAAGGCAAGGAAACTATATAGTTCTTTTGATATGGACGACGTGTAGCCTCGATGGCCTTATGGTCTTTATCTGGATTTGATTAGCATGGGGAAAGAAGTGTTGACAATTTAGTATTTTGTTTCATTCTCGGTTCTAATTAAGTCTGACCTACCTTCCTGTACATTGATGATGACTCTGAAATATGTAAGTTCCCATATGCAAAAATTGATCTGCAAAATACAGTTCAATTGCTTTATGATTGTAGCGCAAAGCATCTGGCATTTTAGTGAGTAGTCTGTCATAGCGTTGGTCGTTGCAGTGCGTTCTCCCGTGCTTGTAAATATTTGTAAACAAAACTTCTTTCTTCTTACAGTATAATATATCACCCGGAATGTTCCGGGTCCGCTCGAAAGAAAAATAACTTTCATGAACAGATTTTGCTCTGACTTTTGATATGTTTGTGTTGTGGTTGCTAGGCATTTAGTCAGTCATGTGATAACGTGCCGTTGCGGTGGTACACTAACCTCGTATATCCCTCAATATCAGCCTTCCTTCCGTTTTAACTTTTGATTACTGATTCACAGTAGGATATAGTATGATCAATGAAGTCAGTCACAATGTTTGATGCATAAATAAACATGAGACCCTGGAAACATGGCATTATCTGCCATCTTTTAGCGATTGGTAGCATCATTTCCCAGTTTTTGACCGGTATCAGCTCTTGCTTCTTGTGGATGAAGTTCAATGATTCTAAATAGCAACCCCCACCCAAAAAAAAAATAAAATAAAATTGAAGCCTCAATCCAGTTGACAGTTGTGATGTCAGGTGGATCATGTATTCAATCTCTGTTCATGCATTCCTTCGCTTTAAGTTCTCGAAAGCTCATACAAATAAAGTTGCATGTACGTCATATGTTCCACTCTGCTTGTTCATGCACAGCTTCATCTTTAAGTTTCAGGAAGCTCACTGCTCACACAAAGGAAGCGTGGCTACCATGGAAGAAGGATGGCTCTCCTAGCAGAATAATCAACAATGTCTTCGTCTTCGCACAGGAATTGTTTTCCCTCCTTGGTTGGCTTATCTACACCAAGGCATCACAAAAGGTCTCCCAAAACTGCTATAGTGAGAGGCGAGAAGTGTACATGTGGCCGTACAGATTTTGCGACCGAGATATCAGAGGAAATTCAAATCAAATGTTAGTTCATAAAGTCCATTTGGTGGCAGGCAATTGCCTGGAACGCCTGAAGAAAATAAAAAGGAAATGGGAGGAATGAATTGTCCTTTTTTTTAAAAAAAAATAATTACTTCAGCGCCGTTGCCCCATAATCCTAATAATATGTCTGAGCAATATCTGTGTCGTGCAGATTTTATGACTGAGATATTAGAGGTAATATGAATAATCTCTCCATTTTTTAATAATTTGTTCCGTACCATTACTCCATAATCCTAGTGATATGATAGCTAAAATAGCTTATACTCCCTCTGTCGCAATAAAAAGCTTATTTCTAAGTTTTTGTTGACTACGATTTTGACTATTAATTTTAATAATATAAATTATATATATTATAAAAATATTTTTTATGAATTTAAAAGTACAAATATTAGAATTTTAAATTTAATCGAATCTATAAAAATGATTTATCAAACCGTCACTTAAAAAAGATAAAATAAACTTTTACTGTAACGGAGGTAGCACCTTATGTGTGATCAGGTTGAAAATTCTTATTTGCCTTATATGCTACTATCGTTGAGTAGTCAAATTACACTTTCGCCTTATAAGCTTCGGCCCGCAAGAATAGCGCAGTCCTAGAAGAATCAGCTCAGAGAGAGAGAGAGAGAGAGAGAGCTGATCTGCGGGACCGAAGCAGAGACAGGAGACGGGTGGCAGGTCGGAAGCGAGCTGGAAGGTGGCCATAGTTGCTGTGCTCCGGAAGATATACAACGTCTCGAGTTACGGGTTTTCTCCGCTCCCTGATTCACGCTTGCGAGTTGCAACTGTACGATGTAAGGAACGAATTGCTTGATTGGCTTGCGCGGGAAAGAAGTACTGAGAATTTAGTATTTTGCTTCGTTCTTGTTCAGGTTGACTGAACTCCCTTCTTGTACAGCGTGGAGTCTGAAACACATGAGGTCCCATAGGCCAAAAAAAAAAAAAAAGTGATTTGGAGAATATATTTGTTGTGAGCTGTGACACTTGCAATTTTTTCATAGGAGTTCCTGAACTTTTCCTCTGAAACACACTTTAGGTTGTTAAAGATAATTTTTTTTCATGTTTAAACCCACTAACATCATGGTGCTGGCATAAATATCGCATGGCACCAAGGAATCCCATCAAGTTTCAGACCAACGCAAAGATTGATCTCTGAAGTATTAAGCACAGCTCTCAGCGTGCATGATTATTGCTTTCCAAAACGATACCGGTCGAACCATTTGGTGAAGTTTTAAACCGTTTCTTACGATCCAAAGAAATTCGAATTCAAGTGGTACAGTACTTGGACTTGCCGAGAAGTGTTGGACACTCAAAAAACCAGATCGACACTACGTATGCTCACGGTGATGCCCGGAGTTTTGCAAATTCTGGAGTCATCAATCATCTGGTCATCATGTAATAAGAAGCAGCACGGCTGAGCAAAAGAGTTGGTTGGACGTGGTGCACGGTTGCTAGTCTCCACATAAAAGACCAAGAGGATGGGACGTGCGTCGCACAGTCCCGCAAGTTTTGTGAGCTCTACCTGCTGACACGACATGCGTGCACCAGTTGGCCTTTTCCACTCTCTCTCTTCTCTCTCTCTCTCTC
>BCLG01000231.1:165337-195188 GCA_001602295.1 Zoysia matrella
CTCAGGGAAGATGACCCCAAGCCGGGCCGGCCGTTGCGCCTTTTGGGATAAGGCGCGCGAGATGGGCCAAGGGGGCGCAGCCTGCGCGGGAAGGGCATGGTGGCTCTTCGAGCTGGGCCAGAAAGAGAATTTCAGCCCATTGATTGGAAATTCAATTTTTTGAGTTGAGATTTTGAGAGAATTTTGGGAGTTAATCAAAGAATTTCAAATTCAAATAAATTTGAAAGAAAATTAAATAAATCCAAGAAACAAATTCTCCAGCACTTGTCAAGTTAAATTTTTAATTTTTGAAATTTTCCTTTTTAGGAATTTATCATATTATGTGGGGTTTTCTCTTTTAAAGAATAAAAGAATGATCGTAAGGAATAAATTTATTTTTTAATTTAAATTTTAAGTGTATCACAACGACAGTATCTTACCAGTGAAAATTTGCATGCACTTTTCAATAGACTTGGATTTGGTTGTCTCCAAAATCTCACTGGAAGCTAAACAATAACATACCAAAGTGGTGATCAACTGATCATGATTCATGAAGGACTGAAGAAGGCGATCAGAGGGGAGGGTGAATGGGAGCCAATGAAATTCTATTCAAGAACTTGACCTATGTCTCAAAAAGAACCCCGCATCTCTCAACTTGAATCACAAAGATTAATCACACCAACTAGTGATGAATTAGTTCTAGAAGTAGTCCAAAAGATGAGCTCAAGTACCAGGACCAAAACCAAGTTGTACTACTTTGTTGCAGCCGTATATATAATTTGAGAGAATTTGCTGAATGGTGCAGAGTTAATGGTACGAGGATTTACTAAAGATTCATGCATGGCTGCCATCTTAATTGTTCTGGATGTGGTTCTTAACTGTCCTCAAATGATCTGTTTAATTGACCGGTTTCTAGATTGGATTTTTCATGAATGGCTAGAAGAAACTGTAAACTCGTAGCACTAGATGCCTTTTTTATAATATTTCCTTTTTCTAGTACCTGATAATATACTCAAATTTTTTATTTTAAAAAGAATATTTTTCATGTTTAATTGCCTTTGAATTTGCATGTTGCCAAGTTAGTACAAAATACATGCCCATGGCCTGCTAGTGCTAGTGCGCCAAGATGTGCTGCCATGACAGGCACGGTGCTCGCATGCATGCCAAGCGTAAGTTGGCATGCTTATTGGCAAACTGCAGTCTCTCACTGCTGGCCAGGCCAAAACATGGATCGCGTTATGAACAGCTTCATTTCAACGACGAGACTCGCAACAAGTCGATCGATGCAGGTGTTTAGTAGGTACTTCTCTGTCGATGAACACAAAACACTCTCTAGCTAGCTAGCTACTTGTAACAGCAGCAGACGCCGTCGTCTCCGATGCATCCTCCGTTGAAGCGTCTCCCGGTGCAGAAGCCGTCGCACTCTGCTGGCGGGTCGATCGTGTAGGCTATACACATGCACGGTATGGTGCCGCCGCACGCGCATGGAACTGGGTCCCCTTGGATCCTGGGGTCCCAGGGCGCCGGTGGCTTAGAGCGGGGGATGCCGGCGACGACGACGAACAAGAAGAAGCCTAACGCGACGAGTAGGAGGGCCGTCTTGCAGATGGCGACGGCGGAGGAAAACTGGAACTTGGACGCCATCCCTGCAGTCAGCAGCGCAGGCCACTTAAATTAATAGTCCGGGTCTCGTGCAAGGATCTCAGTACATTATGTGTTAGCAATAGTTATCTTGTATAGTCATCGCCTGTGGGCTGGCCCATTAGCTGTAGCCACCCCGGCTCCTATATATGTACATGTACAATCTCTGAGGGAATTCAATCAATCTTTCTCTCCAACATGGTATCACGAGCGGTCAACAGATCTCGGTGGATATGACAGACGTGGCGATCAGGTCACATTCAACAAATTCGACTAATTTATCATTATATCTTACTAGTGAAAATTGCATGCACTTCTCAATAGCTTGGATTTGCTTTTCTCCAAATCCTCACTGGAAGCTAAACAACAACATACCAAAGTGGTGATCATGGTTCCTCAGCTGGGCACTGGCATACAGCGCCATTGCGGAGATGAGAAGATGTATCTTGAAGAAAAGGCTAGATGGACCTGTGTTATAGAGGAGGAGGAGGATGCATACGTGATAAGCCATCATCTGTTTGTCATGCTCCAAAGTAGTTTGGCTTTGGGAACAAGCTTCAGATTTTGATGAAAAACATGGGTCAATCCATGAGAATCACATTCTCTGATTTTATTTCTGGATTCTTAGACGTATCTTGTTCTGCCGGTGCAAGGGGGAGGGGTTATCAAATCTCTCGTAATATAAAAAGCAAAGTTTGTAGATATCATCTATCCACTTTTTTAAGATGCCGTTCATTTTAGAATATGATTTTTGTTAGATCTTTCTTCACCATCGTATCTATGTACAGGGGGGCTACGCAGTGACTTCAACTCCCACATTATCGACCTGTCACCGTCTCTGTCGAGCACCTTTAACCTTCGCACAACATTGAGCAGTGACTCCAACACTTGTAGTGACCATTCAAATTGTTGCCATCCCGCTATCTTTATAGTGTCACACTTCAACTAAAATTCTAATCATGAGAAAATATGATATACATGCTGTTACAATACTTTTATTTCTTTAACCTGTTTAAACATCATATGTTACTTTTTTGCCATTTCAGTATATCATCAGAATATGTCTAGATATAAGCAAACGACAAGACTCGTGGTGCAGACTGATTCTTTTATTTATTCAGTTAAGATTAGTTTTTGTTTCGTTCAAGTCAAAAAGCATTATGCAAAGTTAAATTGGAGCAAGTATTGTGTAAATTTATTTTTTTTTAGCTCAGCTTGTATTAATACAAGTTGTCATATTTATATCGTATGAATTATGTCATGTTTTTTTTTATCTGCAACGAAATGAGAATCAACATACTGTTTTTTTTTATCGAAGAAAAAATACATCACGTTGCTTTGTTTGTAATATAGCACAGGGATTCGCACCAGTGAAATCTTAACGGTTCACGCGTTGCTTATAGAGATTGCTCGCAGTGTCTCACCATCCTTATTAATCAATGGTCCTGTTACATGCCAAATTCACTAATCTCACTGACCATTTTCATTTATAGTCGTATCTCGTCTGGCTTCAGCTATTGTATATATTGCTAGCTGTGACTCTTACTGTGCACGCTGCCCCTCCCATCCTTTTCCCACCGCCGCCGCCACCTCATCTCCCCACTGCCCTCCGCCACCTCCTCATCTCCTCTAACGCCTCCCTTCCTCTCCGCCGGTCTCCCTGCGCTCGCTGCCCCCTCCAATCCTCTTCCTACGCCGCCACCTTCTCATCTCCCCACTACCTACGCCTCCTCCAGTCCCCTCCGACGCCTCCCCTCCTCTCCCATGCCTGCGTTCCTCCTCCCCGTTGACCACCTTGGGCGCACTCGTGGCTTCCGACGTGTGCGGGCGCAAGGTCGACCACGACCACAGTGCCGTGGCGTCGTTGCTCTCGACGAGGCCCAGGACAAGGCTGCCCTCGACGACCTTCCTGCTGCAGACGCGGTTCGCGACTGTTCTCTCCCGCGAGATCACGAGGTGCCCGTCGGAGGTGCGTGCCCGTGTCAGCCGCCTGCAGACTGCTGTGTGTATTTCTTACGAATGTCTAGCTGCTGTGAGGATTTCTTATTTCAATGTCACTGAATACTGCTTCCGTTTAGATGCTTTCAGGTCGAGTCATTCTGGGTTTGTTACTGCCACCTTGCGCGCCCCTCCGCCTTGCCTAACCCTACTGACCCACATCTCTTCAAGGATGGCATCCAGCTCCTTTGTGAGGTATTTTGCAGAACCCTACCGTAATATTATGCATGCACTGTTTCTTATAGCTGATGGTTTTGAAACTGATTGGGCAGGATCCTGCAAACCAAAATGATGGCAAGTGGATAATACGGTTCAAGAAGGCTGTTCTGGTCGTTTCTTGGAAGATTTCGTATGTTAACTTGCAAAATTTATTTGTATGTCAATAAGCAGTTGCCGCGCTTAATAAACCATCGGTGTTGAAATTTCATTTATTTGATTATTACACAATTGGAGGAAAAAGTGGAATATATGTTATTCGTCTTTATATATTCCTGCTTAGTTCTATTTTTTCTTTCTCTTCATACTTGATTTGTTAGCATTTTTAATATCAGGATTCATTTAATCTTCAAATAAACTGTCTACGAAATGCCAATTAACCTTGGTATTTTGATGACTTACTGCATGATGAAAAAAGAGAAAAGAATGTAACTTATTTGGATTGTACAAGCCTGATATAAAATTAAATAGGAGATAAGCAATAAAGCAAATGTACTGGTATTCGAGATTTTCTTTGGTCTTTGAGAGCATCGTAGACTCAACAGGAGCAACTTCTAACCGTTGCTGCAAGCAAATACAAAACATATTCACAATTACAATATGTCAACATAATATATCAAGCTTCTAGTGAAAGAAACTACTATGTTCACAGTTACAATTAATTTATGGCAGTTTGACAAGGTCGAAGTGTCTCTAAACAAAGCTGAGGTTATGGAGAAAAATGATATATCCACCAGACACTACCTCGTCTCCATCTATGCTCGTGCTGGCAAATCATCTGATGTTAAGAGGATCTGGGAGTCTTTATAAAGTCTGGATTCAATAAATGTTCAAATAAAAGCTATTGTGTGATGCTTTTAGCTCTGGGAAGACTAAATGATTTTAACTCCTTACAACTAATCTTTCAGGAGTGGCAACCCAGTGATCAGCATTATGACATGAGGATAGCAAATACTGGAGTATTATGATTACAGCTTACCTTGATAAAGGCATGATAGATGAAGCTGTCTCTCTGATAGAGTGACATGGTTCAGGTTAGTTGCAATTATAAGACATATGAGATGTTGCAGTGTTCTATTTGACTAAATCAAAAGGTTAAGGATAGGTTTAAAGAAACACTAGGGATGTTGAGAGAGAGAGAAAAAAAGTGTGGACACAAATGGGTGCCAACAAAAGAACTTCTGGACAGATTTCTGAAGCATTACGAAGAGAAAAAAGATGTTGATAGTATGGAGTTATTCTGTGAGTGCCTGAAGGAACTTGGATGTCTTGATGCAGAAGCCTATGAGGCCTTGATGCAAACCTATATATCTGCAGGTAGAACAAATCCATTTATTGACCAGCACATAAAAGATGATGGGATTCATGTAGAACCTGAGATGGCAAAACTGATTAAAACCGTCTGCACCAGTTAGGAAAGGGAAGGAGGCCCAGCCTAAAGGTAACTAAAATGTCACTGTTATGCTCGGTCGTTCTTTATTATGCTGATTTTGTTCTTGAACTCTACCCTTTGTTTCTTAATTGTTCCTGTCTTGCGAGAGGCATGAGATATCATAACCCGAACTTCCTTATTGTATCAATAGTAAAACATTTAACCACTATACATTTTTTTTTACTTTGGCCTCATTCCTAAAAACACATTGCTACGGTAGCTTGCAATCAGCATTTATTTTAGGATAAAGTCTAATTTACTCCCCCTCAAGTATAGCCAAAGTCCAAATAACCTTCTAAGCTATATTTTGGTTTATTTTACCCCACCAAAACGTGATTTTGGGTCAATTTACCCCCTCATAAAGTTTGTCTTTTTTGTTTCTCAATACGTAAGCATAATCTTAAGATAAAACTTTATGAGATGATAAAGCACATTATAACAAATATTAAAAAAAAAACTTCTTAGAATTTTTACCATTATTTTGCATATAGTTTTGTATCCCAAATATTAATTTACTATTAAATTAATTTCACTATAAAAATAATGATAAAAAAATTATAATCATTTTTTTAACATACGTTATGATTTGCTTTATCATCTCATAAAGTTTGATCTTTATGCTTATGTATTGAGAAACAAAAAAGATAAATTTTATGAAGGGGTAAATTGATCTAAAATCACGTTTTGGTGGGGTAAACATAGTTTAGGGGGTTATTTGGACTTTAATACTTGAGGGGAGTAAATTGAACATTATCCTTTATTTGAAGTGTTTTTTTAGTCTCAAATCAACTTTAAGCTAAGCTGATATATGATTATTGTTAAGAAGTCCTACTGTGATGTTTTGTTTTCATGTATCAAGACTTATGCATCAAAGGAACAATTTCTCTGAAGTTATATAATAAATTATAATATGTATAACTTCTTTGCTATACATTTTTTTATGTTTAGCCTTTATTATATCGGTCAATTATATTACTATGTCGGTCACTTAAAATCTGTTTGTTTTCTAATGAGATTTGTAATCTTTTTTAAGGTCCATAGATCTCATATGGTGTAAAAAGATTTTGTTTCTTGGTGCTTATATCTTCATTTTTCATGGGCATGCATTTTAGTTGTTGGTTAGCCTTTCTTCTTACTTTATTGATGATTATAATACCTTTTCTTTTTTAGATTTCCTTTAAAATTGTTGAAGGCATGCTATGTTCAAGTGACCGCACTAAGTATTGAACTTTGGCCAAACCATATGAGTGATCCAGGAATGCAAGTATTGAACTTCGCCCAAACCATGAGTGATCCATGAATGCTTTTACATTCAAAATCTGTAAGTTACAATTTTCCTAGTCACCTATAATTATAATGCTTCATTCCATTGACAGTTGACCCTCTTAGTGGCTATCATTATCTCTAAAATAAGTAAAGGTGGATATTTGATGGCATTTTCGTATCATCATTTAATCATTCATAAAATCCCGCGGCAACGTGCTGGGGAGTCAACTAGTTTATTAATGGTCAAAAACTACAGGACTCACAGAGATGCATGCAAACATGAAACATGCATACCTACATCTAACGCTACCAAAAAAATGGATTTTTTCCATGTGTGGTCAATTTTTATGAGAGCCACAAAGAACCTCTATAGTAAATGCTTTTTTTTCATGTGAGTGGTACAATGATTCTGTTTGGCACAGTTAGAACATGTTAAAAAATGCAGTTCATTTTCACAACTGGTAAAAAACAGCTGAAAAATAAGCTCTTTTTTAACTTCATTTTGAGAAGCTGTTAAAATAATAAGTTGTAAATAAATTTGCAGTTTGGCACATCTTCTGCTTATTTCTGTGAATAAAAATAACTTGTACCAAACATGGCCAATACCTTCACCAAAATTATTTTTTGGTGGGTACTCATTTACCTTCATGAAAAATACATATACTGTGAGAGTGATTCAAACCTCCGCTAAAATTATATTTCCGTGACGTAGGGATGCACCTAAGGTTAACTTGTAAATCTCTTTAATTTAAAAAAACCTAATTTCTCAAAAGTGAAGGAGATTTTGAAAAGTTAGTTCATTTTGTTGAACCAAAAAGGTTTGAAGGGTAACCTACAAAATTTCCTTCTCCGCACAGCTTTTTTTCTCCTCTTATTTTTCCCTTTGCCACTTCAATGCTCCTCACTTTTCCGAATTTCTTCTCTCCTACTCCCTCCGTTCTAAAATAAGTGTCATTTTAAATTTTCAAACATCTAATTTTGATCATTCATCTCATTTAAAAAATTGTGAAATTATTATTTATTTTATTATGAAATGATTCATTATTAGAAGTATTTTAACCTTGTTTTGTTTTTTTAAATTTTTTAAATAATACGAATGATCAAATGTCGATTTCAAAAAATAAAAAATGTCATTTATTATGAGACAAATGGAGTAATAAATTAGTTTGTAGACGTTGTTTATCTCACTTTTTTTATAAATTCTATTTTTATTTTTGATGTCACAAATTCTATCTTTTCATCTATGTTCCTTTTGAAATTTGTTTTCTGGTAGACCCTCTTCACTCCTGCACCTCCACAGCGATATGCAGTGACTTTAACTCCCACAGCATTGGTGTTTAACCGTCCATATCAATAATCTTTGACCTTTGCGCAATGCTGAGTGGCGACTCTAACACCTGTAGCAGCGATTCAAACTGTTGTCGTCCTTCTATATCTACATTATCACATTTCAACTAAAATTCTAATTATAAGAGAAAATAAGAGATATATATTGCTACAATATTTTTCTTTCGTGGACTTGTTTAAACGTCACATGTTACTTTCTTGTCATCTTGGTACAATATCAGAATCTACTTAAATGTAAGCAGACGGTGAAGTCAATTGTGATGCGGACTGATTTTTTTATTTATTCAATTGGGATTAGTTTTGATTTTATTCAAGTCAGTATTGTGTAAAGGTTAAAATGAAGCAAGTATTGTGTAATTTTTTTTGTGTAACTCATCTTATATTAATACAAGTTGTCATACTTATATTGTAATAATTATGGTAGAATGAGAATGTATCATATTATTTTCTCTTATCCAAAGAAAATTCATCACATTGCTGTGTCTAACGTAGCACCAGGTGGAAGCAAGACCAGAGCGGCAGATGGACCAGGAGCCATGCTCGTGCTCGTCTTGTCCAGAGCTGCTCCGCCTCGGGCAGTCCCTCGCGCCGTGGCATTGTCTTGGCCGCACTCAGGGACGCAACTCTGTCGGATTTGAGCTGCCCGCCTGGCTCCGCCTCACACTCGTCCAAATCTAGCCGCCTATAATCTGTGCTTGCTGCCGCCTCCCCATGCTGGTCGCCACCGATCCAGTCTCCTATCACCGTGGGGCGTCGGTGCCACCAGATCACTGCTCCTGCCGCGCCTCTTGCTGGAATCAGCCGTCGCCCCCTGTTCGGTCGGCTCAGGGGCACTCCTATGGAGTCTGGCAAGAGAGAGAGAGAGAGAGAGAGTACTCCAAGGGGCGTGGTGACTCCTGGAGCACCAAGAGCAAGAGAGCAAAGAGAACGGGGCTTGGGGAAGGGAGCACCGGAGAGCAGGGAGGGGATCGTCGATCAGAGCAGGGACGACGGGTGCTGACGTGCGGGCGTAGGCGTAAATGATTGCCGCTGGTATACCAGTGGGAACGAGAACGTGAAGCGTGGGAACGGATAGCACCGTGAACGGATTGCACCTCAGCTGAACCAAACATAAATGAACATTATTAAATGCTACTCTTTCTGTTTTAGAATAAGTATTTATATGAGTTTGATCAAACTTATCTTTGCCTAACGGTTTTTATAATTATAAATTATT
This sequence comes from Zoysia matrella, assembly GCA_001602295.1. Lineage (NCBI taxonomy): Eukaryota > Viridiplantae > Streptophyta > Magnoliopsida > Poales > Poaceae > Zoysia > Zoysia matrella. The sequence continues at coordinate 174,433 of BCLG01000231.1, forward strand.
TTTAATATATAAATATATATATATATATATATTAGAAAAGTATTTGTTATGAAGAATTTAAATGTATAAATACTAAATTTTTAAAATTAATTAAATCTATATAAATCATTATTTAAAATTAGATGGCACAAAACTCAAACGAACACTTATTTTGAGAAGGAGATAGTACTGTAGTCTATTTACAAAGAAAATCAGTCTAACCAAACACCTTCTAAGTGTGAAAAAGGAGAAAAGAGCCCAGCGGCTAAGCTGCTCACTCTAGCTTGCAATAAAAAAAAAGATGAATTTGATATATGCTATTATAATTTTGTAAACTTTAAAATATACGATTGATGTATCAATGATAGATGAGACTCTACAAATGATGACACGTAGATTCGAATGTCATATTTTAAATTTTACAAAATTATAATGATATATCAAATTAATCTTAAAAAAAAGACGCCCATGCTTCTCTCTTTCTTCTCTAGCGAGCTGATTCTCCAAGTCCGCCAGTGGACACGGGGCGTAACACAAGCTCACCCAGCCTGCTCTCCCCCAAGGTCCAGTGCTCTAATCCCCGGTGGCCTGCGTCCAGCACACCTGCACCTCCATCTCGCTGCCCCAAATCTCGCTCCACCCCCAAATCCACCCCTAGGTCTCAGCCAAAAAAGTCGCCCCTTCAATCTGCCAACTCTGCCATCTCGCCGCCAGTCAATCAACCATGACGACGACATCCCCAAGTAAGGGCCATCCTGCCTTTTCCCTGCTCTCCCTCTGTTTTATTGCCTTTCGTCGGATCAGGACACGGATGGATTCGAATCGTCTGCCGTTCGGTCTCCTACGGCCAAGTTTGTCATAACCCATCTTTTCCACTTATCTAGAAACGAACGGCCGCCAAAATAGAACGTAGGTGATTGGTGCTAATGTCGTTTGCATGCCGTTAGTATAAAACTGGATTAAGAAAGTTATTCGCTGGTTCGACGGAGATCAAGCTAGTCCAGCCGAAAAAAATAATTGTATAATCTGCAACTTGCGACGCTATTATATTTCAAGCCGGGATCCTAAAAACTAAATTGTTCATTTACCTTTTAGGAGATATAAAAGTTATTCTATAAATAATAATTACTATATCATTAAATTTAGAAAGTAATTAATGAATTTTAACAGTTGATGGTAATAAGAGGTATGTTTTCTTATATAAATCAACGGCTGAGAATAAATTTGTATTTTACTTTTTAGGAGATGAAACAACAACACGTGATAGATTTTAAAGGAAAAAGTCTATTTTGCTCCCTAATACAATTCACTTTGTCCATTTAACCCCCTGAACAAAATCTTGGCTCACTTTACTCTCTCAAACTCTTCAAAATGGTGCAATCTATCCCTTATACAATTTATCTTTTTTTTATTTCTCTTGTAGAACTTGAATTTGAAGCTCAAATTTTATACAAAGGTAAATGATAATAACCTCAACATTAAGAAAATATGTTATAATTTTTTTATGATACTATCATATGCATTTTTATATGCAGGTTGTTAAAATAATATTAGATGATATTAAACTATGAATATTATTTTAAAATATAATTTAAATTTTTTAACATAGGGAATGAGATTTTTGCCACATGCAAAATTTGAGCTTCAAATTCAAATTATACAAAGAGAAAAGAAAAAGATAAATTGCACCAATATGAATTGTTTGAGGGAGTAAAATGAGCCAATTGTTTAGGGGTTAAATGAACAAAGTGAATTGTTTAGGGGAGTAAAATGTACTTTTTCCTATTTTAAAAGGACCCTTCTTTAATCAGTAGACTAACAGCATGCAAACAGCGTACAGCTTCCTTAATTCAGTAAACTAACAGCATGCAAACATCATTAGCACTAAGCCCTACGTTTTCGCCTGGCAGCCGTTCATTTCTTGATGAGTGGAGGAAATAGGTTATCGTAAACTTTGCTGTTGGTGGGAGCAAGCAGACGATACGAATCCGACAGGGATATCGTGGCGATGTTGTTCAGGTGTTGGAGCGGGTTAACAAGCTGATTTTTGTGTGCACACACTAGGCAATGTATTTGTCTCTCCGCCTCTCTAGTCTCTACTGCTAGTTGTCTTGGTGACACCATGTATTTAGTGACGCAAGGCCGTCATGATAATCCCTTCAATAATCTGGTGACACTATGTATTTAGTGAGCCATCGTCATGGATTCCCATCATGAAAATGGTTCCTGAGAGCCAGCCCCCACGAAAATTCAATTTTAGTGGCGCAGAGTTCGTGTGTGGTTTTGCGTGACGGTTGACCAATATGAATTATTTCTGTGGCGGTTTTTTTATTTTCGTGACAGTTTGCGACACACAGGAAAATTCCTTTTTCTGGTAGTGCATGTCGTTTGTCATCCACTCATTCCTTGAATCCAACATAATATGTATACTATCTGAATATATTGTAAAATATACTCAGCTCATGTTTTTCATGCCCCACCTGAGCCAGTATATTGTACAGTCAGAATGTGAATGCTCAAGGGTATGATCGACGCATGCATCGTCATACTGGCGCCTAATGGTTATGGAATCCATCATCAGTTTGGAATGTATTTCCATTTATATAAAGAGCGGCAGTATAGCAACAAGACAATATCTAGATGTTTTTTTTTAGAAGTTGGAAGGGAGAGCATTCCACCATTTCATTTTTTTTCAAAGCACATACATAGAGAGTCATATGTAGGTTACATAGATAAAAGCAGGGGGAGGGAAAGAGATACCATGCAGTATTTTCAAAGCAAAATATTGGTTGGTACTACACTGTCTAACATAGGCAGTTACACTCTACACTTGTTTGTTTTAAGACCAAAATCCTCTTCGCTAATCTGGTGCTTCATTCACACATACCACTATCTGATCTGCCCGCAGGCTGCCGTGGGTCATCTAGCTCGCAGGTAATCTTTTGCAATGTGCTACAGACCGACGTTGACGATTCTAAGTCAGGGGATGGCTCCGTTTGATCTGTTGTGTAGGTTTCTGGCTGCAGTGATTTCCTTTCTTCTGTTGAATGGATACACGTGGATAACTACAAACACAGTTCACAAAGGACTGAAAGTTTCTCAGCCATCGAGGTCAATTTTTATTTCAAAATTTACAAACAGTACTGGTACCTTTGCATTGCTAGTCTTGACTAACCGTTGATGAAGAGACGCACAATGGAGAAATTAGTAAGATGTCAATAATATCACCATCCTTCTGGAAAGTAATTGATTTTCTAGCCTGTGTCATTGTCGACACTCCAATGTTGACAGAGGGGTGCATATGGAGAAAGTGGTACTGTATGGCGTGAATAGCCTCACCACAAATGTTGTTTTTGACACGCCTTATCTATGAAGATAAGGGCTCATTACATGCTCCAACTTTTCTCATACCCTTTTTTCGATTTGGAACTTTTCTCATACCTGAACCAAAGCCAAAAAGTTAGGGGCGCAAGAATGGATCTAGTAACGGGGCGATGAGCAGCCACTACCAGAAACTGGCTATTTGCCGAGTGCACTGAGGTTTGCCGAGTGCAATTCCACGAATTATAACAACAACAACGCACGGCGTACAGAAAACACTCAGCAAAGTTCTTCTTTGCCGAGTGTCATAGGTCCAGCACTCGATAAACCTTTTGTTTGTCGAGTGTCAGGTACCTTACACTCGACAAAACTGACGTCCGTTTGCGACCGTTACGGTTTGGCGAGTGAACACTCGGCAAAAATAGGCTCTTTGCCGAGTGATAGTCTTTGACATTCGGTAAAAGGCTATTTTGCCCAGTATATTCTCGGAACACTCGGTAAAAGTTTATTTTGCCGAGTGTTTTTTGTGAACACTCGGCAAAGAATTTGATTTTTTTTCTCGCTTGCCCTCTTAACTTTTTTTGCTGCCCACATACTGTGTATGCTACTCAATGTTAAAATTTGATATATTTTTCGGTTTTTTTGCTATATTTAGTTAATTTATTTTATTTAATAGAATTTTTGAAGATAAGTCAAATTTGTACTGCAAGTGATTCGAATAATGTAATAAAATGAATAAAAAAATTATATTCATGTTATTGAGTTTAATGTGATGCCTTATCCGAGAGGTAATAAAAAATTTCTTACATGTTTGTCCATGAAACATGACCATAAACGTGTGACCGAATTGTTTTAAAATTTTATAAAAAACAAACAAAGTCTGAAAATCATGAGATTTGTCAAGATCTCATAATATCATACGTGGAACATGTGATAAAAAATTGAGCGCGTTTCGCATAAGTTGTCACGTACGCTGCTTAGAAATCGAAGCATCTCCAAATAAGAATCTTACTATAAAGAAGGATTTTTTGAGATTTAGAGTGAAAATGATGGTCGAGTTGAGGTTTCACTTCAAAATTTTTTGTATAAGAAATAACCAACATAGATTGTTTTATGTGAAATTTTGGTGAATTTTCGGATCCGTTTGATAATTTTAATCAATTTACTACAATTATAAAACTTTAATTGATATAAAATGATTTTGAGGTATAACTGCATGAAATAATGGTCTAATATTCGTGCAAGCATAGAATATGCATTGTTGAGTGAATTTGACAAAGTATTTTCAAATCATATTCAAATAAATTTAGTAAAACATGTTATAGAAAAAAATAAAAGAATAAAATAAAAATACAGTTTGCGGAGTGTCAGCCAGTAGACACTCGGCAAACAAAATTTTTGTGGAGTGCCTTAGGCTGGATACTCGGCAAACCTGGCGGTTTTTTTTTAAAAAAGAGTACTCTATATTTGTCGAGTGCCAGGATCCGGGCACTCGGCAAACTCGATCTGGCACTCGGCAAAACCGATCTAGCACTCGACAAAATCGCCTCAGTGAGTACACTGAGATGGCAAGAGAGGTTCATGGGCAAGAGTACGATCTGAGCACCAGAACTTTAATGGAGAAGTCGTCATGAGAGTAAGAGGAGACAAGAAACACGGGCGGTACTTAGATTGGCGACAGCACACTCGACACGGCCAGTACTCCCACTCTCTCTCAGATTCGAGCAAGGAGCACAAGTTCAAGCCCAACCATACGCCCACGACCAGCCACTGCACAGTTATGGAGGCAATCCAGGTTACTTTCATTTTATTCGTTGTTCTTTGATTTTAACATACATTTGTTTTGCATTGTAATATTGAGGTGAAATATTGTAGGCCGAGCTGACAGAAAAGAGGAGGATAAAGGAGGAGATGGCGATGAGGATAGAAGCCGATCCGCAGAGGCAAGAGGCCGAGCGGCAGAGGATAGAGCAGATGTTTCACTGGATGCAAAGTCTTAGCGAGAGGATGAGTCAACCTCTGCCACCAGAGCTATTCCCTCTTCCATCTCCTCCTGCAACTACTTCTGTGAGTATAAATGTTTTAAGTTACTTGTTTCTGCTTTAAATCTTGTCTAACATATGCAATATTTTCTCCTTTGTACAGAATCGATCGACGGCATCGAATCATACGGCATCGAATCAATCGCCTCATACGTCGTAGTGGTCTCATAGTTGATCTGTGTGTGAAGATATTGGACTATGTGAAGCTATTAAAATATAATAAATGTTTATTGTGTTTTGTGTGAGACTTGTTTATATAAACTGGCTGTGATGTGATTTATATGTTTTTTGGCTATATAAATTACATGTGATGTGATCTATATGTTTGTGGTTTATATAAACTGCTCTGTAATGTGAGATATGTGTGATTTTAGCTGATTTTAATATTTAAAAAATATATTTTATCGAGTGTCTCAGATTTTGCCGAGTGTATTTACCCACACTCGGCAAACATTAAATCTTTGCCGAGTGTCGTGTGCTTGGCTCTCGGCAAACCGAGTGTCACATCCAGGCACTCGGCAAAGTCTCCGTCACTGTTTTTTATCCGTTCAGTCTATTTTTTTTTGCCGAGGGTCTAAAGGGCACTCGGCAAATTGTCGAGTGCCCGACAAAAAACACTCGATAAACGGTTTTTTGTCGTCAAAAGGTAGGCCGAGTGGCTTGTGCCGTGGGCGGCACTCGGCAAATACATTGTCGAGCGTTTTTGATCTTTTGCCGAGTGTCCTTGGCACTCGATAAATAAGGGCATTCTGGTTGTGGGCCTCTTCCCCGAGCTACTCAAACTGCTCGGGGATGAATAGAAGCTGCAGACAGGGATGAAGAAGCAAGTGAAGTTTATCTCACGGGAGCTTGAGAGCATCCACGCCTTCCTTGGTAAGGTCCCTGATGTACCATGGTACCAACTCGACGAGCAGATCAAGACCTGGGCGCACGATGCCAGAGAGGCATCCTAATGAGATGGAGGACGTCGATACCTTCCTGGTGCATTCTGAGGGATGTGAGCCCACCAACTGGAGCAGACTCAGACGGGCCCTGGAGAGGATGATCAACATATTCAGAAAGAGCAAGGCGCGTCGTGACATCGGTTGTGCCATCCAAGACATCAAGAATCGACTCCAGGAAGTGGCTGATCGGCGAGCCAGATACAAAATCGATGATCTTGTGGTGAATTCTGCTGCAACAACATCAGTTTGTTGATCCTCGCCTTCATGCTATGTACAAAGAAGTTGCAAATCTGGTTGGCATCCACCGGCCAAGGGATGACCTCATCATATACACGTTGTCATCCCAGGATGATGATGTGGCCCGCAGGAAGAAGATTATTGCCATTGTCGGGTTGGGGGGCGGGGGGGGGGGGGGGGGGGGGGGGGGGGGCTTGGCAAGACTACTCTTGCCAAAGTAGTGTATGACAAGCTTAGAGGAGATTTCGAATGTGGGGCTTTTGTGCTGGTTGGTCGGAATTCTAGCCTGGCAAAAGTGTTTATGGACATTCTCTATGAACTTGACAAGTATGCGGATATTCATGCTAAGAACATAGATGAAAGGCAGCTCATCGATAACATCCGGGAATTCCTCCTGAAGAAGAGGTACTTGTCCATCACACCATCATCCACTCCAATAACATTGGTTTCAGAAATGATTCATATATTATTATTTCCTTACATATCTTTGACATTTTACCTTAAAAGGTACATAATCGTAATTGATGGCATATCGGAGAACAAATCTTGGGATGACGCGATTGAATGTGCCCTGCTCGAAAATAATAACGGAAGTAGAATAATCATTACAACTCGGAACTCTCAAGTTGCCACAAAAAGTAGTGATGAGATTTACAAGGTCATATAGCTATTATGACATGCCTTCTAATCTAAGGACTTGCCTATTGTATCTAGGCGTGTTTTCAGAGGATTTGTTTATTGAAAAGGAATCTTTGATATGGATGTGGATAGCTGAAGGCTTTATCCAAGGTAAAGAAAAAGAACAATTATTTGAACTTGGGGAGACATATTTTAATGATCTCATAAATAGAAGCATGATCCAAGCTGGAGGGTACCCCAACAAATGGGACAACATGCTTATTGCTGGTTGCCGTGTTCATGATATGGTACTTGTTGTAACACTTCATGTTTACGAATAATGAAGCGCCCCATTCGAATTCGAAATTACCGAAAATCCGAGCTCAAAAGAATTTAAACCTAATTTCAAGTTAGTCTCAAATTTAAGTTTAAAATTCAAAATGTGAGTTCAAAAATTGCAATAGAATATTGTGAAACAAAACTCTCTTGAAAGTTCTTCAACCCCTTGAATTTTAGAAGTTTTTGGAAAATTTTATTGGAGGTTTAAAAGTCCCAAATAATTTATTTTTCCTTTAAAAGCTAGCCTGTCTTCAAAATTAAATATAATTTCATTTATTTCGATTTTGAACTTATGCCCAAAATAAAAGTTGTTCCTTTTCAAAAGATCTACCAGTCTACCAAATTTCAGAATTTTTGGAGCTCGAAAAGGGTGCATTTCGGTTAAAAACAGAGAGCTGTGCTGAAATTCCGAGAAAATTTGGGAAAACGAAAAATCCCTACGGGACCCATCTGTCAGCTGGACTGTGTCTCTTTCTTCTCCTTTGTCCAACCGCGCAGCGCCAGCGCCGGCCTCCAGGTGCCGACCACCCCGGCCTCTCCTCGCGCATATCTGCCATGAGGTCACGGACCTGCCCCCCCCCCTCCTCAATGCGCGAGTTGGATCACTTTTTCGGCGTCGCTCTCATTTCTCCCTCTCTCTGTCTCGCGCGCGCTCACCGGATCGGAACGCGGCTCGCAACAGTGGAGAGCCGCCGTCGAGCCCTCTTTTCGGCATCGGACCTCGCAGCGAGCTGCGCCGCCTCCTCCTCTTGCTCCACCCCCAAGCACCCCCAATGCTCTCACTCTCCCTAAGGTGGATTTCAATTTTTTCCCCAATTCGATTTTTGGGAGCCACCGGCCCTCTCTGGCGAAATCCGGCCGCTAAAGGTGAGCTCGCCTTGATTCCCTTTGGTTTCGGCCTCCCACGGTGATTGTATGGGAACCCTCAATCAAACGGATCCGCGGGTGTTTGCGCAGGGATTTTGTCAGAAGTCGCCAACCGGACGCTTGGGTCGGCCACCTCGCCGCGGACACCCCCTCTCCAGCCTCCCTCTGCGACGACTTCCTCCGCACCGGCTTTCTGCACACCCCACTGAAGCTCGACGTCCATTTTTCTTCGAGTTTTGTCCTCTGGTTCGAGCTCACGCCACAGCCGAAGCCCTCCGGTTGCCGCTCCTCGCCGCCGACTGGATTCCGGTAAGAGCCTCCCTCCGTGGACCCCACCTCCGCGTTCCTCTTGCGCCGGGCATCATGTTGGGGCAGAGAATGGCCGCCGCCGCTGCCGGCCAGCCATCTCCGGCAAGGCGCCGCGGCGCGCGCCACCTGCTGCCATGGCCGACTGGCCAATCGGCCAGCCCAACCTAGGCGCCAGGATTCGATGTGGCCATGGGCCCGATCCCGTGCGGTCATGTTTCTAGTGCGCCCCAATGCAGCTGCACTTGCAGATCGCCACGGGGCGTCCAAATTTCAATAAATTCGGAAATTCAATTTTCAATTGCGTAGAAATTCGTAAAAAGTTGTAAAAATCATAGAAAATGCATATGAGCTCCAAAATTTACAAATAATATACCGTTGAAATCTTCTCATCATGTAGAATATTTTAGAACATTCAAAGTTACATTTTTTCCTTAGAATTAATTCTATTAATTAAATTATGTGCATTAAACATACATGCATACCAACATTTTCATGCATGAGTAAAATGTAAAAAAAATTATATTTAACTTCTAATGTTTATATTCTATCATCCTAGCATTAATTAGAATTTATGTGACTGTAGATTATTTATAAATTATTATTTACTCTTAGCTATAGATTAATACATTATAAATTCATAGTTCAATAATAAAATATAAAACTTGTCCAAAAATTAGTTTATAACCTAATTAACTTTATGAGCAATTAAAAATTGTAATTTATGCCTTCAAGAACCATATTAAGGAAATTTAGAATAGTTTTCCTATTATGACCAATTAGAGTATTATAATATTGCATTCGTTAGGTAAAAATCAAAACTTGATCATATAATTACAGCATACATTAATTTTAATAAGCCCATTTCCGCATGGCTTCATCGCATATTCATCTATGACATATGCATTCATGTGCATGTCATCGCATGTGAGCATCTTTGTCACATGCGATGACGAGTAAAATATTAAGATGTCATTAGGTGCATAACTAATCACGCCGGCATATCATTTCACACATTTAGAAAATGTCGTGTAAGACCAAGATCTAGCACTGATCACTTCGAAGTCATCTGTCGCTCAACACCTCTCTTTTGTGTGCGCTAACCCTCAACAAACCGAAGGCAAACCCAGGTGCATTAACCCTGTTTTAATTTTTTATTTTATTACTATGTATTGTATAGCTAATGTACTATGCATTGAGTTGTAGAAGTTGTTTGGAACCCTAGGATGCATGATAGTGTCAATTACCTCTATTGAGTATATATTGATATATTCGTACAAGTAACTCGATGTAGAGTTAGCCTATGAGTTCTAATCAACGGTAGAAGTCGAGTGAATGAGAAACCTCACTCGCGAACTATAGGTTTGATTTTATCTCACACTTAAATAAACCTGAGACCGAGCGGAGATAGAGTATAGACGGGTTTGAAAAGGCTGGGCTTTCGCGGTGGTAGCTCCGTCTGTGTTGGTTAAGGACTGATTCCAGTGTAGCCCTGTTGAGCAAATTTGAACATACCGAATATATACTGACGACATGGGACCCAGAAAACTGATGTAGTAAAACGTCGTAGTGGTTGGACGACCCCCACCTCTCTTTTGGCGGCGGTGGAGGAGAGCCTTGTATCTAATCATGAATATGTCCTACGTGGTGATCGCATGGAGAGCTCTATGTTCGAGAGAGGTGCACCTGTTCGGATCGACCCTATGGGTTGAGCGAAAGATGGCCACGTGCAGTTTTTGAGAAGCGCGTACGTGTCGTGTACTTTAAGTTTTTTCTAGTTGGTGTAAATCGATTGTAATCGCTGTCTTTCACAGTAACGAGTACCATTTGTTCACTGAGTGACATTGTAGTGACATCGTAGTAAGAATTGATCTAATAATAACAATAATATGATTTGTTTGCTTAGTATAGGTATTTGCTTGGTAACTATGCTTGCTCTAGTTTATAGCGCAAATTAAATTTTTCTTCCATGAATTTAACATACCGCTAAAAATTGAAATTAAAGATCCACTAATAGTGCTATGCTTTATGCAAATGGTCATCTCTGTGAGTCAGCCCCTCATGCTTAGGAGTCGGCTGTAGTTGATCAATTTTAACAGGTAAGTTTTGCTGAGTAATTAGTACTATGGTTTGTTGTTTTCCCTTTTTGTCGTGTGTACCTCTTTCTGCAGATAGCTGGTGTAGCTGTTGCGACTAAGAAGTGTGAAAAGGTGAGCCTCCTGCGAACTGGTCCTGTAAACCGATTTTCTCTTCACCGAACTCCGATCGCGAGGAGTGAAGCATGTTTTAGAACAAGATATGTTTTATAGTAGGCAACTATCGTATCTCTTTCGTATCGCTTCCGCTATGTTTAAACTCTGTTTTAAACTTATTTCTTCTAAGACTACGTGAACTCTATTGTAAGACTTTAATCGGTTTCTTCTATTTTATATTATCACTCGTGTTATACTATTTGGATATCGTTGATCAATATCACCCGAGATCGATCCTAAACGAGCCGTTCAGTGTTTTTGAGGCGGTTGTGCCACACTTATCCATTTCATATCATCTGAAGAAAATTTTGTTTCCATATTAGATAATGGTGATGAAGGTGCGGTGTCACCCCATGCAAGAAGTGCACGCAGGTTAGCTATACACCACAATACCATGGAGCGCGCTGCCGTTGGAAAAATGATGGACATGGCAGTGACACAAGTGAGATCGTTTATTGCCTTTGAGTATGATTTTGGAAATAGCATTGTCTCACTTTCAAGCTTTAAACTTTTACGAGTTCTAGCCATGGATAAGATGTAAAAATGTGAAAGCTTCTTATCTTGTTCACCTAGGGAGTTTGGTTCACCTGAGGTATCTTGGGCTCGAAAGTGCACAAATTTCTGAGCTGCCAAATGAAATAGCAGATCTTAAGTTTTTGCAGACATTGAACTTTGGTTGGACAGGAATAAGTCATTTGCCACCCAGCATTAGCCAGCTAACTCAGCTCGTGTGCCTGAAGGCCGATTTGTATCATATGACATCGGAACCAAATTGGATCGGAAAGCTGACGTCCCTTGTGCACCTAGATGTTAGGATAGGTGTTCTTGGCGGCAACAAGGAAGAGTATTATAGGGTTTTTTTGAAGGAGCTGGGTAGCTTAAGGGAACTGAGGGTTTTCCAGAGTCACTTTGAGAGTATGAATGAGAGCATAGAGAGAGATTTGGCGCTGTCCCTATGCAACCTGCACAAACTTGAGCACTTGGGCCTTTCGTGCAGCGGCAGGACAGGTCACAGTGCCATATGGGGAGAAGCAACCTTTGTCCTCCTGTGTCATCTCCGAATTCTTGAGCTGGCTAGCATGGTAGTTTTCTCCTGTCTTCCACGATGCCTCAGTCCGGTGTATCTTCCCAACGTCACCCGATTGTCCCTGACTGTGCGTGCCATGGACGAGAAGGATTTGAAACTCCTGGCTAGGCTGCCTGAGCTCTGTTATCTCTGCCTCTACATATATTGCACGGTAACACTAAGTAATATTAATGCCAGAGATAACGGCTACTTCCAAAAGTTGAGATACTGCTCGATGCCTACCTCAATGATCCAGTTTCAGTGCAACGAGGAAGACTCGAGCTTTTCGTTTCATATGTGGAATCGAATCGATGCTATGCCCTTTGGCTCTAGCAAAAACGGCTGCAGTTTCAGCAAACCGGACGGCGTGATGCCTAACCTTGAGGTGCTTCATTTCTGGATTTACCTGAGAGCCTTAACGGATGGCAAAGGTTACTACGGTAATATTGGGTTGGAGTATCTCCCATCGCTTCGAGAAGTCCAAGTGGAAAACTGGTGTGAGGGTGCGTCTACCATGGAGTTGAAAGAAGCGGAGGATGCATTGTATAAAGCCACCGAGGCCTATCCCAACCACCCCATGCTTGAAGTGTTCGGATTCAATGAGACAAAATGATCTCAGCTGTCCAGGATCAGAAGGTACGATGATTGCTTCGTGATTCCTGTCTAAAGTCCAGATTATTTTTCTCCCTTTGTTTTTCTAGTAGTACAATTCTTTTTCTGATGATATTTATCATTACTAACAAACCATATATGCATGGATAATGCACATCTCTTAAATCTAGCAACTTGATCCAGCCGGCAGACAACGCCGTGTCCATAGAAGAAGAGGGTCAGAAGCAGCATCAGGAGCGGGAGCCGACGACTGACGAAGATACAACCAGTCCAAGCACCGTTAACTCTTGAACCCATACATGTACGTATCGTCGTATCCATTGCATTTTCAGATTCCACAGTAGGTGTCAGTAATGTTCGATGGCGTAGCTGCCTGGATGAGTTCTCTGTTTCAGAGCATTATTCAGCCTGGTTTCAGGCTCTCGTTGGTGCAAGTTTGGTACTAGGCTTCGGCTTCTTCGAGGGTGCTGCAACTTGCCAATCGTAGTAGCACTCCATGACAGACAGTCATAGTTGTTACAGGACGTAAATAAATCTTCTATACCTAGGGAAAAAAATTACTTTTAGTTGCACCACAGAGATATTCTGCCACCGTTTCGGGCCCATTTGGTTCAACAAAAACAAGATCAGATTAAACTAATACGCATCTGATCCTCAGAGACGCATCTGGCTTCAGTTATAGTCCTAGCTTCAGCACGGGGGACGGAATTACGGTGAAGATGGCTCAACAACAATCGAGATGGTCTCGACAAGACGGAGAGATATATATAGCAACAGCCTATGCGTTGTATGATTGTTTCAAGTCATGTTGGTTTATGATTACGAAGACAGTTTAATTATTAGAAGCTTTTGTGCTACACTCGTTTGTAATAAGATAGGAGTCCGGTTGTGTGTAGTATTTTCCTGTAACGAGCCTCTGTATTACTCGTATTCGGCTAGCAAAACATATTTGCTTATTTAATCCTTTATTAGACTATCATCATCGTCTTGCCTGGAGCAGCAGGGGCAATGTAGAAAGATATCATTGTGCAGGACGTGCAAAATTGGCAAGCTGCTTGGACTCCTTTTGGAGAATCGATGACTCTGTACATGATTAGTCGGAGAATCGATGGCTCTTTGCACTAAAACTCGAGGTTTGGTTTTTTTCCCCCAAAATCTCATTGATGAACCAGCGTGATGTTGAAGGATGGGCATATTGGCCGGCGCAAGGGATATCATTGTCATTGAGGGGATAGGAAGGATCCGTATCATTTTGTCTTTCCTCATCTATGGCCCATCATTTTTTATTTTAAAAAGGATTAATGCGGATCTAGTCAAAAATTATTTAGTGTTGGTTCAATGATGATTAATGAATGATCTAGCCAAAAATTATGGAGAAAAGACAGGATACGAATCCAGGGGATATATATCCAGTGTTCAAGGATTTGTGATGAGTCTGAGAGGTACAGGAGGTGAGCAGAAGGGCATGATAAGCTGCAATAGAAAGCATGAACTCTCTTTCCCACTTGATTCTTTCTGTATTTCGAACCTTGTTTTGTAAAGGAAAAATACGAAAATTTGTGGTCAGGTTGGATATTATCGGGCCAGCAGAGTCGTGTCGCGCAGCCCAAAACTTCAGGAAACTGAGGAACTGCCCTGTTTTGGAGCACCAAAACAAGGTTGCAGGAGCAGGGGAAAACATAGCAGCAGCAGCAGAAAAAACATCTTCTGAATTTTCCAATCAGCAAACTAGTCCAACATGTTGCCATGGAAATTTGTTGCCAACCGAAAGGTGAATAGAAAGCATACAAGCAAGGAAAAGATTGCAAGAGATCAACATTTTGGTATAATTTTAATGTAAATGTAGCTGGGACACCATGCTGTTCTATCTTTTTCTTATTTTAGATAACAAAATATACATGCCATCATATCAGAGATACACAACTCATTTCAGTGATGTCAAAGTCTGACACCATGGTGTTCTATTCGGCGATTAGGGATGGCACAAATCATGCAGCCCCGACTGCTTTATCTGTCGGTAAATTAGCGTAAAGACTGGGTGCTGCGTTCGGTTCCATGAATGTTTGGGCGCCGGCACACATACTGAACTTTTGTCCCCTAGGAACGACAAGTACGTGTAAATTCAGGTTGAGGTTTTTCCGCGCTCCGTCTCTCATGAGATATACAACCATGTGATTATCCTGTCTGTTACGGATGCGGATCGATGAAATCTGGCGATGACCAAAATCCGTGAATTCAAAAATGTTATTTCGCCGATCAAAGGATGACTGTTGATATATCTTCCCTTGAGTAAGCAGAGTTCATCTCTCAGCACCTCAGTACAGTAAATAGAAATAATTGGCATTTGTATGCGAGCTTGCGTTTGGTTTCCTCCAAATTCTCACTGATGAAACAGAACAAAAGCGCAGGGTGTGCATGTTACATGCATATAAGAGTTGGGATCTTACATCTGATGAGTGAAGAAGATAGAGGTGAACATATTTGTAGAAGGGGAATGTGTGTGTTATTTGGCTGTCTTCTGTTTTTGCCATGCGTTTGTTCAATCGAACTCTAGATTGGTGTGACTGGCCAGGGATAAAGAGCATGACAGACTAGAGGTAGAGAGAAGGCAAGGTCCATGGTAGCCTACTGAAGATGATCGAGGATCCAAATATATGTTGAGAGAAATGTGCTACATACAGTGACTACCGTCTGTGCTGTCATGCATTTTTCCTCGAATTCATTCCAGATTTGTGTGAGCGAGCAGGGATAAACAGACCGTTTCGATATGATTTGTCAAGCTGAACGTTTTCGGTGTGAAAGCTTTGATGCTGTTGGTTGGTACCGCGAGAGAGAACGATGTTCATGTAAGAAACTGTCCATGTAATATGCTTCAGTAAGGTATCACTGACGGATGTTCCATATTACGATTTGCATGTCTGATATTCCACAGATATAATACAGACTGATACATTCCTCTTCAGACAATCTGCATCTGAATGCAAATGAAGGATGTATAAGTTCTTTCAAAGAGAGACTAGAGAGTAGAAGTACATCAGGGTGATGGTGTCATCCCTGACCTCAAGAAGGCAGAAGCGTGCATATACAGTGATAAAAGCAGACCGGTTACAAGGTTTTTCTCCCTGTATTTTTGCAGCCCTTTCATCTTCCACCAATCATAAGGCCCAGCGAGCTCCAAAAATATACTTCGTATTTCTTTTTCCTAAAGCACGTTATCCAATTTTGAACGGAAAGGAATCATATTAATGCACTTTTTTTTTTCTTTGAGCATGAGTGCGCTACTGTGCTTCAGGAATGAAAGCCTAGCCAAGGGTCCAAGGCTGGCTACAGTTTCCTCGATTTGGACATATTATGCCAGCGCAGCCAAGTCCATATTTTGAGGTTCAGTTCAACATGAGGCCAAGCGCAGCCAAGTCCATATTTCGAGGTTCAGTTCAACATGAGGCCAAGCGCAGAACTCGCGCCAGCTGCTCTGTTCCATGCACCGCCGTTGCCCGAAATTCCGACAGATAATCGGAAGAAAGAATCGTTGCATGTCCCAGAAGAGACCCAGTTCGTTCTCGATTTTACAAACAGTTTGTTCTCGAATTCAGCTTCAAAAACCTTGAAAGCTCCTCTGTGGGGCGGTCAAATGAAATGGTCAAGATGATGGAGTTGTAAGATCGGTGCCTGACGTATCCTTGTCTCGACAGGTAAAACATTATAAAACTTTCTGTCAGCTGCGTTGATTCATATGAAATGCGTTGATTCATATGTAGGCGATGACGTCGCGCAAGAACGGCCGCGGCACGGCGACGCGCTGGGCCAGCGAGGAGTCCATCTCCCCGAGGTGCGTCCTCGACGACTGCACCACCCCGACGACGACGAGCCAAAGCACGGCGACGAACACCACCAGTACCAGCAGCGCGGCGGCAACTACATCAAACACCATCACAGCCACGTACACGGCCCCGCCCACGCCGCCAACGCCAGCACAGGCGGGGCAACAACCGCCGCCGCCGCAGCAGCAGTCGTGGAAAGCGGTGGCGGAGGCGTGGCGGTCCCGGTCCCGCCGCATCCCTTCCCTCCGCCCGACGATGTCGTCCGCGCTGCGGCGCCTGAGCCTCCGCCGCGCGGACCAGCAGCACGACGACGCGCGCGACTTCTGCGTGCTGATGCCCTCGCTCCGCACGTTCTCGCTGGGCGAGCTGAAGCGCGCGACGGGCAACTTCAGCGGGGCCAACGTGGTGGGCCGCGGCGGGTTCGCGAAGGTGTACCGCGGCCGGCTCCCCGGCGGCGAGCTGGTGGCGGTGAAGCGTTTGACCGCGGCGGGGGGCGGGCGCGACCGCGTGGAGGGGTTCCTCGCGGAGCTCGGGCACGTGGTCAACGTCAGCCACCCCAACATCGCGCGGCTTGTTGGCGTCGGCGTCGACGGCGGGGAGTACCTCGTGTTCCCGTTCTCGCGGCTCGGGTGCCTGTCTGGCTTGCTGCATGGTGGAGGTGGCGGACCTGGTGGTGGTGGTGCGGCGGAGACGATGACGTGGGCGGCCAGGCACCGGGTGGCTGTCGGCACCGCGCGCGGGCTCGAGTACCTCCACGAGCGGTGCGCGAGGCGGATCGTCCACCGGGACATCAAGCCCGCCAATATCCTCCTCATGGACAACTACGAGCCCTTGGTATTAAGAAATACCACTGGCGAAGTGTTTATACTAAACTGTTTCAGAATTCAGATTGATGATAATTCTCAATCAGATCTGCGACTTCGGCCTTGCTCGGTGGCTCCCGGCGGAGCTGACGCACCTCCAGGTGACGGTGTTCGAGGGGACGTTCGGGTACGTGCCGCCGGAGTACACTTCGCACGGCGTGTTCAGCGAGAAGACGGACGTGTTCGCCTTGGGCGTGGTGCTGCTGGAGCTCCTCACCGGCCGGCGCGCCGTCGACGCCGCCAAGCTCAGTCTCGTCGCATGGGTATATATTACTCCTACCACCACTGCGTCTCTCTCAGCACCATCGATCGCGCGCGAGCCTGATGACAGACGGATCGACCTGTACGTGCGCGCGTGCAGGCGCGGCAGTTTTTGGACAACGACAAGGACGACGAGGCGGAGGAGGAGGTGCTGAAGATGGCCGACCCCGCGCTGGGCGGCCGGTACGACGGCGAGCAGCTCCGCGACGTGGCCTGGGCCGCCAAGCTCTGCGTGCAGACCTCGCCGGACCACCGGCCGAGGATGAGCCAGGTGCGTTTTTACGTACTTACTGCACCTATCCAACTGTCTTGGTTGAGAGCAGGCGACAGATTAATTCGGTTTGTTACGAAGGTCGTGCGGATCCTTCAAGGCGCGGGGTCGCCGCGCCGTCGAGGAAGCGCCGGACAGAACAGGCCCGAGTTCCAGGAGCAGCACCATGCGATGACGACGAACAGATGCGACGCGGCGAGGTACACGGACGACCTGAGCCGGCACAAGGCGGTGGCCTTCGACGACTTGGACGGCGAGTCGTCGTGTGCGAGCTTGGTGAGTCCCAGGGCAGACGTGCCGGCAGGAGTGTAGTTCAGTACACTTGTGCGCATACCATAGTACATAAAACCTGGGGGGGAAATATTCAACTGACAGCAACAACTAAACTAGTCGACGGAGACAGTTAATTAGCCTGTTTGAAATAAAATTTGGACGAGCAAGAACACATGGCTCTTTTGAATCGGGCCAGTTCGATCGATTCGGCGTCACGTGTTGGTAAACCACTCGCGGTGAGAATTCAATTCACACGCACGGCAATGAATCGAATGAACCATTGGCTCAGGGTTAGTCGTATAATTCGTCCCGTCGCAGCGCATCAGCGGACCTGAATCTGAGCTTACATTAAGCCAACAGCGCTTGCATTAAGCCGACGAGTGTCCCTTCAGTTATTAACCATGACGGCAACAGTGCTTGCATTAAGCCAACGGCTGTCTCGTCGTCGTCGTCGTCGTCGTCGTCGTCATCAAGTCTGTAGCTGCATGCAACGCGTCACTCGCAGGAGACGCTACTCCTACATCGACGTAACAACCGTGTTGATGGCTGGTTCAGTTCCTGGGGGGACGACGCACCCGCAAAACAGAGGAAGAGGGACAACCCAGTTAATTACTGGGCACAGGTTAACTTATACTGCTCGCGTGTGCAGACAAGAGATGAATTTTCCGACCGGACAAGCGAGTAAAAGTTACAAGTTGGATCAATCTGTCGCTGTGAGGCTCCAATTCAATTCAATTTCAAGCAAAGCAATCGTAGCGAGCACTGTTGTATCAATGAACTGAATTGCTGTTGCAACTCGAGATCTACCGCTGAACCTGAATCTCGTTTCCAACCCGATGCCGCTGCTGCAAAGCTGCGACGTATACTAACTCGCTCAAAATCACCATCGTCTGGAGCTGGAGAAACATCTGACCCTGTCTCTTCTGCATCCTCTGCGTTGATGCCATGCCAAGTTGATTGAAGCCGGCACTAATAACAGCGTTCGGCCCCTGTGCTCGTAGTACTCGAGTAAACTCTCGCTCCGGTGGCGGCATGCACCGCGGCGCCGTGAATGCGGAGATTTGGTGCGGTTGGGTTTGGTCCGCCATTGAATGGGGTTCACAGCCAGCACGGCGGCCGAACACGCCATCGCCAGCCAGCCTCACCTCCCGCGTTCAGTGTGCCCGTGCGTGCGTGGTCGCCGAAGCGGAGAGGCAGAGGCACACCGGCGCGTACTGTTTGCCGACGAGCAGAGCCAGCTGGTAAAGAGCAACGGTGTTAACTCGCCTTTGTACCCAAACGCATGTTCTCTGGATGTATCGGTTGCCTTTCATGAAGGTGCCTCCCTCAACAACCCAGGACAACCAAAGGCCCGGAGGAATGGACGATAATGAATGGCATGCTTAGCTCGATCGACAACCAGAGAGGAATGGAGGAATGCATGGCTGGCGAAGAGCTTTGCCGCTTGTCGAGGCGCCAATGGAAGCATGCAGCAAGCAGGCGGGGGAAAAGGTGACACCAATAACTAGTATACTCCTGCTACAGTGAGCGAGCAGTCAGTCTACTGGTGTGCAGCCTCCGATGCAAACCAAAACCGATGCTGGTAGGATATGACGTTCGGATAAAGCGGCGCTCATGACCGACGCTTTTTGTCCCTCCCCGTTTTGCCTAATCTGATGTAATTAAGCCCATGCATGCACGCGCGATTAGTGTCCGAACAAAGCGCATGCAGACAAGTGCAACACCAAGATGAGATTCTGCTCTGCTCGCTCGCTTCGCTCTCATCTTCTCCTTCGCCTCCCTCCTCTCCTCTGCCCAAGGAAAGCACCCAGCCAGGCGCGACGCGTCGAGATTCGTGGACGGGACCATCGGCCGCTGTCTATACTTGACCTCGCCTCTGGTTCTCCACCGGGCCGCGTCGACGGCCAGGTCGTCAAAAGCTTCTGTTCTGCCAGGTGGGGCCTCGACACCGCCATCCAAACACGAGTCCGACGCGCGGGGAGAACGGCAGCCAGCTTGCAACCCAAGGCTGAATCGTCGAGCACGCACGCTCCTCACAGGAGAGACAGGCCCCGTTAACAAACAAACCTGGGCCCAGATGTCATAGACACGGCGCGGCGTGGCTCCCACGCAAGCCGCAACAACGAACCCGGCTTCTTCCCCAAGCGGCAGTGCCGGCAAGCGCCCCGCCCCGAAACACGGTGGGTCCACTTGACAGTGACTCAATAGGCACATTGACCGGCTTCATCGCGGCTTCCGAGACATGCAAGCAAAACCAGCGCTCCAGAGGTCCACACGTCAGGGAAACAACCCGCACGCACTTCAAAGCCCGGCGCGCTCTCCGTTCCACAAATGCCTTGCCCCCACCCCCCCCCTAACCTCTCTCCCAGGCGCTCAGCGCTCGCACCGCCTCACTCCACTCGACCCCTCCGCCGGTCGCACCCCCGCGCGCACGCTCATGGCCGCGCGAGCAATGCGGCCAGACCCGGCGGGCCTCGTCCCCGTCCTCCTCACCTCCACGCTCCTCCTCCTCCTCCTCCTCCTCGTCCCCACGCCCGCGGACGCGACGCTGCACCCGGTGGACTACCTGGCGCTGCAAGCGGTGCGGCGCGCGCTGAGCGACCTCCCGGGCTCGCGCTTCTTCTCGACGTGGGACTTCACGACCGACCCGTGCGCGGCGTTCGCGGGGGTGTCGTGCTCGGGCG